>JBCFYV010009882.1:4367981-4589916 GCA_039000515.1 Timema cristinae | reverse complement strand
AGAGAAAGTTTAATTCTTCGGAAATTTTCCCGCATTTGCGCAGAAAGGAGTGGGAAACCATTTAGAAAAAAACATCCTTAATCACCCAACTGATATTTGATCCCCATCCTCCCCATCACCAGAAAACTAGACTAAATGAGCTTGACAGGTGTCCTCAAAAGTTTATTTACATGAATGGTGTCACATCTCTCTTTAAAAAAAAAATTGAAAGCCATTCTAGTGCACACAAATAGGACTATAATTTGGATGAACATTGAAGAAAAAATCGATATCCCTACTAATAAAGTAAAATAGATAAAAAATGGAAAATCGTCTGAAAACATCAATGTTATAGAACCAAAAAATCGGTATTATTTTTCAAACCAATTGAAACTGTAACTGAAGTATTTTTTGTAGTAAATGTATTTAAAACTCGTGTATCAACTAAAAAAATTGTATTAAAAACTAATAATAAAAAATTACTATTTATAAAACAATCACAAAAAACATATTGCTATCATTGTTCATTGTAGGCCTATATCCCTGCTAAAACTGTACTATAAGCCTGTTCCGTTTCAGGTCCATCCCACCAGTCAATCTCATTGTACTGAGCCACTCTTTAAGTAAAGGCTACACTAGTTAATATAGAAATACAACTATTGATCAAATTGACTATTTTTATCAGTAGTTTTTCTTAGAACCGCATCCACTACCCATACGGGTTATGTACCTATGTAGACCTACTAAATTACCCTAATGTGTGGGCAGAAGAGTGGAAAATAATTTAGGATAAACCATTCTCAGTACACCTGACCGGAATCAAGGCCAAAAACCTCACTGCCTTGGCATTTTAATATATTGCAAGAGTGACACCTTAAACCATGCAGCCAATGAATTGGGTATTGATAACTAAAAGTATTTTCACATATCATAAATTCTTGTAAAATGTGTTCGATAATTAAAACCTTAAAATAAAAAAAATATAATCAAAGTAAAATTTTGTTAAATGTGTCAAAGTAAAATTTTGTTAATTGTGTTAGTTACCTACAAAAAATATTAAAATGCAACATTTAAACTATTAGCATCAGGAGTGGTCTGAACATTGGAAGTTGGAACTCAAGAAGCTTATCTGCACTTGAGATCAAAATATTTCTGTCTTTTCTTCCTTTACTCGGTGGAGATAATGACTCATAAATACCTGGCTGGCTACCTTCCACACCTCACTTGGACAAAGGGGAGATTTTGGGAATAATTGACACTCAAGAACCCCTACCTAAACAACTTTTACTCTTCCCTAGCAAGTTACAGAATTTAGGCTCCACCCCCCAAGATGATATTTTTTTCTTCATAGCCTTCAACTTTGAGTTCATCATGTCATGAATAGTCTTTAGTGGAGTTTACTAAATCTTTTCTTTTTTTGTAAGTTATAGGTGGGGGGTTACACTTAACATAGCCTCCAAACATTTTTAACTTTAAATTTATTAATTTTTCTTGCAAAACTATTATGGGTGTTCCAGTGGCTGAAAAAAACTGACTTCCTAAAATTCAATTTTAAGTGACCAATTATGATAGAGTGGGGTAAAATAGCCTCCCCTACTTTCTCTCAGGCTATATACCCTAGCGCAAACGCTTCTATCGTCAGTTGGAGTAAGTGTTCTACTCAAGGTGAATCTATGCCGCTTAGCACTGGCATCGTTGTCACGTCTTCAAATATCTGTACATTAAGTCCTTTTTCCCTCTTAATATTCTAATCTACCTTTGACATTCCGTGAGAAGCCAACATCCTTTCTTTCTCTTTCTTCTACCCCTCCCCCTCTGCAATGGCAGGGGGGGAAGTAGAAGATCTGTTAGCGAAAGGGGGTGTAAACTCAGGTATCTTGTTACTAGATCTCTATAAGGCTAGCTGGTTTCACTGAAGCTTTCTAGCACAGCAAAGACAAAAAAAAACTAAATTGTAGTAATTGTAATGATTTTTATATTTAATTTAAATTTATTATAACGTACATTTTATTTGCTGATTAATTATATCAGCGCATGAATAACAAACTAACTTATCTATAACAGTTATAAAGAGACCCACTATGGGCAAATCATCACTGCAAATGTATTGGGATCGTGTTGCCCAACATGCTATGTTACACTATAAACGAGGCTTTAAAAGCTGTAACAACCCCCCACCAATGGACAGGAAGGGCTGGGAGGTACAATCTTGAAGTCCCGTGGTCATTACTAGAGTCTGTTCATGATAGTTTTATACCTGGATAACATTTCAAAAATCATATGTTTAGGTTTTGGGTCGCCAACACTTATAAAATATCATTGTTTTGTTATGAATGCTAAGTTTTTTAATTACATGTTATATTTTACATTTAAAATAACATAAACATAAGTTTTCTAACCCTATTTCATTACTTTTGATAATTTCTTTTTACTCAATCCAAAACAATATTCTAAACATAATTAAAGTACTTATTCTTCATTTTGGAATGTTAACGACAATGTGTGTAATATAGTGCATACATTAATACCTTTAATACCTTTTAATACAGGCATTGTATTTACTTGTAAAAGAGAAAATACTTGTAATTTTTTTATTATATGATAAATTAATTTATCGTATTTTGAATATTTAACTGAATAAAACATTGTCATTCAATGAGTGGGTGTCCATTGGTAATAACATGTTTGTGTCATGATCAATACCATGGTTTAAATTTGTTGGTCGCCATTTTCAAGCTATATTTGTTAGACCTTTTGGGAAAGTGCTGTGAATAATATTTTTTTGAGTGGAATAAAACAATAAATAATCTTTGTGCCCGGCCTTAAATAAATATATAAATATTATTGGCTTAAATTACTATAGTTAAATTTCACATTCATACATTACCATATGTTTTCCTCACAGTTATCCAAAATGACGGTTGTCAGCTGTTGGCTTAGGGCTACGTTAGGGACTATTTCTAGTAACTTTTTGAGCTGTCATCTAATAAACTAAGGTGTGAATATACTATATGTATTACTTAGGCTATTTTATAAACTTTCACTAGAGGAGGGAGGTGGGACTGCTCACATTTTACGCGAGACAATGGCATTACTGACATTCCTAAAGTAAAATACTATTCATGAACGTAACTTAAGTTGGCCCACCCCATTTCAGAATTTTTCAATCTTTCGTTCTTGATTTGGGCTCATATGTGCTTGAACATGAACATTAAATTTGTGTTGCTAAACTAGGCCTTTTAAATAATATTTAATATGGTGGGCTAACTTGAGCTAAAACTAGCCCGCCAAATATTTATAAACACAATGTAATAAAATTGTGTTTGTTACATTTAATTGTGCTCCTTTTATGTTAATATGCGCCCAAAGATTGATATTTGTGCTCTAAAATTAGGCATTGAGAAGATTTAATGTGGGAGGCCAAGATGAGCTTTCCCTATTCCTTGACTTGAAGAAAACATTACCTCAAACTGGCCCACCACATATTGAAAAAAATCAATATGACAATAGTTTGTTTGCATGGATCATTTGTGCTTCGTTTGTTTTTCATATTTTCCTAAAGAAGAAAATGTATGCTAAAAAATTAGCCATTTTATCTAATATTATGCTGATCCTACTCGAGCTCAAGCTCGACCTCCTCAATTAAAAAATATTATAACCAAATTCTATTTACATAATTTTAATCAGCTCCATTTGTGACCAGATGTTCATTCGAATGGTGTAAACAGAATTTGCTTATTTTATGTTTTTCAATATTTTGGAGGCCCAGGAAGCTTTTTCACTGTAAGAGCCCATGTTTAGCTGGGAAAATTATAAAGAAGAACCCCACTTTTCAAAGGTGTCCGTTAACACTTTTAGTGCCACGCCTATTTGTGCCCGAATAATGCCAGAGGCCTGTTTAGGTTTTGTGTGCGAAGAATGTCACAGCTATTACCTCATTATTGTAAGGGTTTGCAAGGAAATTCATAAAACCCTTTTATTTATAAAGCGATTATTTTGATTTTTCTATCATTTTATCTGTATGTACAGTTCTTTAATAATAATAAATTAATACAATTTAATTAAAACTAATTTCTAAATCTTTAAATTTAATTTTAATTTTTTATGTTATTTTTTCAAAATTCTTTCCAATTTTTTTTTTAAACATATTTAAATAAATATTATATATAGATTTCAATAATTTTTTGTTTTAGTGCATTTAGTTTTATACAAGAAAATAAAGTTTTGAATATATATATATATATATATATATATATTATATATATATATATGTGTGTGTGTGTGTTTATAAATATTAATTACAGGAATTTTTATTCGATATCCTACATTAGATATTTTTGGGCTGTTGTTGCCTACCTTACAGAAAGATTTATTATATTGCTTACCTCATCAATACATATTTAGACCTACACATAATGAATGTGTTTTTCAAAAAATCTTTTATAATTAATAATTTTATATCTTTTTAAAAATATAATATAAATTTATAAAGTACTTACACCTATTTACTTACATTGGTAAATAATACTTTTCATTCACACATCATAACATGGGAATCTAAATAATAATTTTTTCTAAACTCAGAACAATTTAACGCGTACATTTTAAATATGTTTATATAAAACTAGTTACGTGAGTATGAATGTGAGCCACACTTATGTCTTCCGTGCGCTCGTGTGTAAACCGGCGTTGCACTTAACACATTGAGAACGTGACTATCCACCATTGTAAATGTACTAAACTCCCAGTTCTAATAACAACTATTTACAGTTGATTTTTTTTGCCAACCTTATATAAAATAACATAAGGAAAGGTTCTCTTTCCAATGACATGACACTACTACACTATCTATAAGATAAAGGGAGAACTAGTACAAATCTGGAGAGCCGACCTCATTGGCTCTGGCACTTTTAAGGATAGTAAGCGGAGCCGATAAGATTGGCTTGTGGCATTCAAAGGATTAAGGGAGATTTCACTGTAGTTATTCACGGTCAGGCACACTCATTTGACACTGCAGTAAGAGAGTGCAATAAGTGTTTCATATGTGTTTTGTTACACACTTACACTTGCCACATGTTGCACTATCAAATGATAATTGTCATTGACAGAGGTGATCACACAGACTAAGTGTAAATAATGTCTAATCTGGTTTGCCTTTGATGATAAGGTCACAGTTTGAATCCAGGCTGGGTATAGGGAGAGGTATTTTTGAAGTTATACTTCCTTAGGCGCGTTATGAAAAAATAATGAGAGTGAAATTATAAGATGCGCGCGCATCACTGTAACACAAAAGTAACAGGTTGAAGCTAAATCGCTCATTAAGTCTCAAAAAAAAAACTACCAACAAAATAGAAATAGAACCTCTGGTTAGTCGCGCATGTTGGTACGCTCGTCACCTCTGATCACTGTTTTTATATATATAATATTTATCCACATGTTTCTAGTTTCTACATTCACAACACGTGTTTTAGTTTCATACAAGTGCGAATTATATATGTGCTAATAAATTATATTCAGTAGTGATTTAAATTGAATATTTTGATTAATATTATTTACTATTCGTAAATATTAGTGAAAAAAATTGTGCTTATAGACTTTTTCAAGTGCTCCAATATAATTGAGGTTAACTATCCGTATGTATTATTTATTGATATAAATTAAAATATTATTATTTAACATAATTAATACTAAATATTATTAAATTATTATTGTTAAATATTTATTATTGGTTATTTAATAGTTACAAAATAAAGAAATAAAATTATTTAATGATTCCAAAGAAGTATAACTTCTCCAACGCGCGTACATCAGTACACACACCCATTTTTTTTCCAAAATAATTTCCCATTCTTTTTCCGTGCAAATGCTTATACTCTTTATACAATTTGGCCTTACTCATCCCTATCCAAACAGAATGGGAATTTAGTCTAATTAAATGTTGATGGCCAGGCGTAATATTGAAATTTATTTCGGCCTATCCTAATGCAAAAAGTTTGTATGTTTAGCCATATAAATACTAGCGTCTTATAGATTAGCTGTAAAGCTGAAATTTGGTAGGCATTTAGAGAGATTACATCATATGACCTGAAATGTATATAAATGACAAATTTCAAAATTGGGCCCAGGAAATGATGGGCGTAGGGAGGCTATAAATAAGGTTATAAATTAGTATAAATTTTGGTGAGGTAGAAAATGTTCATTTGACAGGATGTATAAAAGAGTTGTTTAAATTATGTCCCAGATATGTTCTTACTCTAAGCTCCTGTGTTAATTCTGTACTGCCATTTGCATTATACACTGTAAATTCAGTCCCATAATTGGTGTAAATTCTGTCCCTTATTAAATATAAACAACATATGAAATACAATATAAAATAATAAAAAATTCTAACTATAGTTTGGAAGGTTGAGGACCAACTGCAAGTGATCAACTGACAGGAGGTACAAATTGCGACCCGCTGTTCAAGGGACTTTATACAATGTGTGTCGTCCCACCCCCCCTCAACTTAACCTAACCTCACCTTCCATATTTAATAACTACATATTTTTAATTTTCTATGTGTTAACATAACATAGATAATATATATAAAAATATAATTACAGGCCACAATTACATAGCACCCTTATAATAATGGAACAGAATTTACACAATAATATTTAAATGTCGGGACAATTTACATAAGAAATGAAAAACTGGATGAAATTTACTATAACTGTTACCATAACAAATAACAATTAAAGTCTGATTATTTTTAATGGGACTCTGGGAAAGATGTGATGGGGGAGAGGGGGGCGATATAAAGAGAAAAATGTTTAAGCAAAGGTATAAAATTTAAATTTGCTATGAATGTAGAAGGATTACACAAAATAGATAAATAAGAACTATATATTTCAAATTACTAAGGGAGGGCTTGTGAAATGAGGGTTTTTGAAATTAAAAAAATATATATATCAATGTGACAGAAGATTGAAATTTGTGAGGTAGGTATAAAGTCCCTCCTTTACCCCCCTCCCAAAGGCCATAGAGAATTGGAAAGGGGTTTTGGGGACCTTTAGATTATTAATACTTATATAAAACACCTTTTGCTATGGTAAAACATTTAAATTTGGCAAGGAGGTAGATAGGCCACCCCTAAACCCCATAAAAATTGTAAACATGTGAAATTTCAAAACAGGTGTGGTAGATAATATAAATTAAACAATTATATAGAAGAACCTTATAGCAGACATATTTTTAGCCTTTTTATTTCTCTTGGTCGAAGTTTTTTAGCCATTTAAAAATATATAGACACTTTTAAGCATTGGTGGGAATGATATCTTGTTTCTAAGTCAGAATGGCTGAGTTAATAAAAACTTTATTACCTAAAAGAAATCACTCATAAGTGCTTGAGTGGGAAAGGGTTTTTTTTTCTAAAATTGTGTTGCTGTATTATTTCTTATACCTGCTGGACAACGTGATCCAAACTTATTAACAATCTATTATGGGTGGCTAAATACTTTACATTTGCAACACTAGCAATGAAATAATAGCACTAATCAACACTAACAAACCACAAACGAGTTTTAAAAAACGGGTGGGTAGCCAGCTTATTTCTTAGGTCAGGTGGATAAATTTGTATAAACCTACCGCACTCCCCCACAATAAATCATAACCAGCACCTTAAAATTTTAACACTAAAGATGAAATTTGAAAAACTAATCGCAATCAGCAACAGAGTAACACAAAAGTTTTCAAAAACCATGTTAAACAATTACGGGTACACTTTATGAAAATCGCCACTCAAGCCCTTGCTTCCAAGGCCAGCAATAAGAAGGAAACTAATCCTTCTGTTTAGGCTGTCACCATCTGCTAATGACATGCCTTTACTCAAAATTTCCAACCTGCAATAGAAAGAGATTATAGGCTGTGGAGGGATGTTGAATGGATGTTTAAAAGGAAACTAGAAAGTCATTGCACAAAATCTTCCTCAAATGGACGCCAGAGTATGCGAGTTCCTGGACAAGGTGTGACATGCAATAATGGCTTGACTGTACTAAAGCTGGACACCATGAGATGGATTCCAAAATATTTTAAAAAGTTGACCTCATAAAGGCTAAAATTAAACTTCAAATAGTTCCAAACTAATACACCATACCTACATTAAAAATATATTTAAAATACTTAAACAGTATGATAATTATCAAATAAATAATTACAAATGGCAATATAAAAATATCACTTTTCTATGTAATAATACATATTTAATATTTAACTAAATACACAGGCAATCATAATGTATTTTTTACAGTATCATCTATCGAAAGTAATTATGTCAAATTAAAAAAAATCAGCTATTTACAATTAATAGTTTTGGAGATTTCTTTGAATCAGATTCCTTTAGCCTAAACGTCTATTCAAGTCTATTTAAAAAAATTAAGATAAAAGAAAATTGAAACCAAAACACCCTCAGAATTTGTTATTTGAAGCCAAAAACTTGATTTCTCCAAAAAGATCCAATACTAGAACACACTTAAGATGCAAAAGGTTCTAAATATATGGAAAACTATAATTGATTTGAAGGTGCTGAGGTTTGGGAGAGGGTCCAACAACTTAATTTTATCTCGTATTAATGTTTTTTTCCTCGCTAATCAATTAAAGGTGTAAAATGCCATGCCTGGGTGCAAAATGCCATACCTAGTTGTAAAATGCCATACCTGGGTGCAAAACAGGACATTTATTTTGGCATTAAAACGAGCTAATTATCACTCCCCTCCTGCATTTTTTAATCTTGAATATTTTTCTCCATGACTATTATGGTGCAAAACGCCATACTTGGGTGCAAAACAGTGTATTAAAATGTTCAAATAAGCATTAAAAAAACCCATCTAAACTTGGGGGGTGGGTTGCACTTAACATGACCCCTCTCCCTCTAACAAAAAAAGTCTTACCATCTGTGGAACTGGTGGGGAAATTGTAATATTGGGTGCAATATCTTGCAAAATAGGTGAAAAACAGACATATTTACAATTTTATTTTGAGGATGTGGGGGCTGGAGGGAAGAACCAACAACTTAATTTTATCTCATATTACATATTAATTTCTCACTAATCCATTAAGGTGCAAAACAAGATATCTATTTTGGCATTAAAAAAAATCTAGTTGTCGAAGTGGGGGACTACACTCAGCTAAGCCCCTCCCCATTTATTAATTTTAAATATTTTTTTTCTTGCATTACTATTAAGGTGCAAAATGGCGCAAAAAAAACTTTTAAATTGGCACTAAAAACATTTTAATATCGTTGGCTACTCTTAACTTGCCTCCAAACATAAACTATCGTAAAGTCTTTGGGGTTTGTTTGTAAAACTTAGTACTTGGGTGCAAAACGTTGTTAAATATGTGCAAAACGATGGCATATTTACATTCTTAATTTGAGGGTGTGGGGGATGTAGAGAGGGGCAAACGACTTAATTTTTTGTATGTTAAATATTATTTTCACGTTAATCTATTAGTTTGCAAAACATTGCAAAACATTACTTTTTATGTTGGCATTTAAAAAAATAGTGTGTAGGGGCTACACTTAACTTGCTTTCTCCCCTCCCACCCCCTCACTTTTTTTTTCCATGCAAAACTATTAAGGTGTAAAATGAGTGTAAAACAGTGCAAATCAAAACTTTTAAAATTGCATGAAAAAAAATCCAACATTTTGCTAGGGGGGTGGGGGTGTCTACTTTTAACTTACCCCCCCTCCCCCCCCTCTAAACAAAATAGCAATACTTGGGTTTAAAATGGGTGGTATATATAAATTTTAATTTTGAAAGGGGAGTGAAGGGGGGGACGGCAACATATGTGATCTGTAACTATGTTTGATTGAGGTATAATAAATAACCTCCCCTTCACTTCCTCCCAGGCAAATGACTGAAATGCATGGTTCTTTTGCTTTTGGCAGAGATTATTCAAAGGCGCCAATCTGCATTTTAATCTTGCACGTAATTTTAGTGTTTTCCCCCACTACTTTCTTTACCATATCTATAAAATATATATCTCCTGGTCTTTGAATGCAACAATATAACTATTTAAAATAAACAATACCAGCTAATTATATTACATACGTATCTGTAATCATGTGCTTTAAACAAATGTGTTTATAAGTTATTACACTTAAATAAACATAATTTATTTTATTTAATAAATTTTACTATTCATTTACTGTGATAACCATTCCTTTCTATAGTTTTATGTTTAATTTAATGTTAACAAACAAAATTTTCTCTACAATTTAGTTAAGCAAACCTAAAATTGTGTTCTTATTTTTTAGTTGAAGCAAAATCTCAATACTGAGAGGAAACTTTTAAGGAAATCAGTTATCGGCAAGAACAGAATCGAAAAAACATTTGAAGCACAAAAAAAAAGGAATATAAAGTAAATTAAAGAAAGGTGGAAGCATGAATTGAGTTTAGATGAATCAACTCCTAAAAGACAACGGGATGCAACATTACAGTAAGTAAGGGCGGGGAAGGGGGGGGAAGTATTTGTAATATTCCTTAACAGTTAGCTTTTGTTTTTGTTTCCTAAGTGCTTATGCAAAGTTCCTGGGTCTTGGAGGTAATACTAACAAACATATATACTTTATTTTTATGATTATGTCCTTATTTACTCTGAAATTTCCGCTCTTAATAGAAAAATAAATAAGATGTATGTTTGTTTAAATAGATATTCATGTAAATGTAATACAAGAGTTGAATTCAATATAAAAATATAATATACAACCAATGAATATTGAAACTTTGATGTTTAACAAATATTAGTGTGACAATTTGAGTATGGAAGACATATATATATATATATATATATATATATATATATATATATATATATATGACTAGATTGAGATAAAATAAAATAAAAATGTTATGACATTATAAAAGTAAGACTATCTTACATAAAATACATATAACAAATAACATTTTAAAATAATAAATTAAAACAAATAGTTTAAGTCAATAGAACAGTACGAAATTTAAATTGATAATATTATGGTTGCTAAATTGTAAGATTGAAGAATAAATTGTAAAATTGAAGTTATATTTTTTATTATTGAATTCTTATCTGATATGAGTGCCCTTGTTCCTTTTTCTCAAGCTGGTATGAATCAGCTTAAAGTTGTTCTGCGACATGTTTCGGCGTAACAAATGACGCCATCATCAGGCTATAGAATAAAAAATCAAACAAATCATGGCCCAATCCAGTGTGCATTTTTTTAGACATGAAAATTAAACTGATCAAAAGTTAAATAGGAACATGATATGAAGGATATAAACCAAAGAAAGAAATAGCATATTTTCCGTTAACGCCTTATTGAATGATTCCGTCTGTCATGAAGAATGGAACTGATCTTAGGGAGTGTATTAAAATCGTGTGTATAAGAACTGGGTTCCTGATATGTTCTAGAAGAATTTCGTAAAGAGTCAAGGATAATGAAAAATGCTTGGTTGTAGTAACTTAGTGATGTAGCGTAAGAAACAGATAGTTGATATTTAGAACATGAATGAGATAAAGATGGAAAATTTAAATTAGAGAAGGGGAATGACAAGTAAGGGAATGGAGAAAGGGTACTAATCTTTTCGACACTGGCCCGAACAGGTCATTTACTACTATGGAAGGATGGCCGGATCATATGGGATGTTATTTCATTTTAGTGTGTTGAGGTAGGTTCTTTATTGTGTTGATAAGTGTTTGGTTTTTCAAAGTGGTTTGTTCATTTAGGACATTTTTGTTATTAAGTATAGCGGTCTGAATGAATATATTTTCTGCGGTGTTCATGGTTGTACCTTTGTGAGATTTGTGTAGAAGCTTCATACATTTATCCATAGGGGTTGGTTGATGGCCGGATGCTTTGAGATGTTCTGAAAATTTTGATTTATTTCTATCATGCTTAAAATCACTTAAGTGTTCAAAAAACCTAGTCGAAATTTGGCGTCCTGATTGACCTATGTACACGCTGTTACATTCACAAGTTAGTTGGTAGATACCACTGTGCTGATATTGGTTGATTTTGTTGAGATTGGAATTATTGATATGTCTTTTGATGTTGTTATTGGTACTGAAGGCAATATTGAGTTTATGTTTTTTGAGGATATTAGTATGTTGTTAATTTCTTGGCCAGTGTAATTAAATTTAATCCATTTATTTTGGCGGTTAGGGATGGTCTGAAGGTTCTTTAAAGTAGTTGTTTTGTTTTGTTGTGATTTTTTGTTTCTGAAGGATCCTGTATATGAAGGAATGGGAATAACCATTGGATGTTGCTAATTGTTTGATAATGTTGGTTCCATTTTGAAGTTTTTCTTGTTTAGGGGTATATGAAGTAGTCGATATATTAAACTATTGAAAGCTGCTTTTTTGTGAATAGATGGGTGTATCGAATCTTTAGGAATGATAACATCAGTATGGGTGGGTTTTCTATAGATTTTGTATTCAAAGTGATTAAGTTTGTTCTTTGTTATTGATAGATCTAGGTAGTTGATGCTGTTGTTGATTTCATTTTCTATTGTAAATTGTAGGTTAGGGTGGATATTATTCATACTGGAATTCAAATCTGGTAGGGATGATCTTGAAGGAAGTTCATAAATTACCAAAATATCGTCGACATATCGACAGTAAAATATTACGTTGAAAAAAGTTTTGAGTTCATTTAGGATTTTTTGATCATATTGCTGTAGAAAGATTTCGGACATAAGACATGAAATAGGTGAACCCATAACTAGACAATCATTTTGAGAGAAGTATTTATTGTTGAATTGAAAATAATTTTGATTAGAAACAGTTTTTAGAACAGAGATGATCTGTTTGATGTATTCAGAAGAAGCGTTGTTAGTTGCGAGAATGTTTTTGGTGATATGAATGGTTTCATTTACGGGAACATTGGTATATAAATTGGAGATGTCCAGAGATAAGAACTTAGATTGATTATTCAAGTTTATATTTTTTAATTTACTGACTAAGTCATAGGAGCTTTTAACGTTATAAGTATATGGCAGTTGTAGGTTATGTTGGAGTGTTTTTGCAAGAAATTTGGTTGTTTTATAAGCAGGCGCATTTTGATAGTTGACTAAGGGTCGTATAGGGATATTGGGTTTTGTGAATTTTAGGAAGAGAAGTGAAGTTAGGTGCTTTAGGATTCATGTTGATGAATTTGAAACTGTCCTTTGAAGAAAAAATTAGAGGTGGTTTTTTAGAGTGGATTTGATGTCTTTTTGGTATTTGGTGGTGGGATCACTTTTCAATTCATTGATGTTGTTGTTATTTATGAAGTCCATGGTTTTTGATATGTAATCATTATGATGTATAGAAACTATGGTATTGCCTTTGTCTGCTTTAACGTTGATTATGTTGTTACTTTTGAATTTGTTTTTGAGATGTTTGAGGACAAGAAGCTCTTTGGGGTATGTTTTGTTTTGAATATTATTTTTGATGATTTTTTGGATTTTGTTAGCGATTATGTTCCTAGTTTGGTTTTTAGCTTCCTGATCGATATGTTTTATGGCTTCCTCGCAGTCAATTATATATGAGTGGATTTTATTTGTGATGGAGTAATTGGGACAGTTGAATTTGTAGCCCTTGAGGAGTAGTTGTTCCTCTTCCTGAGAAAGTTTGAAATTAGTTAGATTTAATATTCTGGGGTAAAATGTATGAGTTTTTGGGGGGGTTGATGTTTGGACAGGTTTTTGTTGTTTGATCAAATTGTTCATTTTATTTTGGAGGTTAGTGTTTTTTCTGACTAAAATTGTCTTGATTTTGTCATGTATATGATCTAGTATGTTGTGCCATATAGTAGGGTGAATGGAATTGCTAAGTTCTAAATGTAATTGATAGGCTTGCAAGTTAAGAAAATTTTGTTTCCTGTGTAAATACCAATTACCAAAAAGACATCAAATCCACTCTAAAAAACGCTCCTCTAATTTTTTCTTCAAAGGACAGTTTCAAATTCATCAACATGAATCCTAAAGCACCTAACTTCACTTCTCTTCCTAAAATTCACAAACCCAATATCCCTATACGACCCTTAGTCAACTATCAAAATGCGCCTGCTTATAAAACAACCAAATTTCTTGCAAAAACACTCCAACATAACCTACAACTGCCATATACTTATAACGTTAAAAGCTCCTATGACTTAGTCAGTAAATTAAAAAATATAAACTTGAATAATCAATCTAAGTTCTTATCTCTGGACATCTCCAATTTATATACCAATGTTCCCGTAAATGAAACCATTCATATCACCAAAAACATTCTCGCAACTAACAACGCTTCTTCTGAATACATCAAACAGATCATCTCTGTTCTAAAAACTGTTTCTAATCAAAATTATTTTCAATTCAACAATAAATACTTCTCTCAAAATGATTGTCTAGTTATGGGTTCACCTATTTCATGTCTTATGTCCGAAATCTTTCTACAGCAATATGATCAAAAAATCCTAAATGAACTCAAAACTTTTTTCAACGTAGTATTTTACTGTCGATATGTCGACGATATTTTGGTAATTTATGAACTTCCTTCAAGATCATCCCTACCAGATTTGAATTCCAGTATGAATAATATCCACCCTAACCTACAATTTACAATAGAAAATGAAATCAACAACAGCATCAACTACCTAGATCTATCAATAACAAAGAACAAACTTAATCACTTTGAATACAAAATCTATAGAAAACCCACCCATACTGATGTTATCATTCCTAAAGATTCGATACACCCATCTATTCACAAAAAAGCAGCTTTCAATAGTTTAATATATCGACTACTTCATATACCCCTAAACAAGAAAAACTTCAAAATGGAACTCAACATTATCAAACAATTAGCAACATCCAATGGTTATTCCCATTCCTTCATATACAGGATCCTTCAGAAACAAAAATCACAACAAAACAAAACAACTACTTTAAAGAACCTTCAGACCATCCCTAACCGCCAAAATAAATGGATTAAATTTAATTACACTGGCCAAGAAATTAACAACATTACTAATATCCTCAAAAAACATAAACTCAATATTGCCTTCAGTACCAATAACAACATCAAAAGACATATTAATAATTCCAATCTCAACAAAATCAACCAATATCAGCACAGTGGTATCTACCAACTAACTTGTGAATGTAACAGCGTGTACATAGGTCAATCAGGACGCCAAATTTCGACTAGGTTTTTTGAACACTTAAGTGATTTTAAGCATGATAGAAATAAATCAAAATTTTCAGAACATCTCAAAGCATCCGGCCATCAACCAACCCCTATGGAAAAATGTATGAAGCTTCTACACAAATCTCACAAAGGTACAACCATGAACACCGCAGAAAATATATTCATTCAGACCGCTATACTTAATAACAAAAATGTCCTAAATGAACAAACCCACTTTGAAAACCAAACACTTATCAACACAATAAAGAACCTACCTCAACACACTAAAATGAAATAACATCCCATATGATCCGGCCCATCCTTCCATAGTAGTAAATGACCTGTTCGGGCCAGTGTCGAGAAGATTAGTACCCTTTCTCCATTCCCTTACTTGTCATTCTCCTTCTCTAATTTAAATTTTCCATCTTTATCTCATTCATGTTCTAAATATCATCTATCTGTTTCTTACGCTACATCACTAAGTTACTACAACCAAGCATTTTTCATTATCCTTGACTCTTTACGAAATTCTTCTAGAACATATCAGGAACCCAGTTCTTATACACACGATTTTAATACACTCTCTAAGATCATTTCCATTCTTCATGACAGACGGAATCATTCAATAAGGCGTTAACGGTAAATATGCTATTTCTTTCTTTGGTTTATATCCTTCATATCATGTTCCTATTTAACTTTTGATCAGTTTAATTTTCATGTCTAAAAAAATGCACACTGGATTGGGCCATGATTTGTTTTGATTTTTTATTCTATAGCCTGATGATGGCGTCATTTGTTACGCCGAAACATGTCGCAGCAACTTTAAGCTGATTCATACCAGCTTGAGAAAAAGGAACAAGGGCACTCATATCAGATAAGAATTCAATAATAAAAAATATAACTTCAATTTTACAATTTATTCTTCAATCTTACAATTTAGCAACCATAATATTATCAATTTAAATTTCGTACTGTTCTATTGACTTAAACTATTTGTTTTAATTTATTATTTTAAAATGTTATTTGTTTTATGTATTTTATGTAAGATAGTCTTACTTTTATAATGTCATAACATTTTTATTTTATCTCAATCTAGTCATATATATATGTCTTCCATACTCAAATTGTCACACTATATTTGTTAAACATCAAAGTTTCAATATTCATTGGTTGTATATTATATTTTTATATTGAATTCAACTCTTGTATTAATAATTCGTTTCCTTACTACATTACACCATGTTTTTCATGAATGTAAATGTAAGATCAAAAATATATGTGAAACATTTTTTTTTTCACTAAACACTTTTTAACTTCTAACGTTAATATCAAATTATGAAATATGTTAACTGCATATAATCTCCTACAATCTATCTCTGGATTTGAAGTAGAGATTTATTCCTTGTGATTAAAGTTAAATAGATAATAAATTAATACTATAATACACAATATATATTGAGAGTGAATAACCATTGTTTGTGTAGCTTGAGGTTTTAGGAATGCAATAGAAATATATTTAAAAATAAATATGCCCAGGAGGCACATTCTTAGAGGTTCTCCTAAATTAGGAATGTGAAAAAAATATTGATACGTTACTAATATCGATATTTTACTTTTGATACTAGTATTTTTTTTCTCTATACTTTTACTGATATTATTACTCACACTCTGGTGTCAGATTGGTATCGAAAGAAACAGCTTTTTGTAATATTCGCTCATGTTGGGATTACATTTTTACTAGAGTGAACTGTGGAGGAAGAACAAATGACACCACTTCTCAATTCTCACTCATTTTCTGTATGACAAGCAAGAAGCAACTCTAGCATTCAATCTCTTTTAGTTGATCATTTTTAAAAGCGATTCTTTCATCTTTGTTTATCAATACAGTCTGATAGCTTACCAGTCGTGGGCAGTGGGTGGTAACCAGTCTATAACCCCTTTATCAATGAGTACGGTCATCACAAACTAAACAAAGGGAGCTTTTGTAGAGCTCAATGAACTCGGTCACTTCAAGGTGTCCCAAGTAGATGAAGCAGAAAAGTTTGTATGTGTTGTTTAGCAGATGAATCAGGGCAAGACATCCATTCTTCTTTGGTTTGTCAATAATTAATAATCTATCTTAATAGGGTATATAAACGACGAATGTAGTTAAAAAATGGCACCTCCCAGAAGGGAATTCTGGAAGTTTTTTTAAAGTGGGATAGTGAAAAAGCATCTTGTAAAAATTTATTTTTAGATTAATGAAAACCAGGATAATTTTCATTGTTTGAATAATTATGAAAATATAATTATGATGCAAAAGTTGAAATTATTATTACTAGATAAGAAAAAATATTTTTCCAGATTAAAATTTCTATACCAAAACTTACTGTTAGTGATACTTTTCTTTCGATACTAGTACAGTATCAATATTTTTCTTCCGGTACTTTTAATGAGTACAGCATTGATACTTTTCTTTCGATACCATATCCTATCCTAAATACATAGGTGTATGCCAAATTTTAGCTTTCTAGATTCTTTAATTTCAGAGTTAGAGCTTTAATGAACACGCAAATGCTCAAATACATGTTTTATTTCATTTAGATGATTTTAAGCTAGATGTAGAAAGCATTTTACTACCCATAGTTTTAATTAAACATGTCCTTTTAAAAGATTTGTGAGCCATCTCAAATCTAGTCCTTGATCATTATTTTGCTATAAATTCAATGCACCCTTTTTTCAGGGGCTATAAAACCTCTATCCATCTAAATAAGCATAATATTTGTATTAATACCAAACCTACAAACCTATACGAAAATTAAAATCCAACAAGGATCCCTCTTAAATTTACACAGGACCTTAGTTTTTCTAGTGCAACAGATTAATTCAACAAATCATACAATCTTTGAAAGGACCATACAAATTTTGTCTATCCAAAATGTGTGATTTTTTCACTCAAATTGACTATTTGTAGCAAATACCTTTTTTTAGTTCATCCCAAATCAATTATATCCATGCAAAAATCAAATGAAACAATTTACTCTGTTAATCTCAAGTTTCAACTCTAGGCAAGCCTGTAGCGAATTTAATATAAAAAAATTGTTTACATTAATTATATTTAGCCTAAACTTTTTTCGTTAATTGGTGATGCCTTCTAATATATTTACAAGCTAAAGAAGAAAAGAGCTTACCATTACACACAAAATCAACAATTGAAAAAAAAAAAAACCAAATAATAGCTTTGATACCATTTGCATTATTTAAATCTCGTAATTACCATAAAACAACTCCAAATAGTTTCTAAAATCACTTATTCATAAATATTCTTGGCCTTCAAAGGGTAGGGGGCTATGGGACCCCATATCCGCTCTCTCCATCAAAATGTCATTCTTGCTACAGTCTTGATTGAATGCCTCCCCCAAAGTAAATGGCTGGGTGCGCCGCTGACTAAGTAAATTATATGAAAATATATTTTATTTCAACTTTTGATTCTAAATCCTATTGAAAGGGTGAAATTACACTACTGACTTTTTGGGATTATTTGATGTATAATTGTGCGTATAACCCGAATGGGTAGTAAGACGCGGTGCTAATAATAATAATAATGATGTATAATTATATAAAATCACAATAATTAATAAATCTTTGATATAAAACAATAATTAAAAGAACACTATTAAAACTTCACAAATCCTTTCTACTAAAGAAAAACAAGAATTACTGTCAACTACGATTAAAGTAGGCCCCCCATACCCCCATTTTCTCACGTCGCCAGTGCTGGCACGCCCAAATCTAAAAGAATGGTTAGATATGTTTGCCAAATGCATGATAAAACGTATAACTGGAATGCATTAACATAACTCATTGTATTTAATTAGCGTAATTTTATATATATTTTATGTAATTTTACTGCACTATACAAAATTAGGGGCTTAACAAATAAACATTTTGATCTTGATTCTTTTTTCAATGGTTGGCACAGTGCTTAGATTGCTATCCATGAACAGCATGACCTGGGTTGTAAAAACCCAAACTCATTGGCCAATAACTTGAGGGCGAGCGGAAAGGAAATGTGTTTCAACCCCCTAAACATTGGGCAAGGTCATTAGAGCCTCCCTAGCTTGTCTTGCCTTGCGGTGTTCAAGCAGTGGGCACTGGGTTTCCTATTGTGTTAAGTAGAGCCTTTTGGAAGAAGAATTACTTTAAACACAGTATTTTTGGAATATGAACAAATATTAGTTTTAAAATTAATAATTCATTACATGTATATTTATTAACAATTTAAACCTTAATATGTACTATGTTAGCATAGACAGCGTTGAATTTTTAAGAACTAGTCCATATCATTATGGGTATGCAGCGCAGGACTAGTATACCCGGAGAATACGCAACCGCCATTTGCATCTATATCTTCCCAATGGTTTCTTCCCATTGTGTTTACCGGTCAATACCCTGAACACAGTTCTAGATTCTTCCATTTGCACTGCATGTCCTATCTACCATAATTTATGAATTTTACTTTTCTAACAATGTATTGTGATTAGCACAGGGTATGTAATTCATTATGTAACCTCCTCCCATTCCCAGTATCTTATTCCTTTTTGGCCCAAATATATTATCTAGCACCTTGTTTTAGAAAACCTTAAATTTCTTTTAGTCATTATAGGTAAGAGATAATGTTTCACAGTCGTAGAGAATAACCGGTAAAACTATGATTTTGTATATTCTGAGTTTTACCATCACTAAGGTAAAGATATTAAAATTAAACACTGTGTATGTGATTTTATGATATTTTATTAATAGATAGCATCTTAATAAATTTGTCCACTATTTCCAAGTGGTGTAATCCTAATGAATTCTTAGGTGCAGATAAAGATGTTATTTGTTTTTGTTGCATAATTATTTAATCAATTCATAATTACCAGTGACAATATTTATGTATTTGTGTCATCTCTTAATTTGTTCTAAGCTGTGTCATACCTTGACATTAAATATTTTTTTATCAAGGCTGATGGTGCTCTTTCTTTTAATGCCTCTAGTCTTATTAAGTCCATCACTATCATACAAGTCGCTATTTATGAAATTAATAAATTATGCTTTTGTCATCAATATTATCATCTTTAAGATTAAATATCAATCAGGATGATTATTTAAATTTCCATTGTCTGAATACTTTAGGTAAGACTAGGTATAGGAAGCTGTCCCTGAGACATTCAATCAGATTGATGATAAAAAAATAATGTAATCTTTGTAATTCAACTGTGAATTTTATCATCTAGAATTTGTTGCAGAAATCAAAAAGATAATTTGAAGCAAGTGGAGGCTCAAGAAGAACAGAGATTAATACGAGATCAAAAGGATTACCTTGAATTGGAAATTCGTAAATTTCGTAGAAAAAAATTACTCGTCTTTCATAATTTAGAACAGGAACTTTTACGAGAGGTGAGTGATTATTTTCTTTACCAAGAATTTAAAAAAATACTAATACCAAGTAACTAATTATAATATTAAAATTAATCTATCTCTTAAAAACGTAATTATGAGATTTGCTATTTTCACTTTATCTCTTATTAAGAATGTGGTAATTAGAATAAAAATGAGTTAAGTTTATTAATCTGTTATTGCTTTACCTGAGCCACAGTGATGTAATAAATTATCTGCTTCCCATCATGCTCCATTCTAAATGACTATCAATAATCTTATTGATATCCAGTTTTCCCAACCAAACCATTCTCACTCAAGCAGCAACATTCAACAAAGTAAGTCGTGTTCTTATTCCAGCTGTCCTTACCATTGTTAAGGAGATAACATATTGGCGACGAGGAAAAACAAACTATTGGGTAACATGTCCTTGGCTATTTGGAAGTCCAGCTTTAAAAGCTTTTTGAATTAATTTATTTAGATGAAGGGGTAAAAAAAGTTATTCATTTGGAAACGTATACGGGACAAACTTGAGGCAATTCCGAGCGCATTTGAGGATTTTAATAACGTAGAGTGTGGTCTATGAAAAATCATACAAATTAACACAAAATGGTGGTTATAGGAATCATGTGTAGTTTCGACAGTAATGAATAAACCTAGTCATCATATGTGGAACGATTTGAGTTAGTGGTCGAATGTAATAGTTTAATTAATGAGAAGAAGGTAAGTATGCTACTGAGTAGGTGTGAAAACTTTTAATCTCTTATGAGATTTATGTAAACCTGACAAACCATCAACAAAAGACTATGTGGATCTAATTATAATCATCCAAGAACATTTACATCCTAAACCATTGTTTATTGCTGAAAGGTATAAATTTATTTTAAGACACAGCATGACCATGAAAGTATCTCAGATTATATCGCTAGCTTAAAACAAATGTCTAAGCATTGCGAATTTAAAGAATCATTATCTAATTATCTACGAGATTGTCTTGTAAGTGGAATGAGAAGCAACTCTATTAAGCAACGGCTTCTAGTGGAGTGACAACTAGACTACGAAAAGGCTGTGGTGATTTCAACATGTTTGAAGGCATCCGAGAAGGATGCAGCGTCACCGGCCTTTGGACATAACACGGTGAAACAGCTGATCGTCAATCCCAAATTCTTCAAATGTCTAAAAAAAGAAGAAAGAAAATGTGGTACTGAGAGGTGAGGTGTTATTGCCGTGGAAGAAACGGTCATTTAAAAAAATGAATGCCATTATAAACTGTATGAATGCAGTGTATGTAAGAAGAAAGGTAATTTCTAAAAAGTGTGTCGACTGAAACAGTTGGGTAAGTCAAACAATTCTAATAGGGCTACTTGTACGATTGCTAGCAAATCTCACAGAGACATTCAAAAGTATGGCAGTAATAAACACCATTTTGTGGGGTTGGGTGTGTTAAATCACAATGGTGATGAAAACATTGATAACATTTCAAATTCATTTGGGCTATATAAAAATAAGATTGAGAAACGTGAAAGAGTAGAACCTTTTAGAATAAATGTTCAGGTGGAAGGGAAATAAATTCCTTTTGAAGTAAACACAGGTGCAGGGGTATCTGTAATCTATGAAAAGTATTATCTGGATAAATTAAGTCACTTAAAATTTTATCCAACTGATTTAATATTAAATTCATATATACATGAACCAATTATTCCTGTGGGTGTTAAAAATGTAAATGTTAAATATCAGGATTTGTCACACAAAATGCAATTATTTGTAATTAAAACTGGAGCTAATTCTTTACTAGGGTGGGATTGGATTAAGGAACTAAAAGTTCAATTAATGATTTCAGAAAATTTGCATGCTGTTAACAGTGTAACAGCAGATAGGGTACAAACAGAAATGGTAATTAATAGGTCTAGGATTTTGATGATCTTGCATCTTTTTTTTTGGCAAACCTGGAATGTTGTTAAAGTGTATACAAATGTGTTTCATAAGCCACTTTGCTGATTTAAGTAGTTTTGTTAAGGCATTTTTTTGCATTTTCACATGTTTTTACATGAATATGGTATTTTTACAGGCTTTTCGGTCATTCTAAGTCATTTTTTCTTAAGTTTGAGTCATGTGCCCATGTTTAGAAAACCTCTACACACGTCATAGCAAACAGTGGTGTCAAAACGGTGGTTAGACTACTTCCACCCCTCTCTCATCTCTTCCTTCAAGGCGGTGATAGCTGGATAGCTCTTCTTTCCCCACCCCTTTAGCATAGTGTGGCTGTAAATTAGCTCGTATAAACTAGTCTGAGTATGTTTTGCAGATAACAGGAGCTCATTATCTCTCTATATTTTTCGGAAGTTGCACGTGTTGTTTATGTGAATTTCAACATTCAACATGCCTAAAGTGAAAGAAAGTGCCTTACATAGATTAAAACTTTTTTTGCTGAATATGGTGACAAAGTATTCTATATCGATGAACAGACACTATATACTATATTGCAAACTCTGTGATGTGAGAGTTGACGTGGAAAAGAAATTTACTGTGCAGTAGCATGTCAAGAGAGTAAAACACAAAACGAGGCCTTCAACGATCCCAGAATGAGAAAAAATCTACAGCAAATGCTCCTTTGCCAAACCAGTGAGTCTTCAAAACATTCTGCACTTTACGAAGAACTGTGCGAATCCTTCATTTATGCCGATATTCCCTTGAGCAAAATTAACAATCTGAAATTGCGCGGCTTTTTAGAAATGCACACTGGGAAGTCTTTGTCGGACTCCTCCACACAAAGAAAAAATTATGTCGGCTGTTGCTATGAAAACACCACGAAGAAAATATAGGAAAAAGTAGCAGAAAAAAAAATGGATGTTTATGGATGAGACAACCGACTTTCTAGGACGAAATGTAGCTAACGTAGTGGTAGATGGAAGAAGATGGGCCTGGTGAACATTTTCTCATTAGTTGTGAACATTTATAAAAAGTAAATTTTTCTACAATAAGTGAGCTCTTTGAGAGGTACTTTAGCTTAATATGGCCCAATGGCATTCAACGTGACAATTTCCTGCTCTTCGTGACTGATGCTGCACCTTACATGATAAAACCTGCTAATGCTCTTAAAAGTGCTGTTCTCAAAAATGATGAAACCTAACATGGCTAGCACATGCCTGTCATAGAGTTGCTGAAGAGATACGAGGGCAATTCATCAAAATTGACCAGCTGATTGGGTGCGTGATGAATGTTTTTCTGAAGGCACCATCTTGTGTGGCATCATTCAAATCGGAGGCACCATACATTCCTTTGCCGCCGGATTCCATTTTAACCAGATGGGGGACTTGGATTGACGCATGCAACTATTACTGTGAGAACTTCCAAGTTGTGTAAAAGATTGACTAATTTGACAGCAATGAAGCGACCTCAATTAAAGTTGTGCAGGAACTTCTTTTTTATCCAGAAATCGCAGGTAAGTTTATGTTCCTAAATTCAAATTTTGGATTTCTGTCTAGTACCATTACTTCCTTGGAGAAGTCAGCAGTGCTATTAGTGGATCAAATAGATTTGATAAAGAAAGTTGTGAATGACCTAAATATTGTGATTGGAAAAGTGGGAAAGGCATTGCAAAAGAAAATTAAGCAAGGGTTTTTCTTTTTTTTCTTTTTTTAAGGATATGGAACGCTGTACTTAATAGCAGATGGGCTATCAGGGAAAAACTTTTCCCTTGGTGAAATTTCACCAGACTTTGAACAAAGTGACATAGTTTATTTCAAGTAAAATCTTGTGGTGTCATTAGAAGTGGAAAAGAGCTTTTCTTTGTTTAAAGTTTTGATTGCAGATAATAGAAAATCATCTCTTTTGAAAATCTGCAAATAGTGTTTGCTATGCATTGCAATTCCGGACTTTTGAAATAAAAAAAGTTTGCCATGTCAAATTAAACTGTCAGAAAATGTAAGTTGAATTTTTATGTCTTTTTCTTGTTTTATTTTATACGGAATATCTTGTGTTGACAAAATAAAAACTTTCAGTTTGGCAAAGAAACGGAATGTTAAATTCCATTTTAATGTTTTTCCCTCTCTAATAGGAATTGTTTTTAGCGAGGTAAAAAAATTTTGGCCATATTTTTAGTTTTAGAGAGCATTTTTTAAACTTTTTTGGTCATAAATGCATTTTTAATAGAGCATTTTATAGCAATTTTTAGATCATCAAAATCCTAGCCCTAGTAATTAACTTGTTATGGGAATTTCCAGAAGTTTTTAATAAAATGTTAGATAAGTATTGCAAACCAAGATCAATTCCATTTGCACTATAAGGAAAGGTAGAGCAGAAGTTAAAATGCTTAGTGCAAGAGGAGGTATTAACTCTGATTTATAATAGTGAATGGGGTACACCAATAATCTCTGTACTTAAGAGGAATGATAATATTAGAATATGTGGAGATTTTAAAGTGACTTTGAACTCTAGTCTAGAACTAGAGAGACATATTCCCAGAATAGAAGAGTTATTTGTCACTTTACAAAAGGGAGAAACTTTTAGAAAAATGGATCTTTCATACTTATCGACAGGTTAGATTAGACGAAGAAACTTTGTGTGATAAGCACTCACAAGGGTTTATTTAAGTACATCAGAATTCATTATGGAATTTCTTCAGCACCAAATTTGTTCCAAAAATTAAATGAAAAACCATTACAGGGGTTGAAAGGAGTAATCATATTTTAGGATGACATTTAGGTTACTGGTAAGAACATGCAGGAACATTGTGACAGACTCAAAGAGGTATGTAAACATTTAAGTGACAGATTTCTAGGGCTAGTCAATTACTGTGGGAAGTTTGTTCCAAACTTATCCACGATACTGTGTCCTATGTGGTCTGTTAAGAAAAAACACAATCTAATTTTAACAAGGCATGCATGAAATCTTTTTCAATAATTAAAGAAAAATCAGTGTCAGCAGAGGTGTAAGCTCAGTATGGTCCTAAACTACCCTTAAAATTAGCATGTGATGTGTCAAGCCATGGTCTTGGTAGTGTACTGTCACAAGTGCAGAGTGATGGAAGTGAACATCCAATAGCCTATGCTTTCCACACACTGTCTAAAGCTTAGCAGGGATATTCACAGATTGAGAAGGAAGGAAGTTTTGAGCCTTGTTTTTGGGGTAAATAAATTTAATCAATTCCTGTGGGGGAGGAATATTATACTATGTACAGATTTTAGACCTTTGTTAAGCATATTTGGGGAGAAAAAAAAGGTTTACCGGCCTTTGCAGCTAGTGGATTACAAAGATAGGTTCTTTTCTTATTAGGGTATGATTTTGATATTTGCTATATCAAATCAGGAAATCATGGTAATGCTGATGGATTATTCAGATGGCCATTAGTTAACTCTGACAATGATGAATTAGAGAATGATAGTTTTATTGGTACTTATTTACAATGTTTTGAAGTTAGTGGTGTAACCCCCCCTTTTTATCTATTCTTATACCCATAAATAACAGACAGGTTGGTTACAAGAGAGTTTTATTTTTATTCAACAAAATTACAAAAAAGGCTCTATGAGAGGGTGAGGCATGCCCACCGTTAGGCGCTGTATCCATACACAATGGTCGAAGAGTAATAATAACACAACAAAAATGCGGGACACCTCCCCGAGTTCATAAATGGCCAAACAAACAATTTAAACAATTACGATTAAATTGACCTTTGCATTACTCTTGTAGAGATAACAATAATAATAATGAAGGATGGCGATAGTAAACCCTAGACTATGGTAATATCAAAAGGACATTAGCTAGTCGCCATTGGCGACTCTCAATTTATCAGAGTAATAGTAACATGTTCTAGATAAAAGAATATCTTAACAGCCATATATGGGCGTAATATAAATATATAATAAAAATAGAAACATTTGTTATAGTTAGGAAAACTAACATTAAACATTTCAACTAGAGTTAAAAGAATAAGCATGCCGACTCGTGGCCCCTGATTTAACCAACAAAGAATAAATCTCCGATGTTTAACAATAACATCTAAACTTCCCATTAATAACACGTGGTATAATCTTAAAAACATAGGATTTGGGAAGATTACAATATAATACAGCCCAGTGCAACACAGGACCAAAAATGGTGGTGCTCTAAAATGTAAACCCATCCGTGAAGCGGATAAAAGCATTCTCCTATCAGACAAATGTTTTTGGTCCAACCGTGCAACAGTATTACGTCTAGCCATAGTCTTTAAGAGAAATTCAGGAGATCTGGTATAAATAAATAAATATTTGATTTATAATATAAAATCCCGAACGGTAATTTTGAATGATTGATACCAAACAGACTTTAGAAATAAACCAAGCTAAATTTATCCAAGACCAAAGTGCTCACTTAGGGATCATAGTGCAATGTATACTGGCACTACAGAGTTCTGCCATTATATACACACGCTTGGGGTCATGTGTTCTCAAAGTGGAGTAAGCAAGGATGGGTAGAGGGTTAAGGGGGTTAGCACTGTTCCAAAACATGCTCACACAGTCTAGGCATAATTCAAACACGTGCCGAACAATAGTTTCGTTATCTTCCAACCACAGCTGTCGGCATGCCCCCAACCTGCGCATATCGACTGTCTATTATTTTCTTGGAAGAGGCACAATTAGAGGTGAGCAGCGAACTATTATCCCTCAGGTCAGTCTGAAATGAGTCGTGCTGCGATGTTGTTTTTGCGTGGAGCCTTGTTGTGACAAGTTAACTGGGGCAGAAGCGGTAAGCCAAACCATCCTCTTCTTTGTGTGTTGTAACAAGGTTACAGTGGAATACCTATAAAATGTAAGGATATAAAGAGAGAAGTACAAAAAGACCCAGTATTTGTTAAACTTACAGGTTATGTGAAATTTGGTTGGTCTTATGATTATGATAAGGAGTTGACAACTTATTTTCATAGAAATAATGAACTAACATTAGAACAAGGAATACTTATGTGGAGATTTAAAGTTATTGTACCAGATAAATTCCTTAAACTTTTGTTAGAGGAATTACATTCAAGTCATCTTTGAATAGTTAAAATGAAACCTTTAGCCAGGTCTTATATTTGGTGGCCTAATATCGATCAGGGCATTGAACGAATGGTCATCAATTGTGCACCCTGTCTTTTGGAAAGACAAAACCCATCAAAGAGTATGTACATGTTTGGAATTATTCAAATAAACCATGGCTTAGGTTACATGTAGATTTTATGGGTCCATTCAAATGTAAAATGGATCTTGTTATCATAGATGCATATACTAAGTAGTTGGAAGTTTTAGAGATATCCACAACAGCAACAGGTCAAACCATTGCTCATTTAAGACAGATCGTTGCGATGGTTGGTTTACCTGAACACATTGTAAGTGACAATGGACAACCATTTACATCACAAGAATTCAAGTTTTTTTTAATACAAATGGTATTAAGCATACTTTAACACCGCCATACCATCCTCAAAATAATGGTTTAGCTGTAAATGCAGTAAAATTTGTAAAAAATAAATTGATGATTGCTATTCATTAAAAAGAAAAATGGAAGTAGCTTCAAGTAGATTTCTGTGTGATTATAGGAACTCTGTACATAGTACAGCAAATGAAACACCATCTAAATTGATGTTTAATAGGCATCTTAGAACTAGGTTAGATTTGCTTTGTTCTAATAATGTAAATTAAAGTGTAGAACAAAGTCAGATAAAACATGGTAATATGCAAAGGAATGTAAAACTCATGAACTAATTCCAAACCATTGAGTACTAATAAGAGACTATTGAGCGAAGAATAAGTGGATTGAAGGGGTTGTTGTATCACATTGAGTCCAGTAGCATAATTAGTCAGATTAAGGCCAGTAACATGGACATGTTATATTGACCAATTAATTACTTCACATCCATCCCCTGAAGCTACATTGGAGGAGATAGAACCTAGCATTAGAGAGCCATATCCCTCAGAGTTAGATCCAAAACCTAATAAGGAAGGTTTGACACCTCCTAAAGCAACTAGGGGTGTCAATCATTCTGCATGCATCCCCAAGGTGAAACTCATGTGAGGGGCAGTAGCCCAGAATCACACCCACCGCAGAGAGTTGAAACCTCACCAAAGGTAAAGGAGCCCAGGTATCAAACCAAGTGTAAGAAATTTGTAGTTAAATTAAATTAGTAAATAGTTTAGTATTATAACATTATTTCACTGTGACTTTTGAAAACCATGGTCAGATATTATATTCTGTATTTTTGTATAAAATGGATGTTTAAAATTTAAACTATTTCATCTTGGTATTGGAAATTGTGGTCATATATTGTATTCTTTATTTTATGTATATTTTTGTATTTTGAGATATGTATGGTCAAGAAATTGTGAGGGAGGAATGTAATGCATTTCCATGTAGGTTGGCTATCATGTGTGGTGACGTAATAAATTGTCAGCTTCCCACTATGCACCATCCTAAATGACTATTGATAATCTTATTGTTAGCCGGTGTTCTTGAACAAGCCATTCTCACTCAAGCAGCAACATTCAACAAGTAAGCCGTGTTCTTATTCCAGCTGTCCTTACCACGTTACGGATGTAACTTTAGTGTTAAACGCAGGGTGGCCAGCCAACCTGGAAACTTTGAAAACCTGGGAAAGCCATTTAAAAAAAAAAAAACTTGCATTTGTGTCCAAAACCGAGAATTTTTTTTTATAATAATTTAATAATTATTCATTTTAATCAAGATTTTATGTAATGGTACTAACTTCTCCACTGAGCCTGGCTACCTTTTTGCTATAGTTACTAAACCTTCACACCTAAAGGGCTGTTCCAATCTTTAAAATATTTCTACAGTATTTTTTACTTTTCTTTTAGTTGTAGTAGCTCATTGCAACTTACAATGGCTGCCTTTCCAATTAAATAAATACAATAAATCTGTATGTGTTAGAGGGTAAGTTCCTTTTTGACCAAAAAAGTAACATGATATTGATCAAAGTTTTGGGAATGTCCATTTTAATATGGAATGTTTGAAAGTTTGTACATACGTTAAGGTGCAGAATACATAGTATTGTGCGGCAGGTAATTTGTGTCTTTTTTTGTTTTGTTTTTCCCTGAGTCAATTAGGTCTTAGTCTAGTCAAGCCTAACCAATTATCAGGCATCCTATGAACTTATTCATCCATGAGTCACGCCTGGTCTGAAAATAAACACTGATGCACTATGCACTTGGTGCCAAGCTACTATCAACATTATGACAAAGGGGAAAAGTGCTCTTGTAGTCAAATAAAATGTCAAAGCATCCTATCAATTGGGGGAATGTATAGATTTTAGCCAGGTAAAAACCGAGAAAAACATTGTTCTACAACCTGGAAAACCTGGAAAACATTGAATTTAAAAGGCCAGTTTGTTGACCACCCTGTAAACGGCTACGACAATATCTACCATATATTACTAAATATAAATTTTTCCATATTAACCGATTTATTTAATATTTTATTTTATAAAATAATATGTATTTAAATTAACCTTTAAATTAACACATTAATAATCTAACAACAGATGTTTTAAATAACCATTTCTTGATTCGTTGCACTTCTCAGAATGAATGGTCAGTTACTTGGTAACTGCAGAAATAATGCGAGTGTGATTTCTTATGTGCTCTTGGGTTCTCAAAATTTTACGAAGTACTATAGGGCTTGAGCCAAATTTCATTTCTTAAACCAGTCTTGTTGTGCAATCTGTAAGTGAATTGAAATTTCCTATATTTATGCCTACTCGAGTGAATAATTACTACTGATCTGCGAGTTTGGGTTTTATCATTAGAGTCATACTCAAGTCGAGTATTTAAAAATGCTCCCGAGTACAAGTCAAGTTAGAGTATATTCATAATTTTAAAATTATGAGTATATTTTGTTTATTTTTAAAGTGAAATAATTTATTTAAAATGTCATCAGGACAGCAAACATAAAATGTAAATAGCTCAACATCTTTAAAATGTAAGATTTTAGAAATATATGAAAACAACATATGTTTTTAAAATAAAACTGACTCTTTTTATAAATAGTAAATATTTTGAAAATCTAAGTTAAATTAAAAATAACACTTTAAAAAACATGTTTTAAAAATAAGAACAACTAAATAAAAATATAATAGAAAAATAATTAGAGTAGTTTCAACAGTCCTTTCTTAAAATATATTGAAATAACACTAACGATTACAAAAATAAAGCACATAAAATGGACGTTCTAATTAGCTAATATTTTCACAAAATAAGCCTATAATAAAATGTAAGAATTGCAACAGTTAGAAATTTTTAATATTTTTTATAATAATTGCACATGATCACTACTTCTGTTACACTTCCATTACTATATGCACGGTTGTGCATGCGCCTTATATGGGCTCTCACTAGAAATAATATTACTATAAAATTTATTTAAATCTAGTATTCAATGCTTATTAATTTGATATTCATTCTTTAAAATGAAAAATAAGATGGCAAAAATAATATTTCTAGTAGACAATATAAAATAGTAAGTCCTTTATAAATTTAAATGTGATAAGTTTGCTTAAATATTTATTGTAATGCTGATCAAGATTGATTTTAGACAGGTTAACCAACATAATCTATAACAAAATAGTAACTAGTGCTACAGTAACCCCATGGCTTCTTTGGTCCTGAGTGACAGCTCACAGCTGATAGCTGACGGCTTTGAAAAGTTACCAGACCAAATTATGTATCCCTACGCCGAACCATATGATCTGAAAAAACATGTGTTTAGCAGCTGTCACTTCTGACAGTCAAAATTTAGGTATATACCTAAATGCTGACTGTCAGAAGCCGGCTGTGAACTGTCAGTCAGTACCAAAGAAGTCATGGGGCTACTGTAGTTTTGTAGTTATATGTTTTTATACAAATTTTAAATCTCTTTAGTTAAAAAACAATATGTATTCTTAATATTAAATATTTAATTCAACCGGAATTATGATTTTAGTAAGGGAGCATGTAAAAATAGAAAAAATAATAATTATTTAAGTATTTAGGGATATATTTAGTTATTTTGCAACTTCAATCGAGAATAGTTTAAAATTGATGAAAATAATGAATTAGATCAAGGTTGTCCATCTTAATGTTAGCTAAGGGTCTCATTTTATATTCCTAGATAGGGTGCAGGCTACATACTTGTAAATTATGAATATACATTATCAACGATTTTTTTTAGTTAAATATCTGTACTGAGTTCCTCTCTTTCCAAGTACTATCAAAATTGGAAAGGAACCCAGTAACAATTTATTATTTTTAGTGGACATGTTTGTTTTCTAATGCACCTCTAACCAAACTTCCCTTTTCATAGAAAAAAAAAACCACTACATATTCAAACAATTAATTTAAAAGGAATAAAATTACTTACACTATAGAATTTTTTTTTAGCTCAAACCAAACTGGGAGACTTCGCCTGGACTGAAAGATAGCGCACAAGTAAAAAAGACTAAATTACAAAAAGGGAATATTTGGAAACATGCACCAATACATGGTTACTCAAAGGGATCTTTTAAATCATTACAAAGGTTACAAATATGAAAGGTTTAGAATATATTAGCAAACAAAACAACACTTTGCCATTAATTTAAGAAAAAAAAATAAAAATAGAGTTCACATTCATCATAGCTCTACTGATTTGTATAGAATATTACATTATTCAAAAATTGTTTTTTTAGTAAAAGACAAGAGAAAAAAACTTTATAATCATAAAAATAGCGTCCAACCATAATGCCTAATGCCCTTATAATTATATTTTAGATCACGGGGTATATAGGATCATGAGTTACATTGTAGAAAAAGAAAACCAGGTCCTATTGTAGATAATGGTTAACGTTACATAACGATATTACAAAAGAGATAAAGGAAAATAAACCTAAAAGGTAAAATTTGTGGATTAAAACTATATGGACCCTTACCCCATAGTATAAAAAATAAAAAATAAAGCAACTATGTGCTATATTTAAATCCAAACCCAACCAAAGAAAAAAATTAATGTCTCACATTATTCAAGTCCGTAAATAGAGTGAACGACAAAATGGTGTCACCTCCATGGACAGGAAGTTGTGTGTAGGAGAGGCCAATCAGAGACAAGACAGAAAAAAAGAGGACCAATGGCTTTAGGGGTCATCCATAAATCACATAACACTTTTTTCTTATCGTTTTCCCCCTGTAACACATTTAGCTTAGGCCCCATCCCCCCCCCCCTCCCTCCTCAACCTCTGTTATGTAACTTTTTCTTAACAAGAATGATCATCATTTTTTCATAGGGTAATTTTGTGATACCAAAGGAGGGATTCAGATTTAATACTTCTTAAAATCAATTTTAAATCCTGATTATAAATTATTTCAGAGTGTATTATTGATTACACAGACATAAAGACGTCAAGCCTTAATTCTGCAGGTTCATGAAGGAAAACCTCTGCTCTATGTATGTTATAGATGCCAGGTTTGCGATCTGAGTAAGAGCCAGATGGCACTAGTATGTGCTGAGTAGGATGGTCCTTTTCTATAGTGGCGCTACATGATGGATGTTAAAGTGCCCACATAAGATGCTTGACGCTGAGGGAAGACATCTTTCTTAATATTGTTCCCTTTTTTTTATAGTCATATTCTCATTATATAAAGAGCTAACTAAACAATTCTAGGCAGACAACTTTTCTAACTAGTATTTTGGATTAATCTACAACTTTTACTTTAGTTAACCTATCAATTTCTAGCCTCATGTTTCGTCCCAGCATCGATTCTGGATCCTGGCTTCACTCTAGAAAAAGACTAGATGGCCAATGAAGTGAGATCAGGTTTCGAATATCTGTCGGGTGTACTCAGAGTGGCTTTTCTTAAATGGTTTTATATTATCTCTCAAAGTTAATGAGGGTAGATTGATTACCTTTAAAATTCTACCTTATTCATTTCTACTCCATTAGATAAATATAATAAAAACTAATTAGAATAACTACAATTTGACTGTCTCAACCTACAAAATGTACACTAAAAAGGTTTACATTTTAAAGAAAATCTACCAATATTTTCATGGAGGGAGAGCGAGAAATTATTTAGGAAAAGAAACCCTCAGTAGATCAGACTGGTAATCGAATCCCATCCCTCCCAACATCGGCCTTCTAGTCTACTGAGAGAATAACAATTTAGACAATACGGCCACCATAGCGGATGTATAATAGTTGCATTTATATACATATACTCTAATTTATCAGAAGGGAAACGGTATTCACCTAACTTTTGAAAATAATTAATAATATTTGAATCTTTACTTTTCCTAACATGTTGCTGGGATGACGAAATAACACTATTGATGGACTCCTCAAACATGCCTTGAGATAAATTATGTACTTTTGCTTCTTTCCATTTCACTATGTCTTTTTGAGAGTTTTCCACTTTTTTTTTTTCTTTCTGGATACCACTTTTTATATGCAAGCAATGAATAAGTCTCCTCTTTTTGAAGACATTTTTTTTTTTTTTTTATAAACACCAGCGATTATTCATGGCCTATGTAAAAGAATGTGCAGTAGGAATCTAAATTATACTTAAAACTCATCTATACTTATAAATTAAGGCCACTTCGACTGACAGCTGTTATCCAACTAAAAAACACATGAAAGAGGGGTCAGTAGGTTGGACAAATTTAAACAAATGTGGTGAGTATAAACATATCACTGTCATGCACATGAAAATATGTGTTTTCGAATGTGCTTAGCGTTCGTAGTCTCGGGCATACAATAACACCTAAGCGCATTCGAAATATTAATAGACAAAAAGTAAGTGCTAAACTTGCATTTTCAACGCCACAGATGTTCGAAAGTTATCTATAAGTATGTTTATCAAAGCTGAACACATGAACAATAATATTATATTTAAACATTAAAATTTGAGTATAATATCTGTGTCATGTAACACATTGATGTACCCCACCCTCCCCCATGTAACAGCATGTAAACATTAGGGCTAACACCCCCCCCCCCCCCCCCAAAACCATTATGTGGTTTATGGACGACCTCTTATAGTTATTATCGCTAACCTTTACAAAATACATTGAAACTAAATATAAACAAAAAGGACACCCTCCTCCCATTACAGTTAAATTAATTACATTTAAAAAAATACATACATAGAAAGTCATATATTAAGAAAAGATTATTAAAAATTTAGTTTCATTAATTTCCATACAGATCACCACGTACTAAGAAAGTTATACAGAAACCATTTTTAGTTCAATCTTTGCCAGACTTGCCACTACCAGAAGATTCAAAGTCGTTCGAACACACGGTCAGTCTACATCTGTGAAAATAAGTTGCTCTTTTACTAAGTTATTTTGTTTAGTTTGAGATTGCTTTGAATTTTCCAACCTAATTCATATATTCTAATGAATATATTTATATACAGTATAGTGCAGCAAATAGGCCGCCAGTTGAACAGGCCTGAATCAGATTACTGCTCAAAAGTAGTTTTAGAGCTCTAATACATTATTAATGTGACATTTGATATTAATTTTAACAGCCTGCTAAATTACCGAATGATTTATAAATGAAACTGCCACTATCATATAAATTATATAGCCATCACTAAATGTGTTTTAAGGTTGATTTGTATGTAAATCAAGAGGAATCTAAAAAAAATGGCAAGACTACAAAACTTTTGATACTGATTTCGAGCTTCAGTGACGAGCTTTGCTTGAAGCTTGAAATCCAAGTATTCACAGAACCTCACTTACTTGGATTTACAAAACCTTACTATGTCTAAGATATGTGCTTTACTCAACCTATAGTCTCAGCCAAACACCATCATACAACTGGTGCACATCAAATAATTTTAAAAAGAAGACTGACACTCCTTGGTAAACTGAATCAACCAGACATTGGTACGAGGTGATCTAGGCCTACGCTGATTGGCCTAGCCGGCCAACAGATAACCTGACGTGATCTTCCCTACCAACTCACCAGATTTCAGTAATGACGTGTCTGGGTGACGTGTCTAGATGATGACTTGTTAACAAGAGAATCATGCTGCTAGCACATGTTCACAAGATGGCGTTATACTTTTAATATGAAGATCTCCCCCCTTATATCCATCAACTAGGCCTATATAAGGCTAGTGCTCAGCTAACATGTTTGACTATTAATTCCGTCACAACAACAAGAGGTCCCAGTTTGGACTAGGACATAATCACTCCAGGTTGATAAAATATAAACTCTGTTTATATTTAAATATTTAACAAAGGATACAAACTACAATGGGTTTGGGTGCTTGAACACTTAGTTAATTATGTGATTAAAATCGTTCAGTGTAGGCATCAGTAATTTCTCACTAGAAGATTTATTTTTGAAAGTAAAATTGTATTATGAAACACTTAATGTTTACTTTTGCCGTTGTGCGCTAGTCTCTTTGTAATATTTAGATTTATTAGTAGGTAGCCACATTTTGATTCTTTTTCTTGCTTGGAATATTTAGTTTGAATATAAATTTTATTGCATTAGTGGTTACCAATAATTGTTTAACTTTAAAACCTGATAATGTTTAAATTATGGATACAATTTTGTAGATGTATTTTGTTTAAAGAAACTATAAAAGTAATTTATCTTTGTTGGTTTATAAGTTATAACTTTAAAAATTACAAATTTGTTTAGTGAGAAATTACTAGTATTCTAATGTAATATTTCTTTGTTTTCTATTATAATGTTGAATATTAACAAGTTGAAATCTTCTCGATTACTTCAAAGTTGGTGGAAGTAATAGTACCACAGAAGTTTGAGCTATGTCGGGAAGTCAAACCTTTGTGTAATTTATTTTGATCAGAGTTGATATGTGAATTTAAATTTAATCTTAAAATGTAAGGATTCAAAGGTTTAATGGTTTAACCTGTTTGCTTAGTCGGAATTCACAATGGGGATTCAGGTGCTTTGTTAACCATGTGGAAGAGCTCTTTAAGCTCTTTGATATTCCTATAATTAAAATACCTTATACATTTATATTTCAAGCTCTTTGAGCTCTTTATTAATATAATAAGGATTCAAAGGTTTAATGATTTAATCTGTTTGTTTAGTCTGAAGTCACAAGGGGGATTCAGCCACTTTGTTAACGAATTATAGGAGCTCTTTAAGCTCTTTATTATTATATTATCGATTTTAGATGATTATTATTGGGTTTCTTCCAGACTAATTCATATAAATAAATAATTTATGATATAACTCTTGTTTCAAACGTAACCTTCTTCAAGGACTACTATTACTTTGAGATTGTGAAATATATTCTCAAATGTACTGCACAAGCGCAGTCTCTGTCATATTTATATGTATTTCAACACTACTCAGTTCAACTTCTGAGGCCATGTATTATTTATCTTTGTTTTACTTTGAATAAATAATTAAATTTTTTCTTAAACTTGCAAATGTTCCTATTTTTTGTTATATTAAATTCCTTATAGATTCCGCCCACTCTCTTTCCTGCTATTGTGGCCTCTAGCGGTTAGAGTTAGAGGTGGTGATGGTACAACCCAAGCATCATTTCCTAAATGTTAGGGAAAAAACTTTTCGTATACTTGTACATTGTACTATAATGAATATTTCTAGAAGAAAATAGTGTAAAAATATTTCACTTTCGGTTACTAGTTTTTAACTTCAGATTTTAATTGTATTTATACTGTACTTTGATAAACAGCCGGTACATACTAACAGAGAATATCATGTCTAGCCCTGATGCTATCACCAAATTGGCCGATAAGCTATATGCTTTATATATGAATATAGCAAGAACTACTCTATTTTAATGAGTCGATTATCATTATAAAGGTAATAAAGTGCTCTAAAACAAACATAAAAAGTATGATTAAGCACAGGTAGTGCTGTGAATGTATTTTTTGGCTTATTTGCATTACAACTTACAAAAAATGTATTGTCTTTCTTTTTGGTTTTGTTTTTAAATTAAGACAAACTATTAAGATTCAAATATAAATAGTTGTACATATTTTGTGCCAAGCTCTTTAGCTTTTTAGCTCTTTCCAATATGAAAAATAATGACTGACAAATAATGTGTCTTTTCCCATGTGGTCAATAAGTAACCAGATGTCAATATTTTTAACATTAATTTTATCTAGCAATGTGACCTATAATTATTAGCCTATTAAATGCCCTAATGTAACTTTTTTATGTGCAGCAGAATTTGTGATTAATCAACAGAAAGAGAAGTAACCAGTGGCGCAGGAACGTTTTTATTTGGGGGAGGGGTAAATATAATCATGGGCTTTTATAGGGAATAAAAATTTTTAGATTTAAAAAAGACCAATAAAATGTAATATTTAACAGTCCAAATGTGTTTTTTTCTCATTAATTATGGGCATGCTAAACATTAGAATGAATACACACAAAACTAATTAAGAAAAAATATATCTGATGCTGCTCAACTCAAAATGATTAAAAACAACAAAATTAAAGTACGTTTCCAAACACCTTTGCCCTATATTCGCTACTAGCTATAAAACCACCAACTAGTTTCGCAATGTCAAGTTTGTCGAGTCTCTCAGGGTATACATTAAGCAGACACAGGTGATTTAGTCTACGTTGCCTCATCGTAGAGCGAAGATAGTTTTTTATGCGTCCAAGCATTTAAAAACTTCTTTCTTAAGTAGCTGATGTAGCTGGTATCACTATCAGAGTTTTCAAAATCTCTTCAGTGTGAGGAAATAAACTTCGTGTTTCCTCGTGCAGGCCTTGAAATTCGGTGAACGTGCTGGAGATACTAGAAAAATGAATGATTTTGCTACACATCGTCAGCTCAGTTTTCAGCTCTTTTGGGCAAATACTTCTTTTGTCCAAAACTTTCATCATGGGTTCAGTAAATTCATTTGACTTCGAGAGTAAGATTTCCTCCAATATGCAGTACTCTTGAAAATCTGGTTGGTTGAACCTGTATTCATTTTCTCCAAAGACTGTGTCCAAGGTTTAATAGTATACCGACTTCATATTATCTTTGGGACTTGCCCATGTGTGACCTTCTGTTTGTGTTTCATTGTGTTCGAGTCTTCTAGGAACACGACGAACATGGGGTAAAGAAGGTGGTTCAAGATCAAACTCTTCCACTTACTTCAGTATATGTGACCACAAATTTTCGAACTCTAGTTCATTCCTCTTTGTCTTGAGATCTTCAAGTACAGTATTTGCTTCTTTCGCTCCAGTAAGTGTAAGTGATGATCTTTGCAGTATCAGACTTAGTTTTTCTGATGGTTCGAAAATATTGATGCAAACAAGAAGTGAAAAATATACAGACCCTTTTAAAAAATAATCGTGTAACCCACGGGCTTTGGCAGCACAGTCATCCTTAGACATTGCCAACTCCTCAAGACATGAAAGAACAAATGAGTAATTATTCAAAATGGTGTGAATAGCAATGCATCTCACAGTCCACCTGGTTGGGCAAAGAGGGCGTGGGCAACCATGGATAGTGCTACCTTCAGAGGCCTTAATGTCTTCAAAAGATGCCATTCTTTTGGGTGAACCCCTTATCATTACACCCACATCATTCGTCCAAGATAGTACATCTCGTATTAGAGGGATGGATTTGGTCGTATCCTGAAGAGCTAGGTTGAGGCTATGGCTTCTGCAGTGAACAAAGGGTGCAAGAGGCTGCTTCTCTTTCATTAGTGCTTGAACACCCTTGCAGGCAGATCTCATGTTAGAACCACCATCGTAGCATTGCCCTCTTGAGGTTTTCTGTTGATAGTACACAGCGTAACAGCACATCGAGAATTAGGTCTGATACACTTTTGTCAGATTTACTGGCACATTCATACAAATCAAGGAACAACTCTTCGGGTTCATATTTATTCAGTATTCTGACACATATTGATACCTGTTCGTGTCCACTCGTATCAGTCGTGCCATCAACAATCAAGCTGAAAATTTTGCTTTCATGAACTTCTTCTATGATTTCACGCAGAATTGTGTGAGCCATGTACTCAAGAATCTCATTTTGAATTGTATCAGAGCAATAATTCTTTTTTCGTAACAGAAATTCTTTTAGTTCGGGGATATTGTTCTTCCTCAGTTCATTTAGTTGAAACAAATTCCCACTCTCTGTTATGTGTCCACGAATATCTAATCCTTGGCGAGCAAGATATTTTATTGATTCCACTATGTTTTTCAATGCTACTCTAGTATTTGCTTGCTGTTGTTTGGCTAATGAGGACAGTTGAGCATTGACTGATACTAATTTTAACCCTCCAAGTTTTGTTAGAGCTTCTTTATGAATAGGGCTATTCATATGAGCGGTGAACTTTTCTACAGCTTTATTCCATTTCACAATTCCCTTTCCATTTACCAAATCCGAAACTAATGCCACTTTTTTTAATTTGTCTGGAATTAAGTTAAAATTCACGGCTTTGCAGCAAGGATAACCAAAACTCCATTGCATGCATTGTCAAAATGAAGCCATGGGAATCGGGTAAACCACTTTGTTTGAAATTGAAATTTCTTATCAGAAACTACATAAGGACTTGTGATGGGTAGGTGGCATGGACCCTCTCCAATCCTAGAAAAATTACGAGTACCTGCAGCAGATGGTTTAGGCTGTGTCCCTTCACTTGCACTTGTATCCATCTTGTTGGAGGAGCTTTCATGCACTCCTGTGAATGAGCCTGAGGCCTAGTAGAATCTCCTTGCTTATATGTTAAACCTGCAACACAAATAATATATTTTTATTGTAATTGAAAAAAAATAACTTTCATTATATTTACAACCAAGCCCTAGGTGGGCCAGTGTATCTAATCGGTTCAATGGCACACTGAATAATAATTATGTTGATTAATTAGTGGTTTTAAATAGAAGTGCTTGAAATAATAAAAGTATAACGTTTGAAGAAATAGTACGAATAATATATTCTGCAGACCTCGTATTCTCGTAAGTTATACGCAGTTGGTCATTCTGACGATAATTATTAACCAAAAATAGTAGTCTTCATTAAAATATTAATCAACCAAATAGCTAACAAAATAATGTAATACATTTTAACATTTTAGAAGCAATACGTAATAATATATAGACTAATTTATAAAACCTTTAAAATGATTTTTTTTTTTTTTTTGTAGTGAGAGAGATTTCTCTGGTAATCCAAATCCAAACATCAAGTGCGTACGAGGCTCTAGCAGTAGTACATAAACCACACCCCACCTTTTTCTTCAGATATCTTTCGATTGCATTTGTACTCAGGGGCGCACCCAGAATTTAAAGCTGGAGGGGGGGAATTTTACATAATAATTTTCATAATTGCAGCTTTATATATTTCAATTACTCTAATATTTGGACATTTTATTTGAAGTAGGGGGGGTAAGAAAGATAGAAATTCAGCGATGCCCCCTAAAAAGTGGGGTTCCAGGGCTTTCTCCCCCTGGATTTTTTTTTATTTTAAAGTATGTAAATGACAATATTTGAGCTAATTTGTACCAAAAGCGGATCCTCGGCCCACCCTCTGTCACTGTGTACGCCACTGGTTAACAGGTCTGTGTTTACACATTCTTCTTCACACCCGGGATTTGCAGTTGGTGGGGGTGCGGGCATATATTAATATCTCAACTGCTGATACAATAGTATTTACATAATTGCTCTAACATAATAATTTCAAGTACTGTACACACTTCAAAACTCTATGTACAAAGAGTAAATACTTTAACCATTTCTAGAAAATATTACATTATCACAGGTCCAGTTTTCATTTAAGTGAAAATTAACAGTAAAATTAAAATCCGCATAAAAAAGTAATACTTTGAAAAGCCCTAATTACTGTACAAATTTAATTTATAATAAATATAATTAAAAAATATAATTAATTGACGGAACATAATGCTAATAATATTTTTGTAATATCCTTAACTTCTGGGGGAGGGCTTCAGACCCCAAAGCTACCCCCGTGGGTGCGCCCCCTGATTGTACTTGATTAAGTGTATAATAATTAATCATTTTATGAGTACCAAATTTTGAGTAATGTCCCGCTGCTTCTACATTGTTGGCTTCAAACTGTGATAGTGATATTTTATCTCCGGAACTGGTTGCAAAAGTTTCATTGGTTCCATCTTGATGGTGCAGTAAATTGCAATCGTCAGCACCTGCGATATATATAAAAAATAATCTTTATTGAAGTATAAGCGATCTACAAAAGATATAAAAAATATTTTATTTGAAACTCAAAGTCAGAATTTTATTATTAGACTTTCTCTAGGCTCTGTATATATAAAAGAATAATTTTAGTGACCAATTGAAATGGAATTATCTTTCTAAGAGATTATAATAATTTATTGATTAGTTTTAATTCATTGTTATAACTTACCAGGACATTGTTCTTTTGATTGTCTCTGCTTGGCTTTGAAGAAGGTTGTTATCTTCCCATTATGAGATATCTTCATTGTCCACTTCAATTCGTAAGATGTAAGGTAACAGTAAAAAAACAAACGTATCTTTGTTGTCTGATGACACACTCAAGTCACCACTCCTCACGTGAATGAGTGAATACCAGACGGTATTTACAACCCCTACCTCTCTTCTGGCTCAACCCCTCCCCCTCCAAGACTTTGGCACAAGTCACAAGTGGACTTGTAAAGTAACATAGCAGCACTGTCGCGCCTAGAAGAAGGGCGTGGTGGAGACTGGTGATTGCTGTCCCAAGCACTAAGTAGTACCTACGATAGGTCAGGACTCGCCAATAAAACCACTCGAAACAGGATTATATTTTAATTTTATTATGTTACCTTAGAGTGAACTGTGTATCTTGCCTCAACAAGATCTTTCTAGTATCTAAAAGTTTTATTATATTAGTTTGAAAGCGGAGGGGTAAAAATGATTCTTTTTACCCCCCTCTATTTCTTGGGGGGGTAAAATTTACCCCCGTACCCCCTAGTTCCTGCGCCACTGGAAGTAACCTTGGTTTATCCTTAAAAGTAGCAAGATTGTATTGCTTGGTTCCACTATGGCAGGGGTCGGCAACCATCTTGGGTCCCTAATTGCCCTTTACATTTATCAAAGGTCCCACAGTCCCCCTCTGTTTCTCCACTCTAATTTGAATTTTTTTTTCTATACATTTGTATCTAGTCCTTAAATTCAATATTCCCTCTAATACTTATGTCCCTGCCTTTATATAAAATACATACAATAAATAAAATGTACACTCCTTTTACCCTGAAAGCTGGTATAGTCTTACCTTGACGGATTACACTATGACTCTTATCATACAAGCTGCACCATAGTGAAGCCAAGCAAGGTAGAAAGTCTTATCTTGACGGATTACACTATGACCCTATCTTACAAGCTGCACAATAGTTGAACAAAGAAAGGTAGCAATATTACCTTGACTAATTACACTATAACCCTATCTTACAAGCTGCACCATAGTGGGATCAAGCAAGGTAACAGTCTTGCCTTGATGGATTACACTATTACCCTAACTTACAAGCTGCATCATAGCGCAGCCAATAAAGGTAGCAGTCTTATCTTGAGGATTACATTATGGCCCTGCCTTATAAGCTGTACCATAGTGGAATAATGCATGGTAAGCTTTTCTTTTCTTGACAGTATATTTTTATTAAGTGATCGACTGAAAATTGCTGCAAAATCGACTGGTCAATCGCACTTAATCTTTTGCCAACACATGCACTATGATCTAGGCTAAAATATAGGGTATTAGTGTAATCAGGCAAGTAAAGTCTACTACCTCTCAAGGTAAACAAAGTTTGTAAGTGATTGAGAACACCCTCAGCAAACCAGAATCTATATAGGATAGATGCATTCTTTGTCAAAGAGATTGTAATAAATATCTCATAATATCAATAGATAGTGGTTATCCACTACTAAGTGATAATTGGGTCTAGTGCGTGAAGTATTAATCACTTCCAGATCATTTGCCATACCACATTGCTCTATACAAAAAAAAAAAACATACTATTGCAGAAGAACTGATTTTACCAGCTGCTTTGGATATGGTATCAGCTATGATTGGGGAGTCTGCAAAGTAACTCTTTAACATATCTTTAGCAAATAATACGAACAGTCATAGAATACATGATATGGCTGATGCTATAAATGAGCATTTGATAGATAAACTAAAAGGCAAGTATTTCAGTATTCAACTGGATGAAGCAACTGACAGCAACAATCATGCCCATTTAATTTTTTATGTGCAGCTCATAGGTGCAGACAATAAATTGGTCACGGATCTGCTACTCTGCCAATCTATTACATTAGGATTGAAAGCCATGGATTTGTTTCATATCCTTGATACTTTCTTAACAGAAAACAATGTTAACTGGATAAAATGTGTTTGTGTGTGTACCGATGGTGCTTGATCAATGTAAAGTCATTATGGCAGACTACAAGCTCTCATACAGAACAAAGCGCCCCATTCTGTGTAGACACAAGGCATTATTGATAGGGAAGCTCTCGCATATTAACACATAAATGCTGCTCTATAAGAGGTTTTAGAAACATTTATCACAGCAACAGAACTTCAGCAAAACACGTGGAATACCAGTAAAGGCCAGATTTTTTTTTCAAATCTGTGTATTGATATGGGGGCTCAGCACATATCTCTACTATTGGAACTCTCGCTGGCTTTCCGTGGGAATGTTCTTGCATGGGTATATGAACTTAGAAGGGAACTGTATTCATACCTGCTTGAGGAAAATTATGCCAGTACTACAAATTTCCTTAATGAAAATGGCTTTCTTTTAAATTTGGCATATATCTCTGACATTTTTGAAAAAACTGAAATCTTTGAATATGTCCTTGCAGGGCTATGAAACCCACAACCGGCAACTTTAGAACTTTAGGACTGTTGGCCTTCAAAAAAGATCTACTCTGGAAGAGTAAAACTGACTGCTTCCCTCTGCCGCAGAACTTTCTGGAAGAAAATGAAGTTCAGTTGAATGAAGTGGTGAAACATGTGTTTCTTGAGCATTTGTCACAGCTCCACGTTCACTTTGGAAAGTATTTTCCAGAAGATGTGGTTGAACAGTACCAATGGGTCAGAGAGCCCTTCAATGCTGAGTCCCTATCAAATTTCACTACTGCAGAAGAGGAGCAAATTATTGCTAATTCATCAGATTCCACAATGAAAGCGAAGTTTATTTCTGTGTGTGTATGCGCCTAAATTTTGGAGCCTGGTGAAGCAGGAATATCCAGCAATAATTAACAGAGCTTTGTGAATACTATCTCGTTTGCAACTCCCTACCTGTCTGAGGTCGGATTTTCAACAGTGGCCGTTATCAGATTCAAATACAGAGCAATAGTTATTGTTGAGAAAGCGATGCCTACTTCCATTTCCAATATATTTCCCAAGTTTGATGAATTGTGCAAGAAGAAACATTAAGAAGGATGAGGGTAAAACTGACTGCTTTACTATTTTATAAAAGTAATTTCAAATGCATTACTTTTTTACTTAATTTTTGTAAAGTTTTTTAGAAGTCTTTAAATTTAAATATTGAATTAATTTTTAAAATGATTTTATAAAAGGTGTGTTACTGTTTTACTAATTTTTAAGTCTCATATAAAAAAACCTGTTATATGCATTACTTTTTTACTAATTTGTGTAACATTTTCTAAATAAAATTAAAATTATCTAATTTTAAAATGATTTCATACAAGTTTATGTTACTGTTTTAGTAATATTTTAGTCTCATGTAAAAAAATTACTGTCATAAGCATATATTAATAAAACATGGGATATAGCGACATTGTCGAATAGGTAATAATATTTGGCTCAAGGGAGGAATCATAAAAATGTTGAGAGGTAAAGTGAGTCGCGGACCCAAAAAGTTAGAGCCCCTTTGTACTAGGGTACTTAATGAAACGATTAGAAAAGTAAGTGTTTATATACAAACTCCTACAACTATTTTAAGTCTTTCATGTGTCATAGTGGATCGTAAATAATTTGTTGCTCTCTTTAGAGCTAATAATGATTTCTCCCCACTACAATTTGTTATTGCCATGGATAAAATATTACAAAAAACTATTTCAACATTTGTAAATAAATATTTGAAGTTAATTTTTATTTTTAACACAGATGTCTTGTCAATTCAGGTGATATTATAATTTCCTTAAAATGAATGTATTCATCAGGAAAAATATCGATGTCTTTGGAAACCTTTCATCTTTTTCTGGAGCAGTTTCAGATCCATGTGAATCTACCTCATCAAAATGCTGTTTTCTTTTTCGAGCTCTCTTTTCCGCACTGGCATATTAATTATTACCATAAACGGCTTTTTCTTTTTTGTTATTTTATCCAGAAAAATAATTGGGCTAATTTAACATTAATTAGAAATATTGTCAAATAATGTTGCTACAACTGTGATGTCAATATTTTAAATTTTGCATATTTTGACAAACTTTAAAAAAAACTTTCCATTATATCTTATCAAAATGCTAATAAAATAAATTTCTATAATATTTGTAACTGCTTCAAAATTCTTTTTGCTTCATTTCTTGCATTAAGTTTCTCATCCACTTTCTTGTCAAAATCTATTAAACTCACCATATCCTTGTCATATGATATGTAGCTTTCATAGCATCTGCTCATGCAACCCAGCAAGAATCGGAGAGAGATTTTACAACTAATCCTTTTGCCCCAGGATTTTATTTTTCAAAATTTCCCATCTTTGGGGTGATGTAGAGAAAAACTATAAATTTCCTGAATGAGTTCAAAAAAAGCGAATGACCTACCACAAGCTTCTGCTTCTTGCAAACCAACTAAGTCAAAGCTGAGTCACGGGTTAGTTATGTAAAATTTAATTTTGCTTTGTTGCCAGATGTGAGTTTGCAAGAATTTTTACACACCACGCATACTACGTGCATTGTCATCATTTTGACTGCAACAATTTTCTATTTTTATTGTATGTTCTTTTTTAAAACAATAGCACAGAATCCTCCATTTCATCCCCTTCATGAACTGTATTTGGCAGAAATTTAAAAAATCTTTCTTGTGGATTACCATCTTGGCCTATATAGGCCTATCTATTTTATTAATCACACTTGATTTGATTAATTTGATTATTATTAATATGATTTAATTAATTGATTAATTTGAACATTTAACATTAAAATGCTTTTAATTTCATAGGAACTAACAAAACGACAGCATCAGTTGGAACAGGCCCATGCAATGCTCCTGAGACATCATGAGAAAACTCAGGAGTTGGAGTATCATCAGCAGCGAGCTGTTCACCAACTTCGTGAAGATCAGATTAATCGCCAACATACAACAGAGTTGCATAACCAGGATGATTATATGCAACGATTAGAACGAGAACTTCGAAAAAAACATGCTCTTGAGCTCAAGCAGCAACCCAAGAGTCTTAAGGTAACATTTATTTTTGATTTACAACAAGCTTGTATGTTTGATTTTTGATTATTTTCCGCAGTAATATTTGATACAAAAAATTGTGAAATGATCCCTCTGTCAGTATTATTTATGGAATGGTATTGATTGTCATACTGGTGGTGATGGTGGTTTGTTTTAATCACTTCCCTTAGACATACTTTTGTTTAAGTTTTCCTATGGACTTTTCTTCCAAGCAAAATTATGTTTTCAAAAATGTAACCTCACTGATAAACACACAATTTTAAAGAGAACAAAAATGTATAAAATATTATTATATTAATTGGTCACACCCAAATTAAAAATAGTTATATAAATATAGAATTTCTTAATTCATTAGACTTATTATCTAACAACTTAGAAGAACTTTTAGTAGTCTTGGATTTGGAACATTATTTAAAGAAATAACTTTCCTTCAAATAATAAGTGTCTTATTAAGTTTAATTTAAAATTGATTATTTGTTAACAAATAAAGGTCATATTTAAAACGTATTTATTAATTTTAATATAGCTTATGCTCTATTGCCTTATGTTCACTCTTGTTTGTAAATCTTTATAAATAACTTTATTTTGATTTATTTTTCGTGTATACATTATGATTTTATTTGTGCTTTGATCTTGTTAATTAATTCTCTTTTTTGCTTCCAATAAGGTGCCTTAATTTCTTCTTTCATGGTTTGTCAGTTTATCACCTGTCATTTTATACTATTGATTGTTCATCTTTTTTGTGTTTTCTGGCAGTTACTGTGGAGCTTTCTATGATCATGCTTTAGGAGTGGCTTTCATTTCCTATGTTTCCTATATTGGTCTTATTTTTTGTGATAATCTTTTCTTGGTCTTATGATCAGTCTTTGGTTTATGATAATATTGTTATTTTGTAAATTTTTATTTTGATTTGATCACTTCTCTATATTATACTCCTATATAGAGTCCATTGAAGATTATTATTCTTTGCTCCAACATAAAATCATTAAAATATATTATTTTTTCAATATTAAATCACTTTCATAGTCTTGCCCTAAATCCCTCTCCTCCAATTGAATCTCCCCTCCCTTCTCTTACCTAGTCTCCCTCTAAAACAAAGAGCAGCCTTAATCCCATCCTCCAATCTTGGGAATTAAAATAGATGTAAAGCTCGTCAATCTGTTTAAAATTCAAAATATATAGACAGAGATTTACATTATGCAGCCCCATGTCTACATTTTTTAAAGTTTTCAACAAAACAAAAAGTAGAAACTAAGCATTGTTGAAATTGGAAACACTTGTTTAAAAGTAATACTCATATTGTTTATATCCTCCAAATAAATTAACCAAGTTATTTATAAAAAAAAAAGTATGTAAGACTAGGTGAGTTCACAAACCTTGGTCTGTTTTGAGAGGCCAAGTTTTGTACCTTAGTCTACCAGATTTTTGAGCTTTCAGCTCTAAAAAAAAAAGATGGTTTGCTAGTGTTATTCAAACTTGTAAATTCTATAATCATGTTGGCACTATTACTGGCTATTTGAAACAACTGTGAAGCTAGCTGACCATTCATGAGACTGGGCTAAATGAATCAAGCAAAAAAAGATACAAAATTAGTGAACTTCTGTGAGTAGGTGACCCATGTTAGACAACAGTAACTACACTGATGATCGTAAATTTATTTTATGATTTAATTTTCCATTTTTACCAATTATGTTATGATAATTTAAATTTTATGAAAGCATGCAAAAATTCCCACTCCTAAAATTATTGCAAAAATTATTTGTCAGGTGTTGAGTACTAATAAACAAGTAATTATTAGTATTAAGTTATTTCCCTCATAGGTTTCCCAGCACTTTTAAAATCACCCTACTGGTGTTTGGAAAACTTAGAACATAAATTATATTATTAGTAACTGAGAGAAATAGTTAAAAAATGCAAGTAAAATAGTTTTTTTAGGCCTTGTGCAGTAATAAGAATGTTAATTTGTAAAAACTAACATGGTTTTAAATATGTTTGTGGAAACTATTTATGAAAGAATGGTTTTCTACTCTCCTTCCAAACAAATGTTGATAAACTCCCTATAAATATAACCTTCCTAATCCCTGAAACCTTTAGTGTAGTTGTTACATAAGTGTATTGCCCAAACAAGTAGTAAGATGTGGTGCTAAAAAAAAATGAAATCCCAACTATAACATAATAATGTGTAACCACCCCTTCTTGTATCTGACATGTGGGCCTGGAATCTGTCAGTATTTCTGTGGACGGGGTTAAAGGGGAGGTGATACTGGATACTGGTGTTGCTTTGTGATTGACGTTAGACTTGGCTTTAAAAGAGGTTTATTAATACTACTATATCTATTACAAATGTGATGTTAGAACTGAGGTTAGAATGAAAGAATTTAAAGAATATTCGGAAGCGAATGACAAAATGAGGTGTTATGAGGTCTATCCAAGGTGGTCACTACACGGTTGTCAAACCGGGTTCCCTGGGCTCGAGCGACAGTCCCTAGGCTGGTACTTGATGAACCCAACGTCTTAGCCTGCGCAGCCTTGAATTAGGCAGACTGACCCCTAGCTTTTTATGTTCTGTAGTCAGCCATGAGGGGCTCAAACCCTCTAATTTTAACCGGGCCTCTGGCCCCGTTACTCCCTGGATCTGTGTGGGGGGGGGGGGGGGGATGAGGGGGGCTATTTTGTCAGGCTGGGTTGTTGCCGAGGATGGGGGAGACAACTTGTAACGATATTTCTCTCGAAATATTGGTACAAATGCCCGGACGGCTACAGGATGAGTTGGGGGTGGGTTGGAGTTTGCAATAACTAACTAGGTGTATTGAAGGGACAAAACTGAAGTACACAAAATCTCAATGGGGAACCTGCTGCAATGGGCTCCACTTGATTTTATCTAATTTGGGAACGAAGACCCATTAAACCTAAACTAAAGTTAAATTAAAGTCGGCCGCCATTTACAGTGACCGCAAGAAACATACAGTTTAACTCCCTACAAAACGTTAATCTACCTGAAAATTAAATGTCGAATACACTGATTTACTTTAAAATTCTAATATAAATATGACCTTGGTTAGAAAGTTTCACAAAATGGTTTACATAAGGGAAATTTTGTAGGCACATAAGATTGATCGAAAACAGGGGGAGAAAAGACTTGTTTGACAAAAAGAATTATAAAGTGTAATTTAAGCTAAAGTTAAACAATGGTAAAACCCTCTTAAATATAATTTCAGGGAATGACCTAAACCAAGTTAGGTGCACTTTATAAATCAAAAGCATCAACTAAACTTTCGAACTCCTGAATAGGCTTAAGCAACATCAAAAGTATCAACTAAACCTTCTAATTCCAGAATAGCAGGGTTGCCACGCACCTGGAAAACAGGGAAAACCAGGAAAAGACAGGGAATTGGTTTGGGTCTGGAAAAAACCGGGAAAACACAGGGAATTTCACCAAAAAGCTAGAATTTACTGGAATTTGTTAGTGAATTTGGGCAATAAAGTGCTTGCAAGCGGAACAATATAGACTAAAATTTGTAACTGGAGAATTGAGCAGTTTGATTGGAACACGTCTCATTTATGATGACGATGCTTACCAGCACCTCATCAGCTTGAAATAAGTCCTGAGTGCAACTGAGACGACTCATTTTCGTTCGGCAAATGCTGCGCATTTTCGGCTTCCTCCACTCACCCCCGCTAATAAGACAAACGTCTCTTGTTCCACCCCCACATTTAAACTCAAAATTGTATTTTTGGTATTTCCCATTTTTTTTTTCATTCCATTTAGGGTAGACAGAAAATATAACCAATTTTTACTTCTAGAAAATGTGTCATTCATTTCTCATCATTTTCCAAATAATTCTTAAACATGTGTTTCTCTTGCACAATAAAACATGCTTCCAATGACAAATTATCACTCTTCATTTCTAAAATTTTCTATAAAACTAAATTAAATGCCTCAATAATTATATTTATAATATCTATTAGGTGCCTGGAAAAATGAAAATTTTCTCTGGAAAACCTGTAAAACACAGGGAATTTGGTAATAAAAAAATAGTGGCAACCCTGAATAGGCTTAAGCAACATCAAAAGTACACCACAGAGGTTATATACATCTAGACAAATATGCATATATATATATATATATATATATGGGCCCTCCAGTTCTTGAACACAAAAAATAAACTACATAGAGCACAAGCTTAGGCACTAACCCAGGATTCATACCGCACTACTCGCTGAGGTGGCCAAGCAGTCAATCATAAAATTACATAGGTTGAGGGTCCAAGCTAGGCATTAGTTAATCCAGTTATGGCCTAACATGAATCTTAAGATTCCAAAAATGGGGTGAAATGTATCCTTACAGATTTATTCACATAAATAAAGGACAGGTCTATATTGAAACTGCCAGTGTAACTTGCGTGGCTTGACCCGGTTTGGCTGCTCTTGGGACTGTGTGAGGGTCCGGAATATCCTCTCACAGGATCATGGTAGCCAGCCACCAAACTCCTACATGTCCTTGAGGACAAAATGTTTGGGAACCGGATAACAGTCTCATTTGCATAGTCTGGGTTGGAAGACCCTGAGTAACATCACATGTGTTAAAAAAACTATTAGTTCTCGATTTATCCAAATGTGCATTAATAATACAACAGTAAAAATTACAAGGAATATAAACCAAACAATAATTTTCTCAATTATGAAAAGAGGTGTACTCTATATTAAATTCACAGATCGTGCACATTTAACTATGTTTGTGCTGTCTGCCTAAGTATAGGGGTCCAATCACAAGAACCGAAGCCGCCTATGGGGATTTTAAAATTCAATAATCCGGCCTATTTCTACATTTTGGCTCAAAAGATGAATAAGTTTAAAAGTTATATAAATATAATTAGCAAACCAATTAAGAATTAAGCACTAACGCCAGTGTTCCTGCTCCAAGTGAACGTGCACCCATTACTACAAAAACCTATTTTTGACCCCCATGGCTGATAAGTCCAGTAAATAGGAAAAGCTTCTATTAATAAGATGCCCAAATAGAAAAAAATACAGCTACCCGTGAAAGAGGTTTCTTTGAGACTCAATAACTCACAAATATAAAATATAAAAATTAAAAAAAATTACACAAGAAAATACATTCCAAGCTACAAAACTGCACTTGGAAAATAGCTTTTACATGTCGGAATCACATCTTGATGGCAGTCTCAATCCTCCCGTGCAGATCCATGGTGAACAGAAAAGATAATTCCTGCCTTCACCTCGTATTAATTGGCGTTCGAATTCCCATCAGCATTTTATTTTTCTCAATTCTTGACTCAACCTTTGTCATCTTGCCCCTCCCTTTTCCTGGTTGCCGACCTTTACTTTCAGCTAACTAGTTCAGAAATCCAAGTGGGCGGCACTAGTTGTCATCTTGAGCTGCTGCCAAACAATTATTTCCCCGTGGATAGATTGAATAATCATTGTGTCCATCTAAAATTATTTGAGGGTTTACTCACTAGCCAAGCTGAAAGCTGATGAAATAAATTTCATCACAGACTGAGAATATGACTCTGTGGGTTTTTAATTGACATTCTCTTGGGTTTTATGTTTTTTATTGTACTACTATGCACTTATACAAAATGTGATGTTGATAAGAAGTAATAAAAGATATTAAAGAATTTAAAAGACTATTTAGAAGATTGTGTCAGAACGAAATATTGCTAGTTATGTTTAACCAATGGCCTGACTGACCTCTAGGTGGCCCAACATGAACATGAACCCCATTACTTTGGGGCTCAAACGGTAGCCCCTCGACACTCGTACTCGGCATTCCAGCGTCCTAACCCGTGTAGCTAACAAAATAGGCAGTGTGACCCTCCTAGTTTCAATGGTTAATTGTCAGGCCAGTTAGCTTGTTAACATTATTATTTATTTTACCATCTGGCCTGATTTACCATAAGGAATGCTGACACTGTTTAGGTTGTCAGTGCATATCTTCTATTGTTTACTAACTAATCATAACACTTCGCATTACTCGTTTTGTCACATACAATCCACAACACAACAAATGTTAACAACTACGCCTCAATTTAGGCCGTGTCAATTCCAAATATATTGTTTTCATGTTGACGTTTGCGAGATAGTCTGACAATAACATAGCGTTTACTTTTGTAAACAGCAATGAATTCATATTTTATCACTAATTAGGCCAATTCTTCTCTTTCATCTTCATTGTTGTCTTTATCATCAGCAAAATTTACTATTTCTGATATTTCATTAGCAGATAAACCTTATTTCCTCACCTTTGTTTAAACAGCATGAACACAAGAAACAAAAGTGGTTGCTATTCTTCACGTTAAGAATCACTGGACTTTAGCTACTTGGAGAGTGAAACGCAGGGTTGTTCTAGCTATAAAATCTCCACTCATCTGCAGGGAAATGCCATCTATGACCACAATTCAGAACTAACAGTCCAAGGAATGCAAACTACTAACCAAACACTTAGAAAATGGGGCAAAGATTCTATACTGATTCAAATTCAATATCCCGTTAGAATTGACAGGCTTGGCAAAAATCTAAAAGAACAGCCGCCTGTAATTTTGACGGGCATGTAATTTGTGTATAACATATTTATTAATTATCATTAAAAGTATATAAGATTGGTATTTGTAGCTGAAGCGTATGTCTTTGACCTTCTGCATCATATTAATACAACACTGAATTCAAATTGAAAATTAATTGAAGTTAATCGTTAAAATAAATACCCATTAAATAAAAATGCTGATAAATCCTTTACATTGTTTTAATAATAATAATAATTTATAATAGCCCAAATTAAAACTTTTTTGGATTAAAATAATTTATTTTTACAATTACATTATATTAACATATTTGGCTTAAAATAGTTTACAACTAAGAAGTCTTGTTTATAGGACGTTCACCAACATTCTCTTGGTGAGAATAAGAAAAAAAGTTAAATGTGAAACCTATAAGGTTGAAAATCATTCCCACTGCACTTGGCCAGGTACACGACTCCAAGACCAGGGTTCCTACGCTCTGGAAAGTCAGGGAAAGTCAGGGGAAAAAATAATAGTCAGGGAAAGTCAGGGAAGCTTTAAAAAGGTCAGGGAAAGTCAGGGAAATGACAATTCATGTCTTCATGTCACACTTAGAAAAAACAAAGAAAATATTTTTTCTATTTACTGCGTCATAAGCCACTGCCCCAATGAAGAAAGCTGAGGGGCACTTACCATGCTCAAACTTGCCCTAACACAAGTTTTGGTAGCATTTTATTTCAGAATGTGAATGCAGAGGTCTCCTAGCCTGCACATGACAATTCTTTTAACTTTAGTGATCACTTGTTTTTGTTCTTGTTCAAGGTTTGTCATCGTTATAGTTTGATACAGTGCACCAGGACTGATTAGACTACACCAGCAATGTCTAACAAAAAAACCGTTTTTAACCAGCTCTGGCTAAGCCCAGACCATTTTCCTGAATTCTCATACTGGATAAGTGGTGTTGAAAGTAATAAGCTGCAGGCATTTTGTAAAGTGTGCAAAAAAATTATAAACTTAAGTAATATGGGAAAGCAAGCATTAGCTTCCCATGCAAAAGGACCAACTCATATCAAAACTCTTGAAACTTTGACAAATCAACGCTCTCTGTTGACTTTTTTTTCAAAAAAGTCAAGTGATTCAGGTTCATCGAGCTCCCCAGTTTCAAGAGAATCTCTGGCACACAAAGACATTCTACCTAGTGATGATTCTGCTGGTTGCTCGAAGAGTTTTTCTGTTTCATCGAAAATCGTAACGTCGCAGAAGGAAGCTGTTGCTAAAAGTGAAATTAGTGTAGTGCCTCAAAGAAACCATAACACTTTTGTTATAAAAGATGATATAACTAAGGCGGAAGTCATTTGGGCTATGCAAGTTGTTGACAAAAAAATGTCTTTCAATTCGTGCAATAATTTAAGTACAATTTTTCAATTGATGTTTCCCGAGTGTTCCATTGCCAATGCCTTTACCCTTGGTGGAGACAAGGCTGCATACTTCATTGTGCATGGCTTGGCTCCATTCTTTCATAATAATTTACTGGACCGCCTAAAATCATGTAACAACTTTGTAATTTGTTTTGATGAGGCATTGAATAAAGTTATTCAAAGAGGACAGATGGACATTGTAATTAGATTCTGGGACAAGGAAAATCATAAAGTCATCAGTCGTTACTTAAACAGTGTGTTTTTCGATAGGAGCACTGCTGAAGAATTACTGAAGCATTTTCTGGATGGTATTTCTCCTCTTCCACTCTCTAAGTTGATACAAGTGTCAATGGATGGCCCAAATGTCAATTTAAAGTTTATAACACTTCTTCAGGAACACCTCAAATCTGTAACAGACAATGAAGTATGTAGTTTGCTAAATCTGGGAACATGTGGGCTTCATGTTGTTCATGGTTCCTTGAGAACAGGAGTAGAGTCTGTTGATTGGGATATAAGTAGCTTATTACGTCACATGTACTACCTGTTCACTGACTCTCCAGCTCGTCGAGCATTGTTCACCCAGTTGACAGGGTGTACAACTTTTCCATTGAAGTTCTGTGGTGTGCGTTGGTTAGAGAATGCGAAGTGCTTTCAAAGGGCATTACAAATTTGGGACCATGTTATTAAGTTTCTCAAAGAAGCAAAACTTCCTAAAACAAAACCTGTAGAGACACTGAAAAGAGCAGCCTGTGATCCATTCCTAAAGTGTAAACTAGCGTTCTGCAAGACAATTGCAGATGAATGTCAGCCTTTCCTGCAACGGTTCCAGACATCAAAACCAATGACTCCATATCTTTTTGAAGCTGTAGAGAAACTTCTAAGATACCTTATGAATCGTTGTGTGAAACCTGATCTTATGAAGTGCACGGGTCCAAAGTTACTGTCTATTGACACAAAAAAATCAGAAAATTTGATCCTTAGCAAAAATATTGATATAGGATTTGCAACAAAACGTTTGTTAGGAGAAACTGCGATCACAGTAACAGAAAGACAAAAATTAGAATTTATACATGAGTGCCGCAGTATGTTAACCACCATGATTGCAAAACTACAAGAAAAAAAGTCCCTTAAAACAGAAAGCTGTGAGAGGTTTGTCTTCATTGGATCCTTGTGTTATTCAACATTCACCTCAACTGGCCCAGAAGAGATTTTCTTTTCTTTTGGAGGAACTCAACCATGCCAACATCATAAATGATGTTCTGGCTGAAAATGCCAAGAAAGAATACTTGCATTTTTGCAACCTCAAAAAATCTGAGCTTCAAGAAATATTTCGTCCTTGTGATCAGTTTAGTGATGAAGTAGGACTTGACACTATTTATGGTAGCTTTCTAATAGGAGAAGCAAACTACAAACATCTTTGGGAAGTAATAAAGATTTGCCTTGTCTTGTCGCATGGGAATGCAACTGTTGAAGGTGGTTTTTCAGTCAATAAATCTTTACTGGTTGAAAACATGCATGAAAAGACAGTCATTGCACAGCGTCACATTCATGATGAGATACAAGAAGCAGGAGGGATTAAAAATATACACATTAGCAAAAAGATGTTGGATTACGTGAGAGGTGCTCGGAAACGCTATCATGAATACTTAGAGATGAAGAAGCAAGAAAAAAGTGAAAAAGACAAGAAGAAGGCAGAAAAGAGGAAATTAGATATACAAGTTAAAGATTTAGAAGGAGAAAGAAAAAAATTAATGATGGCAACTGAAGAGAAACGAGAAGCAATAGACGTGGAGTTGCAAGAACTGAAGAAGAAGCAAGCTTCACTTTATTAAATATAACATAGTTTCTTATTGTATGACTATAGTGATAATTTTAATAAAAATAAAATTGACTTGAGACATGAATAATATGAAAGCAGACAGAGTTCCTGCTGTAAGCTATTCAGTTCAGGAAATGTACAGTTTAGGTAAAATAAAACTGTAATGATACCAAACTCTTTAGTATGTTCTTAGTGGCCTGTTATTTAATACGTATTTCTGCACATGATACCAAAGGGAATCAAGTTTGTTACAAATTTTTGATAGGGATTATTTTTCCATCATTTTCCCTCAACTGATTGGCAAGATGTCTGCTTTCTTATTCTTCCATGAGAGGTGAGGCAAGGTCGGCTGTAAGGGGGGAGGAGGCCGAAATAAATTTATTTAAATTAATATTTTCACGTGTATAGTACCGTAAAGTTATAATGGAAATTTATGAGAAATTGGTCAGGGAACTTGGGAAAATAGTCGGGGAAAGTCAGGGAAAAGTCAGGGAGAATATTTTTACAAATACTGTAGGAACCCTGAAGACATTCAAAATATAAATTATATTAAATAACATTTTACATAACTCTACAAAACAGTAGGTAAAAAAGGAATACATTTCCCATAGTAATTACAATGTCTAGTGCTTTTTATGAGAAGAGCTATAAATAAAGCCAATGACAGGTTATAAGAAACAAAAGTCTTTGAAAAGTTTCTATTTATATCTAGATTTTCCTACCAAGGACCTGTTGAAAGGCCTTTTTGTTCTACCAGATTCTTATTTTATTGTCGTAATCTTGTAAAAAAAAGCCCTTACAAATGTTTATTTGTAAGAAACTCAAGCTATAAATATGTGGCTATGTGGTATAGATAGGTTGACCAGCCTTACCGGATAATACCAAGCATCAGTTTATTAAGATCTCATAAAACTACTAATATCCAGCATGCCGCTAAATATGCAGCAATATAGTAGGTGTCACAGAATTTTATATAATACACAAAGTTATAAAGTTGAGAAATATCCAGTCGCACTTAATGGACTGGACAAGCAATAACAATTTTCAAATTAAATTTTATATTTTGTCATTTAATTCTAAATTTTGTTTTTGCACATATGCATATATCATGTGAATCCATGTTTGTGGGCAATTCACAATGTAATAACAAGGGCAGTACAAACATATGATTGTTATTTTAAGTTTCCATTAAGCTAATCCTTACACAAGATGAGTAAAATGTGTTTATGTGTTCATTGTCTTTTTTTTTATGTTCAGCAAAAGGAAATGCAAATAAGAAAACAATTTCGTGAAACATGTAAAATCCAGACACTACAATACAAGGCATTAAAAACTCAGATTTTGCAGTCCACACCCAAAGAAGAGCAGAAAACTGTAATAAAGAAACTAAAAGAAGAACAGAGAAGAAAGTTGGCACTTTTAGGTGACCAATATGAGCAGACCATCGCAGAAATGTTGCAGAAGCAATCTGTAAGCTTTACTGTTTATAATTGACATGTCTCTCATAAAAGTGGGGTAGAATTTTAATTTACTTATTTTAGCACCGTGTCTTATTACCCATTCAGGCTACATGCCTATTTACTCTAATGTAATAGGGATGAGTAAGGTTGAATTAAGAGGAAGTGTACCCACATTTGTGTGGAGGAAGAGTGGAAAACCATTTAGGAAAACCACCCTCAGTACACCCAACCAGTATTGAACCTTTATGTATTATAGCTATAGATAGTAAAATAATTTAATACATAGCAAATTTAATTAATGATTCTTCTTTGATTAAAAGAAGATACACAAACAAACTTTTTTGGTGCTTTTTGTTCCACCCTCGTGTTCTTTGGACAATCTAAATATTACCAAATAATATAATAGCACACGCTGAGGAGAGGGTGTTTATAACTAAATGTGTTAGAATTCAACTAAATATAGAATGGGAAAACATCTTCAGTATATCATGGTGTAGTTAAACCTCAGCTCTTAAGTCAAAAGTTAGAATATTAATCATTAAAAAACTCTACCAATTTAAATTTATTTTATCTATTTTCTCATGCTCCTGTATTTTATTTTTTCTTCTTTGTGTTTTCATTTTTTTGTAGAATCTATCACTTTTCAAATACACCCTTATATGTCAATTTTGAAGCTCATTAACATTTGCACAAACTGTCTCTATTTCCTTTCAAACTTATTTTATTTTTATATTACAAGTTTTCAAAAGGCTGCAATGACACAATAAAGATTTAAATTAGTTTTGATACATTTGGGCACAAGCAGCTGCAATCAAGATTACAGGTAACATTTTATCATATTTGACAAATTTATCTAACTTTTGAATTAATATTTTATGCTGGGACTTCAATAAAATGCATCAAAGCCTGCGAGCTGTTAATCTCATGATAATTAGCCTTTTTTTTAATGTATTTGAAAAAATATGATAACCTTACAAATAATATAAATAGCATCTTTACTTTACATCTGGTCTAGGGGTAAGGTGTCAGACTTCTATGCTGGCGGCCGGGGTTCAATCCTCGGTCCCGGCACAGATTTATCTGATTTCCAAACCCTTCCTTCACCTCTGACAAGTTATCTTGTGAATGTGGGGAATGCCAGGCCTCCACCGTGGTTCGGATTCCACGTTAAACTGTAGGTCCTCCATTTCATCTCATAATCACCCTACCATTACACATTAGCGTAAGAGCGTATAACCCGAACGGGTAGTAAGACGCGGTGCTAATAATAATAATAATACTTTACATCTTTTACTGTTTTCAGCCTATGGTCTGGGTCAATTTTTTAATTCAAGCCTTATTTTCCACTGCCAGCTTGCTAGGCCTGTCCTATATTCATATGCCTTATAATATAACTTAAGACTAGGACAGACACAACATCCAGTCCACGAATATTATTGTATCACTATGAAATGTTCAATGAACCCGGAACCCTTAGCTCAGAAGACAGACATGCTATCGACTGAGCTTAGGTGTCAGCTATAAATAGCATCTATCATAATTTGAATTTGTTAGAAGCTTGAATGCCCTAATATTATATGAAACACTCATGTAATATAAACTAAATCTATTTTCAATAATGTTATTTATGGCAAACCAAATTTTTATCATGAGATAGGAGATGCTTTTTAAGTTGTAATTTTAATTGTGTTTATGGTAAACTCAACATGGCATTGCAATATTGCGATACATGTCCCACATGACGCCTGTTTGGGGAAGCCTTTATTTAGAACTAATTAATAAAGGTCAATTTTACAAACATATTTGTTTGTTTGCTTTTTATAATACAATTATACAAAAAACAAACAAATACATTATTACATTCATAAAAATAAATTCTATCTAATGGCTCTATGAGAAATAAAAAGTTGAAAATCTTTGCTAAATATGTTTTCAAATAATACGGCTCGCCAAACATTTCTTAAAGCTGTATGGTCTGCAATATCAAAAAGTTTGTTGACCCCTGATTGAAATATATTGTCTACTATATCCTCTGGACTCTGCTAGGTAGAGTCTGTGCTACATGCATTTAACAAACTGATCATGCAGACATGCGACAAAGCCGCTGTTATGCGTGGACGGGAGGGAATAAAAAACGTTAAAATCAAAGGGAGAAAAAAAAAGTCATTTGTGTTTATTGTCATTCCCAACTATTAAATAAATTGCTCGAACAAGCCGTTTCTATTATAATGATTAAGATTTTTTTTAATGGGATTGTGCATTTTTCTCCCATTCTTCAGACAGGAGAGTGGCTTTAAAGCATTAATATGTCTAAAAAAACCTTGACCCTCACAAACTAGTTAAGATTTTCAATCCAGGATAATACAAACAATCTTCACTTACAAAGACAATATTCTGGAATGTTTCGAAGATATACAGACAGGTGTTTTGAAAATATATAACTTAGGAACACTAACACTGGCTGTTGGTTTGTTAACTGGCTTTAAATTAGCCTTTTTTGTTTTGGCTAAGTTTTTACTCATTGCCTCACATTGATATATTATTCAATCAGTTAAAAGTTTTGCAAACTAATCCAGTGAGGATTCATGCTACTATTGATGACTTCAAAAAGGCAATAATCGAAATTACAAATAATCTACCCTTTTTATTCACTAGACAAGAGGAAAGAATTTAGATGCTTGCAGAAATACCTATGCCTAGAAAAGTGATGGCCTAATGATTGAAAAAGGAAGTTTGTGATACATTTATATTTAAAATAAAAGATTGCTTTATATTCAAAAATTTTTTGTTTGGAGCAGAGATATTTCATATTCTGAAAATTGAAAAATGACACCTGGACACAGGAATCGAACCCGGGACCTTCGGCTTAGTACGCCAATGCTCTTACCACTGAGCTATCCAGGATTCGTCCCGTGCCCATGGTCATTCTTCACTCATATTTTAAGGCAGAGTCTATGATGGACGTGCAGAAGTCATCAGCTTATAAACATGTGATTATATGTGATCACAAGCCATCAGACAACGCAGCCACCTGCGACTCTGTAGTTGGCATTATGCAGCCAATTGACAATTATATGATAATTGTACTGGATTGCATATATATATATAAATGAATCAGATAGCTGAAGCTATCATCTAACGTTTAGTGAGGCTTAACACCACTTAGATATGATATTCTGAAAATTGAAAAATGACATCTAAGCCGAAGGTCCCGGGTTCGATTCCCGTGTCCAGGTGTCATTTTTCAATTTTCAGAATATCATATCTAAGTGGGGTTAAGCCTCACTAAATGTTAGATGATAGCTTCAGCTATCTGATTCATTAATATAGAGATATTTCAGTTCAAACACCCCATTAAACATTAAAAAAATGGTATTCTGGTAAATTATACTAATGATATGGCCAGTTCATAGATGATGGGAGTACACACACACATTTAAATAATATGAGAGATGTGTTTCTAATCTATAACTAACTAGTTTAATAAGATGGAATATAAAATATACAAAAGATGTTACTTGATACATGGTATCTGTTCCTGGGTAAACTACCCTATCTCTACTATATTCCCGAACCATACAGAGGTCTTTATTTTGACAACATACTCTGATGAAGTACTGAACACAACTGTCCTGCTAGTCAGTCAGTTTGTCCCTGCATGAACTCCTGGTCATGAACCGGTCGTTCATCCCTAACTGGAATTTACATGGCCAGTACAGAAGACATTGTCTCAAGATTAGGAATGTAATTGTAAGCTAGGTGGCTGTCCTAAGTTGCAACTATGCCCTTATTTAGCTGCACATTCTTAATTTTTAGTGTAAATTCTGTTCAACATATTGTTGGAATTATGAGAGAAAGGGAGATGAAGGTGAGTCAAGTCTTCATATCACCCAATTAAGGGGAGGATCCAAAAGCACTTCAACAAAAAGTAATGGGGAAAATATATCTATCCAAGGAGAGGATCAAAATCAGGTCCATCCTCCCGGCAGGCAAGATAGTAGTGGTAGAGACTGAGTCAAAGGACAATACAAATAAGATTAAATATAGCATTAGTAAGATTGAGGGTTTAAAATTTGAGGGACCGAAGAAGAAAAAACCGTTGCTGTCAATCTTTGATGTGCCTACAGAAATGACAATAAAAGAGATGGACTTATAGTCAGAACTTTGAGAATAGGATAGACAGAAAAGACTTTGAAGAGGGTTTCGAACCAAGATTCAAGACTGGGCCAAGAGAAAGAAGGACGGTGAACCATGTGGTTGAGGTTTCTCCCAAAGTCAGGAATCTAATGGTGAACACACGGATTTACGTGAAGTTTAGTTATGTGTCAGTGAAGGAATACCTTGTAGTTACCAGATGCAACAAATGCAGGGACCTCGGCCACATGGCCAAGCTTTGTCCAAAGCAGTATATGGTGTGTGGGAAATGTGGGAAGGAGGGTCACAAAGCAGAAAATTGCAAAGAGAAAGTTAAAACTTGCATCCCCTGGAGTAGCAGGAAAAAAACAAATTGTAAGCACCCTAATCACCTTGAATGTCATGCATACCAAATGCTGTTGGACAGACTTATTCAAAGGACTGACTATGACTAGAACAAAACTTAAGGAGATGACAGACTTACTTTCAAAAATAGTGGACAGGCTAAGTCAAATACATAAGGACATAATAGGTATGGCTAGAGTAAAGAGGAAAAAACCTAACTCCCCATCCAGAGTGAAAAGGAATGTGATTAGGGCAAAACAATATAAAGAAAAGGATAAGATATTTCAAGAGACCAATCACTTAGTAATCAAATCTGGGAAGGGAACAGATAAATCCAATAGAAAAAGTAAGAGTGGACCTTTGAGTGTTGGGAATATTAGTAATGTGCAGGTATTCCTTCAAAATATAGCCTTGTACAAGGTTCTGCTGGAATTGTTCAAAATAGGGATATTGTATAAGGAGGGAGAGATGAGCATGGAGAATGTTGAGAGGTATGTAAATTCTTAATATATAGTGATACACCCTTGGACTATTGGGCTTTACAAGGAAGTCTTAGAATATCTAGGCCAATATGGTCTGGAAGTAACACAAGCATTCTACTTAAAGATGAATATGGAAGCCTTCATGCGCAGAATGTTAATGTGTAGCTGTAATTATGCATATGGTCACGAAGAGAGGTTTGTGAGTGCTGATGGTGCTAAAGAAAGAGAATTCTCGTGGTATTCAGCTATGCAGAATGAAAGCATGTCTATCTCCGAGACTATGATGTGGTGCTATCTTAACTGATAGGAGCATATTCTCTGACTAAATTCATAAATGGGGAGAAAGGAAAGATATGGGAATGCCTCGAAGAGATGGGAATATAGTATAGGAGGGAGCAATAGTAAGGTTGGTTGGGCCGAATTTGAGATATCCAAGAAAAGGGTATAGACTGTACTATGGACTTGAGGATGCCAAAGGGGTCTTTAAGTGCATAAGGGAATACTTTATATCCTCTGCAAAGGTAACTGAGGAAGAACACATAGATGCCAATTTTGGCCCTCTCATCTCGAGTGTAATATATGAATTTAGGATAAGGATCATAGTGGAAATACTGCTGGCAGAAGCCACACTTTAAGCAAAAGCGGTAGGAAAACCAATACAACTGCAAGTAATAGGATTTGGTATGGGAGTTTGGTGTGGGTCTATTTATCAGCGAGAACACTACTATAGGGCAATGGGAAAGGTAATAATAGAGGAACTAGATAGTATAAAAGCCAGAACTAAACTCATAGATCACATTGAATTTCTGTGGCTGGATGCCATAATGGAACCTTTTAGGGACCATGAGAAAATATATAATAAATATGGGAACGCTAATAACTTCTAGCAAGAGGCTTCTGTATGAAAAGTATGAAAACTGCAAAAGGTATGGAGAGATGGATAATCAAGAAGTTCTGGTCACATGCTATGCATGGGATGGCAATAGCTGGCCAGGAAATGGATTCTGGGATGGTCATTACGGGTCTACAGGAGACTCTGCTGCTGCAGCTTCTACATACATAGCCCAACTACACAACCCAGTGATTAATATACAATTACAGGGGAACAACCATATTATAGGGGCGGGAGGCAAGATAAATAAGAAACCCAAGGAAACTCAGCTGGAGGAAAAAAGGGGATTAAAGACTGGAAAAGCTGAGAATGTATCAGAAATTGTATTCATCCCAAATAAGGAACCAGTATTTCTAGGTCAGGAATAGTAAGTATGGAGGAAAGGGCTAAAACATAATCAGTCGTTATGGCACAAAAAGCCAAAAGTAAACGAGACAGGAAGAAAGTAGTAGGAATGGTGTGGAAACTGTGGAGGAAAGGATTAAGTTATGGTAAAGAACAAGTGAAACAAGAAGAAGAAAAAGAAGGCAAGGACCAACTTGTGACTACAAAAAAGGCATGCCAAGGAGTGGAAAGAGGCAGTAGTGATAGTACAGCAAATCTAGAGGAAGGGGACATGAAGATTACTGATGTAGTGCAGCATTTCTATCCCAAATTAGAGGAAAACCTTCAGCTATCGAGATTGGAAAAACATCACAACCATAACCTAGCTCTTTGTCACTTAGTAAGGAAGAGCCATGAGAAAGATAACACGATAACATTTCCAACACCGAAGGCACATGACAGAATACAGTTAAAAGCGGCAAATTTACCCACAGATATATATACAAATTAAGGGAAATTGTAAACAATTTTTTTTAAAAAAGGAGGAAGAATTGGATTCGGAAGAGGTATATAAGCACCTCGTTAAGCACATTGTCGCACGGCGTTTGATTCAAAAGAGGTATATAAGCACCTCGTTCAAGCACATGGTCGCACGGTGTTTGATTCAAAAGAGAAATGGCCTAGATGTTATATCCACACATACCATCCGTGATGAAAGAAAACAAGAAAGTAGGAATCAAAATAGGACAAATGAATGCGATGCAAGTGCAATCATGATGCAAGAAGTGAGGAAGTGGCGGAAGAAAAGGTGTTGGATGTTGTGTGCCTACAGGAGCCCTACAGCACCAGGAATAGATCTATCCCGCATATTCCAAAAGACGCCAGATTTATATCAAATGCGAAGGCACTAATGAGTGTCATTATAGTGCTCAACAAGCACATAACAGTAACAAGGATTAATCAATTTTGCAATGAGAAGGTCTTATGTTTGGGAATTCGAACTGGGATCAGTGGTTGTTAACTAGATAACCTGTATTTTCAGTTATGAGAGGAAATAGAACCTTATATATAACAACTAGAAAAGATAGATGAGTCATTCCCTAATATACCAGTTGTGTACATAATGGATGCAAATGCCAGGTCTCCACTCTGATATGATATAAGAAAGGAATATGGTAGAATAAGAGCGAATAGGGCATATCAAAGAGGGAAACTACTAGAGGGTACAATGACAGCAAGGCATCTGGAGGTGGTAAGCCATCCAGGAAATCCTGCAACATATGGATAGCTCAGTGGTAAGAGCAGTGGCGTACTAAGCCGAAGGTCCCGGGTTCGATTCCCGTGTCCAGGTGTCATTTTTCAATTTTCAGAATATGATATCGGAGAGGTGTTATCCTCACTAAAATGCATTAACAATAGTTCCGGCTATTGTTTCACTATATATTCAATCCTATACAATTATATGTATATAATTGTCCAATGGCTGCAAAATTGCCAACTACCGAGTCGATAATGGCTGCGTGGTCTGATGGCTGTGATCTTGTGTATCACGTGTTTATAAAAAGCTGACGACCTCCGCACGTCCATCTTAGACTCTGCCTTAAACTATGAGTGAAGAATGACCATGGGCACGAGACGAATCCTGGATAGCTCAGTGGTAAGAGCAGTGGCGTACTAAGCCGAAGGTCCCGGGATCGATTCCCGTGTCCAGGTGTCATTTTTCAATTTTCAGAATATGATATCGGAGAGGTGTTATCCTCACTAAAATGCATTAACAATAGTTCCGGCTATTGTTTCACTATATATGCAATCCTATACAATTATATGTATATAATTGTCCAATGGCTGCAAAATTGCCAACTACCGAGTCGATAATGGCTGCATGGTCTGATGGCTGTGATCTTGTGTATCACGTGTTTATAAAAAGCTGATGACCTCCGCACGTCCATCTTAGACTCTGCCTTAAACTATGAGTGAAGAATGACCATGGGCACGGGACGAATCCTGGATAGCTCAGTGGTAAGAGCAGTGGCGTACTAAGCCGAAGGTCCCGGGTTCAATTCCCGTGTCCAGGTGTCATTTTTCAATTTTCAGAATATGATATCGGAGAGGTGTTATCCTCACTAAAATGCATTAACAATAGTTCCGGCTATTGTTTCACTATATGTAGAAAGGGCATGAGCCAGCTCTAAAATTGATGTCACCTTGTGTAATGGGGAAGCAAGAGAACTAATAGAGAACTGATAATTTCATAATTGTGAGACATCCAGCAAACAAAATCGGATAACTTTTGAACTCGGTAAAGAAGTAGACAGAGAAAATGTAAGCATGCAACTTCTCTACAACTTGACCCCTTCTATTGAATATATACCGGCAAAGGAAGGAAGAATTTGAAAATACAATGAATATTGTTAAAAATGATAACTGGGAAAGATTTGTTCAAGAAGAATTGATTAAGAATACATGGGGTGTACCCTTTCAGATAGCAGGGAAAATTAGACTCCCAGCTGTCATTTCAACACTCAAGAAACCAGAAGGAGGAATGACTACCTGCTGGGAGGAATCGGCTAGGCTACTAATGGATGTGTTGCTCCCTGATGATAATCAGGAGGAGGGGGATGAGAACAAAATATATAGGCAGGGTATGGAAATGGCATATATTAATGAAAACATGATAGTGGAACGAGTAACACAGGGTGAGATTAAAAGACTAATAGCAGGAATGAGAAGAAAGAAGGCACCTGGACCTGATGAAATCGGGGTAGAGAGGATTCAGGAAATCAGTGATCAGATAGCACCCTTTAAGACACCGCTCATGAATGAGTGCTTGGATCAGGGCAAAATCTCAAATGTGTGGAAGCAGAGCGAAGTGGTAAATCTGAGTAAAGGGAAGGACATAGACCCGCAACTCCCAAAGTTGTACACACTGATATGTTTGATGAATATATGTGCAAAACTGCAGGAGAAAATTCTCTGTAAGAGACTGCAAAAACATAGAGAGGAGGATGCGATATGTGCTGCTATTAGTATGGTAGAAAAATCTAGGGCAAAATGTCTGATGGGAATATTTGTGGACATCTCAGGTGCATTTGATAACCTTTGGTAGCCAGCCTTATTAAATAGATTAAGAGAACTAAACTGGCTAGAGAGCTTTAAGGACTACTGTAGGGACAGGTATGCAAACCTGAGATGCCCAGACATAACAATAAGCAAAAAATTAACAAAAGAATGCTCACAAGGATCGGTCAGTATTCCGATATTTTGGGACGTTAGTCTCGAGCTTGGGTTGCTGGAGATTGAAGCACTCCCTGAAGTGGTGGGGGTTGTTGCTTTTGCTGACGACTTGCTGATAGTGGTGGAGGAGGAATCTGGAAGAAAAAAGTAATAAGGTACTGGGCAGCTTGGATAAATGGTGTAGGAAAGTAAGACTCAGCTTGGCGCCAGCGAAGACAACCTACATGCTGCTCAGGGGCATGCTTAAGAGAGATCCTGTTATTAAAATAGAACAATAAATGGTTAGATACCTAGGAATGAAGATTTATGAAAAGCTTAGCTTCTTAGCTTACACGGACAACGTATGTGGGAGAGCCTTACGGGCTATAAATGGAATAGTCAGTATAGGGCAGCATAAGTTCCATCTGCCCTTAAAACTGATTAGACTATACCATCAGGCGTTGCTGGTGTCTATAGTGGGATATGGAGCAGGAATGTGGTGACAGAGCTAAAAGGAAACTCGGAGGCCTTCAGAGGAAAATTCTCATGAAATTTTCTGGGGCCTACAAAACTGTACCAACAAACGCGTTGTGTGTCACCCTAGGTTTCTGGCCCCTAGACTTAGAGGTACAAAAGAGGGCTACTTGATATTGGCTTGGAAAAGGGAAGTTAGACGAAGTAATAGGATTAACAACCAACGGTGTAAGAGAGACCTTCCTGGGGGAGTGGCAAGCAGATTGGGAAGATAGTACCACAGGTAGAAGGACATTCCAGTTATTCTAGAAATTACAAGAAAGACTGATAATGAAGCATCTTCAACCTTCCCAGGGACTTGTACACCATAGTCCACTATATCACAGGGCATGGCCCATATTGAGCATCCCTCTTTAGGATGAACTTGAGGGAAATCAGTCTTTGCTGTTGCGGAGGAGAGGCGACACCAAAACACTTGATCTTGGAATGTATATTTATGGAAAGGGAAAGAAAGAGCTGAGCTACTAATGCCTTTACAGGCCAATGCCATATACCATATATTGAGGGATGTGGACTCGTGAAGCTACCTCTATGAGATAGCGGATAGGGTATTGAAAGCAGAAAGGGATAGACATATGGACAAACTAAAAAAAAGGTGTCATAGACAGAACAAGACTTGAGACAAAACAGACAGGAAGAAACAACTAAGGAAGAAGTGCCGAGTGAATACGATGGAGACGGAGAAGGAGAGGCAACATCAGACTTAGACGAGACATTACCAAACTGGTGAAACAAAACACAGAAAGTGTAATTAAAAGGAGGGTAAATTAGATTTTGATTGACTCTGGATATATCTTTAGCTCTAGCCGAGGAAAGGCATCTCATGGATACCAGTGATGAATATCACTGATGAACCAGAAACGCCTGGAATACTGGCTAGGGGAGAAGGAAGGTAAATTGAATAAAGATGAGACGTTGGAAATTGTTTCTTATTCAAAGAGCCCTGCTCGCTTGGAAACAAGCGTGATGCTGGGCTGGAGCTATCGAACACTCCAGGAATGTTGACTGGCCACGGTAGGAAGTGACCAGAGAAGAAAAAGAAAATGGGACTCCCTACAAGGAAAAGATATAGAATGATTGTTTAGACAACGGCACTAGGTATAAGTTAGGTTAAGTTAGATTTAAGTCCAAAGCAGGCATATCAAAAGGGGAAAAAATGTATATAGCCAAAATAACTTCAATAGGAAAAGAGGGACAAATATAGTTATAAGTCATCATAAATTAAATAATGGTATTGTTATGTAATAGACAGAGCTGTTAACAGGCACAGATTGAGGTAAATTGGTAATGATCAATAATCAATAACTGGACAAGTAATTTTAGTAGTAGTATATGTTTATATTCCAGAAAGTTTATGTGTAAAATTTTTAGATCAACCATATAGAAGCCATATGCTAATATGAACAGAGCAGAAAAATTCCTGATTTTTAGTAAAATAATATGTAAGGACAAAAATATAAGGAAATTGAAAAAAATTAAAAAAATCAAATGTTGTATCCTAACACTAACCAATTATGCATTGAATTTATAATGATTGATAAAAAATATTTTATAACATAGCTTGGAAGTTCTTTTACTCTAGGTCAGAAATAACAAAAGAAAATATGTTTGGCTGCTTGAAAACATTAAATTTCATAACTTTTTATTGGATGCATGTTAGCTGTCAAGAGGAGGAACAAGATTAGGAATGACGTCACCTTGGGGGGGGGGGGGGGGGGGGGGAGATGCCAAATAAAATGTTGGAAATGGAGTATGTAGGAAAAAGACAGCAAGGGAGGCCAAGCAAGAGATGGGAGGAGAAGATAACAAAAGTATTCAAGTGAGAGGAGAAGATATTTAACAATTTTTGGGAGAGCACCCTGCCCTCCCTTAAGATATACTCATGAGCCACCACTGATTATTTTAATTCATTAACAGGTACATCATTTGGCTATGGAATCTGACTCTGAACTTGTTGAAATAAGATTTTAAAATATTTAGCCAAGCATATTCTAATGGTTACACTAGCTTCTATTTTCCTCCTATTGGTCTCATTAGCTACCCTTATTTTATATAGTAAAAGACATTGAGGGGAGGTGGGGGGGGGGGCAGGAGCGGTGTCTTGTCCAGGTTAAGATTGCTACTTTTAATTTGTTTATGTGGTTGTATAAAATAATAAAAATTATTGTGCTTATTTTGTGTCGGTGACTACATGAAAAAATCTAATTAAAACATTCCCAAAGTGATCAGAAATTATGTGATTTAGATTAAAAAATTATTTTTATGAACATAAATATAAAAAGAAGTTGGATGTCAAATTGTTGAAATTTATTTGATTTTGACTGTGTACTATGACTCTACAAGTTTTCCTTATCTTATAAAATGTTATGTATTAAATAATTACTTCTGGTCAGAAGATTGTGAGGTCAGATTAACATACAAGAAGAATATTTTAATATTTTTTTTTATACTTTAATATAATACAGTAGACTCCTGATTATCCGAGACTCCATGTTAACTGAGAAACTAATTCTGTCAAAGTGTCCAATTTTAACACAATATTTATACAATAGTTAAATATTTTACACAATCTTTTTACTTCAACTTTTAGATAAATAAACTGTATTACTAAAACTAGTATAAAGTATTGTATACAGTACTTTTATACAATATTGTAGTTAAATGCATGATAAGTGATGTGAGAACCAATTACAAACAACAGCCAGAACACTGCGCTATACACTATCAATCCTACATGTTCTATATCATCCATTTTTTTTTTTTTTCAGCCGAGATAGGCTCGGTCCCAATTTACCTTGGTTAATTGTTAGTCTACTATATTAAGATTTTATATTATCTGATGAGAATTGATAAAATCATGGCATTTATAGTTAACACCCTTAATAATGATTCCAGCTAGTGGCATAAGTAAATATCTAAAAAAAAAATTGTATTCTGAGTCATTAATAGCTCGGTTAAGCTTGTGTCCTACTTAACCTGATGTTGTACATATCCAAGAAGCTGTATTTAAAATTGGAGACACTTTATACCAAATTTAGTGTTAACTTCAAAGCTATGTATATTTATGAAATATAGCATTCTGAATGTTGGCACCGTCTTTAATTATTCACTGTTTATTCAGCTACCAGTGTATCAAGTCTTAACAATCGAAAATTAAATATAAATTCCTGAAAATAATATATAATCACCTGGATTGATGAAATTTTTAAAAATAATTTAGTTACAATACTTTATATTGTGCTTTGAAAATCATTTCAGAACATTTGTAGATGTATATCAAATTCACTGAAGTATAGTGTCTTCCAAAATGTAATATTCTCATTAGTTTGAGCCCCACTGCCACATTTATTTTACGGGTGGAACCCTGAGATAATAAAAAGAATCTGTCTTACAAGTTTCCCCCTGAATTTCTTAAGGTTGTTCATCTATAGCCTCATCCTCCATGGGTTTGTACACATTTTTTAAATTTTTCGTTGAAGTAGTCTCTTACATATCCTATTTTGAAGTATGATCATCCTTGTCTGCAGTTTCATTGGTTCAATTTCATAGTCTTACCGAGTATGCTTCAAGTGTGGGGATATTACTAAATTTTGAATGACACCTACCCAGACCAGAATGGAATAGGACCGTTTCATATGTGAAACTGGCCCATTCCATTTGAGTTTGGGTAGATATTATCTTGTACTCAGTATAGCGTCGCACTTGATTATGTAACTGGCCCATTGTCAGTAAAGTGGAGGTATCTTGATATTAAATGGAATCTAATGAATGGCCTCATTTTCCTGTAAACAGGTATTTTGGACCAATTCAACTTGACTTTACAATTTTCACTTGGGTCATTTTAATTCATACTGCAAAATAGGCACTTATTTCATTAGGTGTTGTATCTAATCACTTTTCACTATAGAGTGTTTTTTTTCTTACAATTTGCACTGTAAAATTCCGGTGTTGCTTATTTGTTTGTCTCAATATTAAGCTTGGACCAAAAGTTGTCACATAGGAACCTAACATCATTAGCAGTAGGATTTTATCTTAGAATGTGTAAAATCATTTCTGAAATCTTTGAAACTTCAGTTGAATCTCCAGGATAATTCTGTTCACTAAATCATTCCAGCAGTCTTACTTATTATTATTATTATTATTATTATTATTATTATTATTATTATTATCATTATTATCATTATTATCATTATTACACACTAAATTGTTTGAATTAACAGCACTACTTGTTCACATACTTGGAATAGAAATTTCATCACTATTATCATTTGAATATATATTTGAATTTTCTAAATTATTACTATCTTCTCCACAACTAAAATCACTTTCACTTAAACTTTTATCCCTACTTTCACACATCATATCATCTAAAAATGTATTCTGCAACGCTAGTACAGGCAAGCTTGTTCAAACAGCTTATGCCTAAGTATTGAAATATTATAAATTTCAAGGGAACCCTAACTAATCTAACTGAAATGTGTATAAGATAACTAAACACACCCAGCATCTGATTGGAGTTTCCATCTAGACTTGACAATTTCAACCTTGGAAATGGTTTAACAGAATAGCAAGCAAAGTGTATCAAATATTATATAGCTCTTTGGCAGTCTGCTACTGCCACATATGCGACATATTGTTAAGACAAGGGGTTGAGTTAACAAGATTTATGTAAACTGGTTTGTTTAAATCTGTAGATACTATGACTTAACTATTGAGTTGTTTTATTATACATAAACATTGTTTATTGTTGATAGATTCGATTAGATGAATCTCAAGAGTTAGAGTGCCATCATCTAAAAGAGCGACTTCGCTATGAGCTTGAGATTCTTATGGCATATCAATCCAAGAATAAAATGCAAGCAGAGGCTCAACGAAATCGTGAACGTAAAGAACTTGAAGATCGTGTATCTGTTCGCAGAGCATTGCTTGAACAAAAGGTGGGTAAACCCAGTTATTGGACATTTCAAATCATGGCAATTATTATTATGCTATTCCATTTAAAACTACTAATTTTTTTACTATATAATCTTTTGTGTCTGTGTCTTTCACCAACATACACAAATGCACTAATGACATCTTCCCAATGTATCTTAAACACACAATACACCTTAAATACACCAAAACCCATTCAATATACCTTAAAGACACCAAAACACATTCAATACACCTTAAAGACACTAAAACGCACTCAACACCCCTTAAAGACATCAATACACTTTAATCATATACACCAAACTCAACTAAACTTTCCACAATCACATTAACACATCAATATACACCTTAAAACAAATACACATCAACACATGCCTTAAAAGAAGTAATGCCCCTCATCCACTCCTCCCAACAGACAACCGCAAACCCACATCACTTCCCACACACACGACTTTCTCTCTCACATGTCCTCACAACCAATTTCCCCTCATAATAAAACAAACACACGCACGCACATACAACAACCCCCCACACCACAAACACAAATTCCTCACACACTACACACATGCATTTGCACCACACTCACACTTCAAACACACACACACTACACTCACCAAACTTGCACACCACACTCACCACACTTGCACACTTAAACACACACCACCATACTCATACACATTTACACCACCATACTCACTCATAACTCACACCACCATACTCATCCTACTACGCTCATTCCACTGCATCACACTACATTTCACGCCATATTAAATCACCTAATTTTTAAATAAATGGCTACTTGACCATTTTAAATATATTTTATATTTATCTGCTTCCATCTTGGATCTAGGCTTAATTTTCTTTTCAGCAGCAGGCAAAAGTGGAGTCTTGCAAATGTTTTGAAACTAAATAGAATATTCTGGTTTTTACGAACCTAAAGAAGACATTATAAGATTTCAGAAAATGTATAAAAATGGAAGAAAATATTTTATAAACTATGACTCAAATGACATTGAAATATGCAAAATTTGTAAGAATCATCCCAATTTTTTATGACCTTTTTAGAGTGACTGGGCGTTGGAACCACAAGATGATTTTTTTCTGTTGTAACTATGGCCAGTGAAGTGTCCCATTATGAAGAAATGAATTCTGGGTTTGGGCCCCCTTCCTGCCTTCTTTTGGCGTCAACGTTTGAAAAATTTCCATTTTTGCTGATTACAAGGTCAAATTTTTCAAAAGGGGGGGATCAGATAAAAACTTAAATTTTTGCCCAAGGATACCTCTACTTCTACTCAACAAAACCTGTGAGTTTCATTTTACGGTTCATACTGGTTTAGAAGTTACAGACTTGGAAATAGATGTGAACAATTATAAAATTTAAGCACCTGTGGAATAAATAATAAGTAATTGTATTAGTATAATAACCCTACCCTGTAGACTGGGATGTTTATTTAAAACTAACATAACAGTGTTGAAACCAAGTGACTTAAAGAATGGGCCAAGCTAACTTGTCGCTGTTGTGCTATTCAACTGGGCTGAATTGAACTATAAAGGGTTCTAATTTAGGACTATCTTGGCTGACACATCAAGATCTACTCAGAGACAGTCACTCTGCCCGTCATCAGGACCACGCGTATTAAAACATTGGGTCATCGGGTACTTGTGCTAGAGGGCAACTATCATGCCTAGGGTACTGGGTTCGAGTCTGTAAGGGGGGTCGTGAGCGGTGTCATTCGAGCCAGTAAAGTATTCCTGACTAAGCCAGTTCTCTCACAGACGCATACGTCAAAGTTCTTATCTCTTTTTGAAACATCTTTTAACATGACATTTTCGTATTAACTCTTAGTGATATTAATAAATCCAAAAAACAAAGCCATCAATACAATTTCAAAACCAACCATATATTTTGCCATCGTCCCTACCCTTACCCACAAGCTATCCTGACATATTAGGCCCATGGAAAGAAGGCTGCGACAATTAGTGTCAGAAATGGCATTTTAGGGTTCTGTCATCGGTGACAAGTAGGATTCTTAGGGCATTTTAAGGTTCCAATAGTTGACAACGAAAGTAGTGCTATTTCAAGGGTTGACTCGGAAGTAAATTACCTTGACAAACAACCACCGTGAGGATCGACAACAATCAGTATGTGCTGGGTGAACAAGGATGGTGTAACCAAGATCCAGAGAGGAGGAGGTTCAAATCAACAATGCACCACCAGTTGCATAGAATAGCAGTGGAGAACTACAGGGTAGGAATTCTTAGACACAATTACCATTGTTTTATTTGAAGTAAGGGTGTTAAAGGTCGACCTGCAAACTGCTATCGACCAATTAGCAAGGATAACTGGAGAAGGTTAGGGCAAAAAATGTAAAGTTGTAAGCTGCTCAGAAGAATAAGAGTGATAGTGAACTAATATCACCGATAAGGAATTTTTCACTCAGGCCAACTCTTTCAGTATTCCATGGAAGAGCAGAAGACAACATTTTGGTGTTTTTTTGAGAAGATAGGTCAAGCTTCAGTATTATCAGGATGAACCAATTTAGAGCTTAAGGGCTGTAACTAAATTGCATTTAGGTGGAGAAGCATTGTAATTTGTAATTTCGGATTTAAAATGTTTAGAGACTGACAGTTCTGAGGGGTTGAAGAGATCCTTAGTAGATAGGTTCAGGAATAAACAGACAATTTGGTATTTTATGGAAAAATTAACCAAAATTAGACACTTTAAGGGAGAAGTCTAGAGAGTTTCGTGGACAGGATCAAGAAAATTAATATCACTATTTATGAATTAGAAGATGATGCAGTCTGAAACGTAATAATTAAATTTGAAGCTGACCAGAGAGCCCTAGATTCTTTTATAAATAGCCTTTTTGGGGACATAGGAAAATGTACAAGGTTAGCAAAACCTAGGACCTTTAAGGAAGCAGTGGAAGCAACAAAATATATATATATTTTTTAAACACTGCATCCTACTGCCTGTTTTGGATATGCACTTAAGTACTAATTATGCTAATGGGCTAGGATTTGGGAAGGTTGAATATAGAGGAAGTGAACTCACATTTTCATGGAGGGAGAGTGGAAAACCATTTAAGAAAAAGCCCCCTCCCTCCCCGGTTCAACTGAACGAGATTTGAACCTCAATCTCCCCATCCTTGGCAGTCTAGCTCAACACCAAACTAGCTAACCACTCCACCGAGGCGGGTTGAAACTGCAATAGATGTGGTTGAAGCAGACTATTGACCTCAAGAAAGAGAAGAGAATATTCTTAGGAAGCTATTCATAATAGACAAGGGGAAAAATTTGTTTTAAATTCAGAAACAAGTTAATGGGATGAGGAATTATAGATCTCCTAAGGGGAGACAGCAGTCGCTTACAATGACAAGGAAGTCTTGTTAGTTGGTAAAATGGGTCATTTAGCGAACTAGTGTTCTGGGAAGGTTAACCATCACCCAAACCAGAACAGGATTGTAGAAGCCACAAACTACAGTCCTCAGTGAGAATTGTACCCTCAGTGTACGTAGAAAAGGATGAAACTACTAGTGAGATAGTGCAAGCAGGTATTTATTTGTCAAGGGAGAAAATATCGATTTGAATCCACCTTAACATGTAAAGTGAGTTGCATAATTAATAAAAGCTCAAGTACAAGACACACAATAATCTATTAAATGAATAGCAGGTTACATTTACATTTTGTACCCCAATGTGGGTGTTGCGGTGCTTTTTCAATCCATATAATCTAGCAATAAGGATTAATAAAAAAATCTGGTTAATATGTAAAGGTAGGTGACCTGGTGGTCTACGGTTAAGGTGTCAAGACTTCTTTGTTGGTGGTCCGATGTTCAATCCTTGGTCCTGGCACAGATTTATCTGATTGCCGAACTCTTCCTTCGCCTATTAACAAGACGTGTATTAATCACAACTTGTGAATGTATGGAATGCCAGGCCTCCACCATGGTTCGGATCCCACGTTAAGCTGTAGGTCCTCCATTTCATCTTACAATCACCCTACCATTACACATTAGCATAAGTGTGTAGAACCCGAACAGGTAGTAAGACGCAGTGCTAATAAAAATATGTAAAGATTATAAATACAGCAGGCTGGCTACATAATGCCTTGATATGACAGTCACCCTGTGACAACTTTTTGAGAGAAAACATGCTTCAATGTCACACACTATATCAAATATCTGGGGATGAAAAACCCTTTTATAAGAGGATATATAAAACTAGGCGAGACAACAGATAAACCTGGCAACATAGGCTCTACTAGCCCGACTAAAGGCAATTATAGGGGAATCAGATGATTGTAATTTTCTAATTAGTTAAATAATTATCTCATTGACACAGGATATCTCATATAGCTCGAGGTGGCTTATTTTTAACAGCAATATACGAACTAGATGACAGTTGTATGCAAGCTACTAGCCCCTATACTATGGTTCACTGACAACAAAAACGTCATTGTCCACTTAATGGTGGTGAAGGCCATATCCCTTACTCTAGGGACTGATAGGTCCTAATTAGGATGAGGCGGTAACGATCATAAATCCCCTAGTTGATTCCACATTAGTATGTAGTACAAAATGTAAACATTAGATTATCTAACAGCCTCATTAAGAAACTTAGGAAACCCATTTACGGGCCAATAAATACAAACTTGAAAGGTAGGAAAGAGATCATGCACTAGCATGACCAGTATAAAAGTTAAGCAGTGAACACATAATAACAATGAGAATACTAGCCCATAAAAAGGGGAATTAAAGCCCAGTCAGTCTATGAACCATCTATTACTGCTCCCATCAAATATTAGTCAACGTTCCTTTAATAATAGGAGGCATAGAGAGACATCACAACAAAATAATTATATTAGGGTGACTCGACATTGTACAGTTATAGCTGAACGTCTAAAAGGTCGTTAAGTGACCACAAAATAATTGCTGAATTATTACAGCTGTATTTACTTTATGTTAACAGTGCTAAGACTTTATACAACAAACGGTCTAGCCCAAAATAGCTCTAGCTGATCCAAAACATGGCCAGAGGCCACACAAATAAATAGAACATGAAAGATAGATAGATATATATAAATATATCAGCACTTCAAACAATATTTGTTCGGAAGGAACATATTGCCCACTTATCAATCAACAGGCTCACTTGGTCACATGAAACAAATTAATACAAATTACATTTGGCCAATAAGACCTATTTAAGGTAGACTGTAGAATCGTGAAGCGATCCACTGCCTACACTCCTTAATATAGTCAATCTCATGACCGATGCAAGCAAAACTTAATCAGTGTAATGCCAGTGGTAATCGAGTAATTCCTAGAGGGATTGCAAACCTAAATTCCAAGTTAAATGGACAAACAGTCCATATTGAGCAGACTGGTGACGTAAATGTTCAATGTTGTTAGCCACGGAATAGCGGGAAGCTCTCTGGTGGACTCCCACGCTGTGGCTTCGTTCGACGCCATGGTACTTCTAGCTGTTAGTCATAGAAAAAGACTAAATTATCAATGTGTTCACTAGAAAATTTAATATCACTCTTTGTCAATATTTGATCATACATGATATTAGATAGGTTCCTTGAGTGAAAGAGTGGGAAGGGAAGACAGATGTGGTCAACCAATCATGTTACAGGGAGTATGGTAGAAACACTTGACTGTGTGAGCTAATTTCTTTTAGCTTGGCACACATTTAAGTGGATAGCGGGGCACAAATTTCAACTCTGTGGCATAAGAGAGTGGAATTTATGGAGATTTCCAAACCAAGATTTGAGACTTTGTGTTTATCAGGTTGCAAAATGCAGAACTTGGGGGAAGTTATGATGAAAGTATAGATAGGTGGGAGAGCCTATCGAGTCGCATTTCAAGCAGTGGAATGTCAACCAACTCGAGCTACGATGCCATATTAGGCCTAGATTTCCTGACGAATTAACTTAGCAATAATAGATATATCAAAGCAGACGTTATGATTAGGAGATGTTACGCATAACCTAAGTGAAGCCTCTGATAAAGAAAACAGTAAGGACAAGCATAGCTATAAATTAGGAAGTAATTAACCTTGTATGTGCTATGGAAGCTGTCTGAGTCCCTATATATTTGACTGTTGGTGAGAGTCTGTGTCCAGGCATGAAGAAGACTGTAAGGGCTGAAGTGAAGTTGCCAGAGAAGCTTAAGGGTAGAAGTTGTATTTATTTATTTGAGCCTTTGTTTATGGATGACATCTGAAACAATCAACAGGCTTATGTGCAATGTAGTATCTGTGTGAGCTCTTTGGCACAGTGTCAACAAGGATACCTGTAGGATTGAGTAACCTAGGGGGTACAAAAGTTGAAATACCCAAGAATCACAATATAGCCGAGTTGCATTTAGTAAAAGAAAGCGACATTATAGAAGCTGATAGGGAGTCAATTTTAGAAGGGAGTGTGTGGAGCTGCAGTACCCCCATGGCTTCTTTGGTGCTGACTGACAGCTCACAGCTGACTTCTGACAGTCAAAATTTAGGTATATACATAATTCAGACCGTATGAAGTGACAGATGCTAAACACATGTTTTTGCAGATCATATGGTTCAGCTTAGGGATACTTAATTTGGTCTGATAACTTTACAACGATGTCGGATGTCAGTCAGCACCAAATAAGCCATGGAGCTACTGTAGAACTAGAGACTTGCAGTTTCAGGGAAAGCCACAGGTAACCATGTAAATAACTACGGGGGTAGAAGAAAATCAAGATGTTCTTCAAGGATACCGCTAGGAAGCATATAATGATTTCTCAAAAAAAATTGATCTTACTGCTGTACAAAGGAAGAAACTTGAGTCACTTTTGAAAAAATATCAGGACATTTTTAGAAAACAAAGTAATCTACCAGTAACACCTATTGTCGAATGTGCGATCCATACTGGTAATGCCAGTTCCACAACTCAGAAAGCTTATCACCTACCTTGTAGTCAGCAAGCATTGGGGTGGCATATGATTGATGAATAAAGGGCTTATAGTGCCAAGAAAACCGAGAGACGAACCATGGACATCCCCTATTGTCATAGTCAAACAGAAGACAACTGGAAAACAGAAGTTAATGTTATGTGTTGATTATAGAGCACTCAACAAAATCACAACACCAGATATATTTCCGTTACTATGCTATAGCAATCAAGAAAGAAGACCAACCCAAGACATCTTTTATAATGTCATCTGGGTTCTACACATATCTAAGACTCCCATTTGGGTTGCAGAATGCGACGGCTATATTCCAACGATTGATAGATGCTGGTTTGAGAAGAACTAGCCCATCGCTAGCCCTCACCTATTTGGATGATATCATTGTGTTTACGAAGGATTTTGAGTCACATTTAGTATGTTTGTAAAATGTGTTTGAAAGGCTGGAAAAGGTAAAATTGATGTCAAAGAGCTACAGTCATTATAGGTTTAAGCAATTTATATTTTAAGTTTTTAGAGAATTACGCTTTGGTTGCAAAACCACTAGCCAGATTGTTAAGTAGGGATCACACTTTTGATTGGTCTGAAGAAGCAGAACAAACTTTTTTCTAAATTGAAGGATATACTAACTTTTTGCTAGTGTTACCACGCCCATATTTTAGCAAGCCATTCATTTTGAGCACAGATGTGTCAAATTATGCTCTAGACTGTGTGTTGAGTCAATAAATATATGGAGTAGAACATCCGATTGCGCATACTTCAAGACAGTTGAATAGAGCTGAAATAAACTTTAGTCTTCTAAAACGAGAGCTACTAATCATAGAATGGTGTAAAACACTTTTAGAACTTATTTGTAAGGACATTGGTTCACAATAATCATGGATCATTCAAATTTAATATGGCTTTTTAGTTTGAAGGATCCGAATAACCATTTTTTAAGGTTGACATTACGATTGAGTAAATATGACTATTCAGTTAAGTATAGGCCAAAGGTTAAACATGGAAATGTGTATGGTTTGTCCAGAAAAGTAAAGGTAGTAAACTCGAGTAATAGTGACAGTTTTAAGCTGAATCAAAGAATGATCCATATTGTCAAAAGTGGAGGGAGCATTCTCAATTCACAACAATTAATGGAATGTTGTACAGGGAAACCGAGCAAGGTTTGAGGTTAGTTGTACCTCAGAGTGAAGTAGAAAATATTATGCGGTAAAATCATAATCACATGCTGGAGACGATCCACCAACTTAAAGGATAGCTGCATCATATTGGTGGCCAACGAGATGACAGGATGTAGACGACTATCTAACCAGTTGCGTTAACTGCCAGAATAAGACTCTGAAGAGAATAACCAAACCAGAATTAGTAAAATTACCAAGAGTAACCCAACCCTTTGAGAAAATTGTAGTAGACATTGTCAGTCCCCTGCTTAATATGTTGGATGGAAATAAGTACATTTTAATGGTTCTAGATAATTTTTCAAGATATTTGGTTATGCTACCAGATCTGAAAACATAAACTGTGACTAAAGCATTAATTTCCTAATTGATTTTGAAGTTTGGAGTTATGTCAAGTATTCTGTCAGATCAATGGACTAATTTCATGTTAGATTTGATGACGCAATTTTGTAAATTGTTAAAAGTGAATAAGTTGAATATGACAGCCACCACAATGTAATGGTAGGCCAGAGTGAGTTCATCAAACCATCAGTAGAATGCTTTCACATTTTGTCACTGTAAATCAAAATAATTGGGACGTTTATTTTACTTTTGTAGTCACAGCATATAACACCCAGGTACATTAAAAAATTAAAGTAACACTGTATGAAGTGATCTACGGGAGGAAGATAATTACGCCTTTTACTGGGGTCAAGTTTTCTGCAGGAGTGTTGAATGCTTTTGTGTTAGATGTGGCGGCTAAACTACAAGAACTTTGGAAGAAAGTGTGCAAGAACAGCCATGATTCGTTCTTAAAACAGGCCAAGCATTACAAGCATGCAAACCCATTTAAATATCACGCCAGTGACTGGGTCTATTTAACGCGTACCACCTTGAAGAAGAACCAGGTTAGGAAGTTTCAGACGAAATTTACGGGGCCATATCACATCTTAAAAGTAATAAGTAAGGTCACATTACGCCTTCAGTTTTTATACCGCTCAATAGTAGTCAATGTGGGGAGACTAAAACCATTAGTGTCTAGGAATCCTATCACACTTCTCTCTACAGATCCAGAGATTAGACCAAAGGGTAGACCATGGAAGGCCTCTATCAACCAGAGGTTGACAAGAAACAAAGGAGGTCTAGCCTTCAAACCCCGAAGCCGACACCAGTTACAACTAAGAAAGTGTAGCTAGCTCTCAATAGGGATTGTTTAAAAATTAGGAATGGGGCTTTTATTTTTTTAGGATAAAGGGAACAATACTTGGGCAGTTAACATGCGGAATTCTCTAGATCATTTAAGGAAAGTTTATTTATAAAGTTAGTGTGGAATAAGGTAGCTTAACTAATTTGGTACCTACTAAAGGTTCCTTGTTTGATCTAGGTGGAAAATCCTTAAGAATCTTTTCAGAACTTTCGATTCCGAACATTTTACTTTGTTACAGGAGGGATTAGATCAGTTAGATCAAAAACAAGATGAACTATTGGTAGACCATGAAAACCAATTAGTACTTATGAAAGGTTTACAGGGAAATATAGTGAAAAACACTAAATTTATTACTAGATTAGCACAAAGCATTATCAAATGTTGTATGTGAAGTTTAATTCCAGCATGGAATCCTTAGTGAAAGGGATGAATATCCTTACCTCACATGTAGATTTAAACAAACTATTATTGAGAAGGACTAACAAACGTTTGCTTAGAGTTGAGTAGTAGTTTATTTTATGTTTTGGAAACCAGTTCAAAAAAATCAATTGATTAGTAAGCTTATTGAACCAGTTATTTTCAAAAATACTAACAGTAATAAGCGAGTACGTGCAACCCCCGCTTTCAATGATACACTCTATAAAGCCATTGTACTCTATGATTATTACAGAATGAGTTCTGTTAATACAATTTTTAATAGGAGATAATTTACAGTTAATCGTTAATATACTTTTATTAAACAGAGAGGAAATTTTTAGCAATATAAAATTCATACCATTCCAGTAGCTTTGTATCAATCAGGAACCTATGTGGAGTTTGATCTTGATGAAGTATTTTTAATTAGTAAAGATAGGAGGTATTTTAGATCATAAAAAAACAAAGCTATTTTTTGGAGTGTAAAGGACAAAATTTAGTAACTTGCTCAAACAATAAAATGCTACTAGAGAGTAATGTAGGAAACTGTGTTTAATTTATTCATGTCTAGAGTTGATAACAGTATGTGTAAAAAGGAGTGTAAGTATTCTAAAAAGTTCTGTTTAAAAAAAAATCATATCTGGATGGATGTATACTGTACCAGAAGACACTGAAGGTACCTTTTTATGTATAGAAAGTGTACATCTCATCCCTCCTACTACCAACTCTAACCCAAACAGGAAGAAGTGTTTTAATTTCTCTCATTTAGACATTTCAACACACTTGCAAAGGGAACTAGAAAATTGTGTAATTTCTAGTACCTCAACAGTAAAATTTGATAGATTAATTAGTTAAGCAAAGGCAAGATTGACGAAAGCCATTTATTAAGTTACTTGTTTGTAGTAATGTAATTCTTAGTATAGTAATTTTTGCCGTGTTATTTATTGTAACCTCATTTTATGCGTTCAGAAACATAAACAACTATTACATAGGCAAAAGTGCCGACTCACAGGAGTTACCTTGTTTTATTAAGCACACACCATTTATCTTTCATAACACGGTTTATTAGTTACAGACATAATCAGCCATTTTTGATGACTCATCTACAAAAGTACCAGCTATAATGAATCACATGGAAGTTATCTATAAATCAATGTGATAAAACAAAACAAAACACCAAAAAGTACCTTACAGTACACCCAACTGAACAACAAAATTAACCTTCAGCTGAGTGTGGCACCACTATACAACTATTTAAATGTACCCAATGTCAATGTGGTGATACCACTAGGTTTAATTGAAAATATGACAGGAAATGTGTCATGAAACTTCAAGATTGTTAAATAAACATATAAAGTGTAAAAATGAAATTTTTTGAATTGATGGTTAAATGTAATTATTAACCCAATTACTAAAGGGTGATTTATAGATATTAAAAATATTCTTACTATAATAGTTACTATGATAACAGTTAGATACATACAGATAATAGTTAAGTTAAAATATTGATTTTGGGAATTAATGATAAGGTTTATGTTAATCCAATACATATTCCAATATCTTGAATAAAACCATAGTGATTCCAGGTGACTGTAATAACCCTACCCTAGATTAGGATGCTTATTTAAAACTAACATAACCATTCTGAAAATTGAAAAAGGACATTTGGACAAGTTAATTGAACCCAGGACCTTTGGCTTAGTACGCCAATGCTCTAACCACCGAGTTATCCAGGAATCGTCCCGTGCCAAGGGTCATTCTTCATGCATATTTTAAGACAGAGTCAACGATGGACATGTGGAATTCGTCAACTACAAAAGCGTGATTTATTAAGATCAGATAATGCAGCCACCCTCGATTTGGTAGTTGGCTTATTGCTGCCACTTGTACAATTATTGTAATTGTAAGGGATCACATATTTAAGAATCAAATAGCCAAAGCTATTATATACATTTTAGTGAGGATTTATTCGCATCTAGATATCATATTCTGAAAATTGAAAAATGAAACTTGGACACGGGAATCGAACCTGGAACCTTTGGCTTAGCACGCCAATTCTCTAACCATTGCGCTATCCAGGAATCATTTTTAAATTTTCAGAATATGATGTCTAGATGCAAGTAAATCTTCAGTAAAACAAATATAATAGCTTTGGCTATTTGATTCTTAAATGTGTGATCCCTTAATATTATGTAATTGTCCAAGTGGCAGCAATAAGCCAACTACTGAGTCGAGGATGGCTGCATTATATGATAGCTTGTGATCTTAATAAATCACACATTTGTACCTGACAATATCTGCACGTCCATCATAGACTTTGTCTTAAAATATGAGTGAAGAATTACCTTGGGCACAAGACAATTCACGGATAGCTCGGTGGTTAGAGCATTGGCGTACTAAGCCAGAGGTACCGGGTTTGATTCCCATGTTCAGGTGTCATTTTTCAATTTTAAGAATATGATATCTAGATGCGAGTAAATCCTCACTAAAACAAATATAATAGCTTTGGCTATTTGACTCTTAACATAGCAATGTTAAAACTAAATGAATGAAAGAACTTGTCTAGCTAACTTGTTGTGATGAGTTAGTAAACATTAGGAAAGAACGTTAATAGCTCATAACTTGTCCCTGTTGTGCTCGACAACTGGGCTGAATTGAACTCTAAAGGGTTCTGATTTAGGACTATCGTGGCTGACACATTAAGGTCTACTCAGAGGCAGTCACTCTGCCTGTAATAGGGTCCATGCGGACTAGAACATTGGGTCATCGGGTACTTGTGCGAGAGGGCAACAGTCGTGCCCAGGGTACTGGGTTCGATTCTGTAAGGGTGTCAGTCGAGCCAGAAGTTATGTATTCCTCACTAAGCCAGTTTTCTCACGAGCACATACGTCTAAGTTCTTATCTTTTTGTAAGATCTTTTAACAACATTCTTTTGCATAAACTTTTAGTGTTACTAATAAACCCAAAAATAAACCGACCCATCAGTATAATTTCAAACTCAACTATATATTTTGCCACCGTCCCTACCCTTTCTCATAAGCTCTCCTGATAGGTTAGGCTTACAGAAAGGGGGTGGTGACATTAGCATTATTATTGTATTTTCAGGTGACCTGGTGGTCTAGGGGTAAGGTGTCAGACTTCTGTGCTGGCGGCCGGGGTTCAATCCTCGGTCACGGCACAGATTTATCTGATTTCCAAACCCTTCCTTCACCTCTGACAAGACATCTTGTGAATGTGGGGAATGACAGGCCTCCACCATGGTTCGGATTCCACGTTAAACTGTAGGTCCTTCATTTCATCTCACAATCACCCTACCATTACACATTAGCGTAAGTTCGTATAACCCAAACGGGTAGTAAGACGCGGTGCTAATAATAATAATAATAATAATAATAATAATAATAATAATAATTAAATCTTTCTTAAGTAGGGCTACTGAAACACACACCCCTCCCCCCATGATAACTTTAAACATAATTTCTGAACATGATAAATTTATTAATCAAATAGCCAACGCTATTAATTATGCTTTTTAGTGAGGATTACTCCAGCTAGATATCATTTTCTGAAAATTTAAAATGACACCTGGATACGAAAATCAAACCCAGGACCTTTGGCTTAGTACGCCAATGCTCTTACCACTGAGCTATCCAGGATTCGTCCCGTGCCCAGGGTCATTCTTCACTCATATTTTAAGGCAGAGTCTATGATGGATGTGTGGAAATCGTCAGCTACAAATATCTGATTTCATTAAGATCACGAGCTATCAGACAATGCAGCCACCTTCGACTTGGTAGTTGGCTTATTGCTGCCATTTGTACAATTATTATAATTGTACAAGATTTCATATTAATGAATATAATAGCCTCTCCACCACACAACTCCCCATTCACACCTCTTCCTTATCCTCCCCCCCTCAACATACACGTTTACAAGTTATCTGGTGATAAAATTGCTCACCTATTTTCTACTATCATAAGCTTAGATGTGAAATAGGGTAGATCAAAAAATAGAGAAAAGTGTGCTGAATATCACTTTAAGGGCCTAAAAGCTGGTATTAATAAATAATGTGAAAAATATGGGATTGCTTGCATGGGAAAAGGGAATAGGGCCATAAGAGCCTCTCTCAGCACCACCTAAATGCAGAGCTTATGGTTTTAAAGGAATAAAATGTCTTGGGGATGCAGCCTCTGAAAACTTACAGGGAATGAGTGAAAGCTGTTTAGGTGGGGAATCTCACTGTGTCACTCATTCTCGTGCTATGTCCTTTTGTCTGACTAGTGAAGCAGCTAGCTTGCCAGCCAGTTATGTATGATTCATTAGCCCTCAAGAAGGGTAAAAAAACTTGATTTAAAGTGCAGATAAGTGTCTTGCTTGTCAATTCTTAAAGTAAACTTCGTAATACATTTGACTCACAACAGTTCAAATTATACTCTTATTTTTTTAATCTAATGCAATTTTTAAGCTACTCAAATTATGTATGTTTATGTTTAATTAGCATGCAACTCAATTTATGATGGTTTTAAAGGAATAAAATGTCTTGGGGATGCAGCCTCTGAAAACTTACAGGGAATGAGTGAAAGCTGTTTAGGTGGGGAATCTCACTGTGTCACTCATTCTCGTGCTATGTCCTTTTGTCTGACTAGTGAAGCAGCTAGCTTGCCAGCCAGTTATGTATGATTCATTAGCCCTCAAGAAGGGTAAAAAAACTTGATTTAAAGTGCAGATAAGTGTCTTGCTTGTCAATTCTTAAAGTAAACTTCGTAATACATTTGACTCACAACAGTTCAAATTATACTCTTATTTTTTTAATCTAATGCCATTTTTAAGCTACTCAAATTATGTATGTTTATGTTTAATTAGCATGCAACTCAATTTATGATGGGGGTAGAGGGGAGATGAATATTACTTTCGACAATTTAAATATTTCTTAACATTAGAAATCTCGAAGCGGTCATTTTGACCGCTTTAAAAAATAACTTCTCTCCTGACTAAATAGAACTGGCTGTACTAAACATAATACCTAGAAGACCCAAGAGTGGTCAATTTGACCACTGTAATTTCAGGGGCTTTAAGTTTAGGTGACATATTTAAAAAAAACTTGCATGGTACTAAACAGTGAATAGCAATACTATTAGAAATGTAAAATCATATTTGTCACAAATCTATGTTTAAATTGCTATGATGCTTTATTGTGAAGCAGCATAGTGGGAATAGCAACAGGATTCTTAGAAGCACGCTGATCAATGGATTATTCTATTATTATCTCAGGAAAGAAAAGTTGCATCCTGTAAACACATTTTTACCAGAAAATGTTATTTTGAAGCTCATACAACCATACCTCAAGAAAGGGCAAAACATCACTATAATCCTTTTCTTTAAATTATTGAAGATGAACGGAGACTAAAATCAGAGGAAAAGAGCATTGTATGGACACTAAACTATGCCAGAAGAGAACTCTCAAGGTTTGTGAAGACATATAAACTCTGTTTTATGAGACCACTGTCCTCAAGGCTCAGGAGGACATTACATTGACTGTGTACCAGGTAAAGAAATAGAAGGACATCCTGCTACTGAACATGCTCTACCAAAGTGTTGAGATACGTGCATTTGAAAAGAAGATCCCAGAAACAGTAGAGTTCTATAACTCTACAAAATATGGCGTTGACATAGTCGGCTGCTTCTCGGAGATGGCCAGTGTATTTTTTCTACAACATCCTTGACCTAGAAACATTTAATGTGTGGATAATTTACAAGGTCGCGAGTCAGAGAAACTCTCAGCACAACAGTTTACTTCAACTGGGGAATAAGCTAATAACAAACCCACAAACACCGTCGTCGGTGGCAATTGGAGTTTGTGAAGCTAGGCCATTTTTCAAGTATATATTTTTATGGCCATTATTCTAGTATAAATATACTTATTTATTGTACATGCCTGATATATACATAATGCATATTCTAATTCTTCATATTGTAAATTTTAGCACAATTTTTTATATAGTTCAGTATCACCTATTATTGTCATAAGTAGCCTTATGGGATGTTAAATATATAATGTGAAATAAATGTAGCAGGCAATTTTAAATTATTATTATCATATCCATAATCAAGCATAATAAACTATGTACAATCTTAGTGGCTGAACCGTTCTATTCCTACAAATTGTATTCCAACTACTGACTCCTAAGGATTTCAAGTCCTCTTATTCTAGTTGTCCCTATATGATATAGTATTAAAGTTTATATTTTATGATATATAATTTTAGGTATTTCAGTATAACATACAGGTGCCCCACAATTTACTGCTCAGTAAAATATCACTTTCGATATCTCGTTGCAGTTCTTTCTATAACAGGTGTTGTAAATGTCCCACCCGAGACTGAAAACATGTGTCTACGCACCTTTTCATATATGAGATATGATATATGATATTATATTATATGATATGATTGGATATGATATGAAGAACTGTGTTCATATATATCTTAGGCCCTTGGGGATATTTCCAACATCTGTTATAGAAAGAACTTCAATGAGGTACTTGGTAATTACTGCAAAGTAACTTTGGGACACCCTGTATAAATTCATTTAAATGGAAATAAATCACCAGCCATCATCCAAAAGTATGCTACAATGTTCTAAGACATATATTTAAATAATTGGTGAATATTGCACATTGAGAAGCAGTCAACATGACCGCTGATGGCATTTCTAGGTATACATGTGCTTGAGCCTCCTTGTGTTAAAAGCTGTTAATTTAGGTAATACTTTCTTCTACATTGAGTCATCTTTATCACACAAGTTGGATCATTGGCAATGAGATTGACTGATGTGCTCAACTTGAAGTGTACCCGCACTCGCGTGGAGGGAAAGTAAAACAAAATTAGGAAAAGCACCTAGGTACACACGACCGAGATTTGAACCTCAATATCCCTATCATTGGCAGTATATCCTACGATGAGAGTAGTGCCTTAGGCCACGCAGCCACAGAATTGGGTAACAATAGTATTAATTCATTTTTAAAGGAGGAAGTAATTTCATGACTTGCACTTGAACTAGCTACCAACTTGTTGCAAACTATAATCAGACCAGTCTTACACAAATTAATACTCGGACTGGATGTAGACAAAGACACCAGTCACGTCTGGCTTTGTATGCTAGTGATGGGCAGGTATGAGTTTGAATCCTGGTCGGTTGTACTGCGGTATGTTATACTTCATCTACTTCATTAGTGTAAATATGCCGATATCCCAAATGTTGAGTATGACAAGGTGCATACAAATATTCCTTTCTGCCAATATATTATTATTAGCACCGCGTCTAACTACCCGTTTGGGTTATACGCACTTACGCTAATGTGTAATGGTAGGGTGATTGTGAGATGAAATGAAGGACCTACAGTTTAACGTGGAATCCGAACCACGGTGGAGGCCTGGCATTCCCCACATTCACAAGATATCTTGTCAGAGGTGAAGGAAGGGTTTAGAAATCAGATAAATCTGTGCCGGGACCGAGGATTGAACCCCGGCCGCCAGCACAGAAGTCTGAAGCTTTACCCCTAGACCACCAGGTCACCGACGGTTCTGCCAATATAGCTGAATAATAATTATAAATGAGTTGAATCCTATATTTCTAAAATCCAATTCTCGAATTTAATTTTAAAAAGTTGTTTTAAGCCACTTACAAATGTTAATTTGTTTGAGATGTCTACTACATCATAAACAACAAAGATAACTTCTTTTTTTTTTAACTAATTATATAAATACAATTTTTTTTTTTTTTTTTTTAACTCCAAAGTACATATGCTTATATACTTTTTTGAGTTTGTTAGAAATCTCTAATCTCTCGAATAATATAGGATTCGAGCATCTCATCTATAAATTAATATTTAATTTTTAAATATCCAAGTACATTTTGAAATAATAATTTAACGATTTAATCCAAAGTGTAGGAATGGGGAAAATAATTTTATGAAAATGCACCCACATTAGCGTGAAGAGCAGAAGTGAAAATCAAAGTAATATATCACATTTGCAACATTACTCCCGGTGAATTCGGCCAAGACTCAAACCTCCTGCCATAGATAATTCTGTCTAATATGAGAGTGTGGTCACCATTTCGAGTCTGTTAGATCCATATAAAATGAAACATTGAGTTTGTATGTGTGTATCCAGCAAGACCTAGATGAGCTGGAAATCTAAAATTTGGCGGGCAGGTATAAGGGTAAACCCATATAACTAAAAAGTCTAAAAAGGAAGTACATATTTATAAAAATCTGCCCTGGAAAAAGAGGGGTATATATAAATAGAAAAAAAAGTCTAGGGGAGGTATAAAATTAAAACTTATCAGGCAGTTATGGGGACCAATCCAGATAACCAAACAAGTATTATATTTTCAAATTTTACTGTGGGAATTGGTGAAATGAGAAAGGTGGGACTCAAAATTTCCAAAACTAATAGAAACAACCACTTTTGTGTGGTGTACAACTGAAATCTGGCAGACAGGTATAGGGGCAACTACAAATAGCTAAAAAAATCTGAAGATTTGTGATTTAAGGTAGGACTCAAGGAAACAGGATGGTATAAATATGGTGACATAAACATAAAAATATACTTTTAGCTAAGGCAGAAAATTTATTATTATTATTAGCACCGCGTCTTACTACCCGTTCGGGTTATACGCACTTACGCTAATGTGTAATGGAAGGGTGATTGTGAGATGGAATGGAGGACCTACAGTTTAACGTGGAATCTGAACCACGGTGGAGGCCTGGCATTCCCCACATTCACAAGTTGTGATTAATACACGTCTTGTCAGAGGTGAAGGAAGGGTTTGATAATCAGATAAATCTATGCCAGGACCGAGGATTGAACCTCGGACGCCAGCACAGAAGTCCGACACCTTATCCCTAGACCACCAGGTCACCGGCAGAAAATATAAATTTTACAAGAATATAAAGTACTAACTCCAAATAATCAAAGCAATTTTAAATATTTGAGGGGTTACAATATTTCTCCCCAAAGAATATAAAAACACCTACTTTCTTAAATGGTAGTAGATTGAAAATCTACCAACTCAAACAGCCATAGACATGTGAATAATTTTAAATTTCCAAAGCTAATAGAAATTGAAAATGGTGGAAAACTAAAATATTTATATAAATTTGGAGGGAAAGACAACTTAAAATGATAGGTAGAGATTGACATTTTTTTTTTAAATTTTGAGTTCAGGAAATAGTGGGCTTAGGAATTTCATCATCAACTGTTTACAGCCTGTGATCAGGTTACTTTAGTAAAATGCCTCCATCTAACTCTATCCTTCCACCATTCTTCCTCCTTTAATTTCTTCCATTCATCTCCTCTCACTTGAACACTTTCTGTTACTGCCCCTCCCATCTCTTCCTTGGCCTCCTTGCGGTATTTTTCCTACATACTTCATTTGCAAACTTTTTTTGGAATCATTTCTTTTCCCATTCTCATTACATGTCATCTCAGTCTTGCTTCCTCTACTAGCTCTTGTACTCTCTGTACCCCTACTCTTTACCAAATAACTTCATTCCTAATCTTGTTTCTACTCGTTACATCTCACATGATCCTCACAAACTTCATTCCCATGGCCTCTACTTTCCTTGTCTCTCTTAGGTTCATTGTTCATGTTTCTGCTGCATATGTGACAATGGGTACACTGTATAACACTTCTTTACACTTCAAGGGCACTTCTCTTCTCCATAGCAGGTCTCTTAAACACCTATAGAACATCTCTTCCTGCTGTCCCCTTTTCATTAAATCCTCTCTATTTCCACCATTCTCCTCAATCACGCTTCCAAGATATTTTACATTTTGTACTTTTCTCAGCCCTACCCTATCCAACCTTATAGCTTTCTACTTCCCTTCATTTTTTATTTGGAACCACTCTATCCTCTCACTCTCCTTCTTAACACAACTCATGTTATCCTCATACATGCTTTTCACTCTCATTACAACTCCTCTTTTCACTTTGGCCTCCTCCATAGCTTTCCAAACTTTATTCCTATTCTCTCTATCATATGCCTTCTCCACATCCATAAATACCATTACCAAGTCTTTCCCATATTCACACCTTCTTTCCATCAGCTGTCATATGGCAAAGATTAAGTCTATTGTAGACCTCTGTTCCCTAAATCCATACTGTTCCTCTCTCCACTCTCATTTAATTTTATTTCTTATTCGCTTTTCCAGTATCTTTTCATATATTTTTATACAGAAGCACATCAACGTTATCCCCCTATAATGTGTGCACCTCTTCCTTTCATGTTTCTTGAAAATAGGTATTACAACTCCTTTTTTTTCAGTCTTCTTGTACCTTGTTCTCCTTCCAACCCACTCACCTTTTATAACCTGGAGACTTATAAAACAAATATTAACTAAAAAAAAACCAAAATTATCTTAAAAGGGGCTTTTAGCGTTTCAAATACATAGCTACAAATTGAGAGAAAAATAACATTTATTCAGGAGTGTCAGAACACAATAAACAACTTTTGTCTACTCAGTTTAGTGAACCGATATGTTGTTGAGGATTGCCATTTTTCTTTTTCATGACATCTATGATAAGGGAGGTATTGTGATATTATGTGTTTGTAGATGTTGAATACAAAAGAGTTCTGCAACATGGCAATACTCAATTTCTTTCACTGCTTCCAGCTATTGAAAGGATACTCTAAATTTATGACATTTATTTATTTTATTTATTTATTATGTATTTACATTTCCTAAACAATATTGCCCATTTATTATAAAAAAGTTATTTGATAATGATTGTGGGGAAATGTATTAGTGGTTCGTTCATGGACAGCTACATCTCTTTAACATAACAATATTGACTATAAAGAAAACAAAAGCAAGTGCTTGCAACTGATATTGTTATCGAACCTAAGAAATTGTAAACAAATCTTGAAGAAAGGCAGAATGATAAATGTATACTACAAGGAGCAAAAAAAAATTCAAGGCACTATTATTGATTTGTCCTAACCTGAGACCGGAAGTAAACAAACATTTCCATATCACTTCACGGAGGAGTTACATAATTGGTGTATTACCAGTGATATATTTTAAACAGGCACAACCATGTATAATCAGTACCATACCAAAGTAGGTCACTATGAATTTTTGTATTTTTTTAATGCTTTTAAAATTCCGCTCTTGTGTTTAACAAAACTCTGGCCAGACTCAGCAAACACCATAAATAGACAGGAAGCACTCAACACTCCCAACCATCACTTAACACTGCCGAGATGAACTGTCGACTGGCTGTTGCTGACTCGACGCTAACCTGTGATAAGGATTGTACCATGGGGTCCCACTTCGCGGAGTCAGGAGTTTGTTGGTATTCAAATAGCACTTGCAATGCTTAAAGTATAATTTCTAAATCAAATGAAATGATCATTTTACTTCAATAATTTATAATGTTATTTTAATACAAGTTTAATACAACACATAGGAGGAACTATTTAGTGAAAGGATACCATCAAAGTCCGTTTCAAATCAGATCATAGACTTCCACGTGGCTTTGTTTATATCAGGTCTCAGCTTAGGATTAATCAATAATAGAGGAGGCTGGAAGCATTAATGTTGACATAGTTATGAAAAAATTTACAAAGTTTTATGATCGATGTGTGTCCTACATTAATCTATGGAAAACAATGTTGGTGGAGCAGAATCTTTTGTCTGAATAGACAACAGTAAAATTAAATGGCCTGAAATTGAAAACGCAGCAGAAAAAATTAATGAAAACTTGGAAATGGTGCAATAAACATAGATGAACTATTTGATGAAGTGAAGGTTGCCAAGATATTTTGGTCTTCAAACTGTGACGCTTTCAAAACTACAAACTTAAATTGTGAAGAAAAGTGGGTTCAACTTTTCACTCACTTCAAAGACCAGAACATTTCTGTGTCTAAACCTCGCTGAGTTCTGGAGTACATTTTCTGCTTACCAGGCACATCCTCTCCTGTTGAAATGATGTTTTCACTGATGAGCAATGTATGGTCTCAAGATAAAGGAAGAATGGCAGAATCAACCGTGAAATGCCTAATGTACTGCAAAATGAACATTGAAATAAGTTGCATTGAGTTTTATAAAAAAATAAAGAATAAAAAAGCATTTCTAAAAAAGGTTCATGCAAGTAACAAATATGATTGGTTTCAACCAGATAATTAGTGTTTTAGCTGTATACTTTAAGTGTGTTAAGTCTTCTAGCCTAGAGTAAATTATGCTTTATAACTTTATTATTTTATTTATTCTTTTCTCTGTAATACATTCAAGTATATTTCTCTCTGTGAGTTTGGCATCAGTTTTCATCTAAATAAATGATCATTTATAGCTTTTAAATGGGAATTAATTTAAAAAAATGTAAATCCCAAATTACATCATGAACATCCCTTAGAGGGTAACCTGGCGGTCTAGGTGTAAGGGGTCAGACTTCTGTGCTTGGGGTCTGGGGTTCAATCCTCAGTCCTGATACAGATTTATCTTATTTCCAAACCCTTCCTTCACCTCTGACAAGACATGTATTAATCACAACTTGTGAATGTGTGGAATGCCAGGCCTCCACCGTGATTCGGATCCCACTTAAACTGTAGGTCCTCCATTTCATCTCACAATCACCCTACTATTTCACATTAGCATAAGGGTGTATAACCCGAACAGGTAGTAAGACGCGGTGCTAATAATAATAATAACATCCCTTGGATTGGTAAGGGAGTAGGGGTGCGTGGAAGCCCGTATAAATATGTTTCTGCTAATCTCCCCTTTTACACCAATGGGGTTTTGCATTATGATTCTCTTCTAGAAAAAACCTAAGTGTCACGCTTTGAGAGGAAAATATTGTGTTAATACTATTTTTATGAGAACACAATATTTCTTGTTTTTTGTAAAGTGAGAAGAGTTACTCATCCCGACATTTAAAAAAAACTTTTGAAAGATTTTACAATTGCTCTGTATACTGCTTCTGATCGCCACTAGGTATCTGACATTATGTACACTCACATTTAAAATAAATAAGATGACTACATCTAGGCCAACTTTCTCATATAGCGGATTAGTCCAACATATTTTCAAATATTATAAAACTAACATATATTACTATTGATTATGTAAAACACACTGCAGCTATCCAATTTGAACAATTGCTTGGTTAATTTCCAAGAGGTTTTAAGATTTTCAAACATAAGTCTTTAGTAAACAACTCAAAAGAAAAAAATATACAATGCTATTTTTACCGTCAAACACCCCCCAGAACACTTAAAACAAAATTGTTCTAGTCAGTTTTTAAAAATTTTGAATTTTTAAAAGATAGTTTTCAGTTAACTTTCATAAAATCAATTTTCCACAAAGAATGTTTATATACTTTCATTTGTCAAGCAAGAAATTTTCCATTTCTATTTTTAACTAAATCATTAGATATTTTCTAAATTGAAAAATGACACCTAGACACGGGAATCTAACTCAGAACATTTGGCTTAGTATGCCAATGCTCTAACCACTGAGCTATCCAGGATCCATCCTGTACCCAGGATTATTCCTCCTTCATATTTTAAGGCAGTGTCTGTAGCAAGTTTTATTAAAATAATCCATAGTAAAAAATAAACTGTTCCAAATTCTACACCCTTCATTTACAAAATAAAATAAACCTTGTATTACTATTATGTATTTATAAGGCTGTATTAGAAAATTAAGTTGCTCATGCAAACCAATACTTGCATTGATCTTTATGGGCACAGACCTAAGAAAATCACCAAAGAATGGCAGAGAATTTGAATCCAACCCAACCTTGTCCCCTTTTCAAATTTCCTACTGCACACTAGTGTAAATATTGCATTCTGCAGCTCTTTATCCACTATTTACTTTACGTGACTAAAAACTCCCTTTGGGGAAATAGCTGATCTTTAAGATCTTCCCACACCCTTCCCAACCAACCATGGCTTTGTTAAGATTCGGATGGATTATTATTATTATTATTATTATTATTATTATTATTTAGCACCGTGTCTTACTACCCGTTCGGGTTATACACTCTAAGTACTAATTATGCTAATGGATTAGGAATTGGAAAGGTTGAATTAGAGGAAGTGAACCCGCATTTGCGTGGAGGGAGAGTGGAAAACCATTTAGGAAAAAAAACCTCAGTTCACCCGACCAAGATTCAAACCTTGATCCCCCCATCCTCAGCAGCCAAGCTCTACACAACAAGCACGTTAGCCAACTACGCCATCGAGGCATGTGATTCGGATGGACATCTTGAGGTTTTGCATATATCTCTTCCAAATAGTAACGTGTATTATCACCTCACAAAAGGTGTGCTACTGTAGCTTTGGCAATCTCCACACCAACCCCTCTCACCCCTCCTATATGTCCCACCCTTTCAGAGTGTCCTTGCATTCCACCATTACTCCAGGTCTCCACCACCACCCCTAATCCATTCACATTATTGCTTACTACTCAACAAAATACATACTATCACCAATATACTCTCCAAGAAGTGGTTCGGAGTTTAGAGCAGTAATCTCAGTGTTTTATTATATGACGTCCAAAGTCAAAGGACAAGGGCTCGAACCTCTGTAAAAGTATAATTTTTCTGAGTTACCTTAGGAAATCATTATTTACAACAAAGTGTGACTTTTTTTTTTTTGTTTACCTATTACGATAGAAATATATAAAAATATATTTTCTTCCCTATATTTAAAAAAATATAGCCCTCCCTTTTTGTTTTTTTTTCAGTGACATAGTTTTTACGGTCGCTACTTACGCTAATTATTTAAATACATGGTGTAAAAAGGGAATTATTAAAATAAGTGCACCACCATTTGTTTGTACAGGAGATACAAAAAAAAAAGTGAAAACTCCACTTTGTTCTAAGTCAGGGCTGTTCAATTAGTTATCTAAGTGGGCCAGTCCAAAAAATCATATTATTTGGCAGGCCAGACATTTAATTCAATCTGACAGTAACTTAGAATGTTATTAGATTATTATTTTGTAGCTTAAAAGGGAGGAGGGGAGTAAAACGTAATTTGGTATTATATATAATATTGATATATTTCAGTGAAATTAATTTTCATCATCAAACTTCCTTTTCTTACTACTCACAGTAGAAAGTGCCATTCTAGAAAACTTACAATAAGACTAATTACAAGCAAAGCACTCCGATGTTACTATAAATAACGCACAAACAATAAGCCAGACAAATATCAACTGGTGAGACATTGGCTATTGTTGGGTGAAGGGGAAAAGAGGTATGAGTCACTCTCAGCCATATGCATTGTTCAAGGTCAAAAGCAAGAATATGTTATATAGCTCAGCTGTTATGTGGTGGCGTTGGAGGGTAAGCTTGCACTCCCTTGTAAACACGCGATGTTGGTAGCACCAAGTACCGAGTAACACTAGGGTTGCAGCTTCCCCCACCACTGATAAGGGACTGAAGATCTCTCTGGCCGTTAAAGGTCAGGTGCCTCTACATACCATCTGAACTATACAACACATTTCCAGTAATAAAGTAGTTGGGTTTTCAAGCCGCGGGCCAATCTGTGGAGCTTGGCAAGACATGTTTTTTTAAATTAGATGTTTAACCCTAAATTTAAGAGAATAAATTGATTTTCTTGAAATTCGCTTTAATGATTTTGAATTAATTTTAGACTCTTCGTTACTATAAACAAGATGTGTATTCTCATGAACGTGAATTTGAGGGTACCTTAGACGAGGTAAATCTTCCAATTTTCATAATTTCTCTTCATTTATTTGAAATACGTAATAACTTATCATTGTAAAGTAGTAGTATAATTAAAGATAAAAATATTTTTCTCGAAATATATTTTTATAAAATCATACAGTTTTGAGCTATAAAAAATATATAATCCAGCTCTTTGAAAATTAATTTGATTCTTATGCTTTTTGATGTTTCTCTTTTCTTAATCTTTCTGTTATAGTGTTTCTAGTTTCTAATGCCATAGAATAAGTAACAGTGTATGTTTTTGTATTTACAATATTTGGTGTAATGTTACTACAACAATGTATAGACCTATTATCTCACTTCACAAACCTTAAGATTGTTAAGTAAATATCTATTTTAAGACTAAAATGAGAGAAAGTCTGTGCGGCCCATTGTAGTTCTACCACCTCCCTCGTATATCTTTATCTCTCTCTATATATATATATGTAGGCAGGTAGGTAGGGTTACATATTTAATAAGTGTAAAATAATTGAATAGGTAACAAAAATAGATTTATTATACAAATAACAAAAATGGTGATATGGGGTTACAACAGTTAATGATAGGACTTAACAACTCCAAAAACATAGAAACTACCCGTAGCATGGGAAAAGAATGTGTCCAAGGTGACATGGCAACAGTCAGAAGGAAGTTAAGTTGATAGTGGGTATAGGATCGCAAGACAGCTGGGCTAGCGCCAGGCTTCCAGAGAAAAGGTCTAAAAAGAGAACATGGATAGTTAGAAACATATAAAGCAAAACGGCTAATCCTATAGTTTTAGAGTTACCAAGTTACATGTCGAATAAGCTACCTAGCTTGGCTAAGCAAAGGAACGACATCCAAAATAATAAACAGTAAGATGACCGTAGTTCATTTAACTAGTCAATGACTAACAAATAGGTGTCCATACAAAATTGTACTATGGCTGGTCCTTTCCCAGTGGGTACTGCCAGAGCACTCAATAGTACATATATACCACTACCCACTTCCTGGGGTATACATAATATCTAGTACACAATAACTTTCAATACTTGGACTAATGAGGTGCCAACAAGGGGCAAATGAAAATACTATGTCCGGGCCACTATACAAAACTAGCCGTGTTCCGCACTTTGTGCACCCAAAATAGTAACACAGAAAAAGTGGTGTCAACAAGAATTCTGTGAGATACTGACCTAGCTATATCCTCAAATAAAGGCATTAGACAACCTGCGTGTAGTCATACAAAATTTGAATACGTGAACATGACGTTCACGGCACAATGACATATAATGAAGTCATGAGGACTTAAAATGAAATAAAGAACTTATGGAGAAGAGGAGGCTTAAAGCTAGCTCCCAAGAAAACATATCTATATAGACTAACTAAACAAGTCTAAAAGACTTGAAAACACAATTGTCATTCCAACAAATTAAACTAAGTCCGAAGAACATAGAAAAGTGAACATTGTCATAAGGACTAACTCAACAAGTCTGAAGGACTTGGAAACACAATTGTCATTCCGACAAATTACACAAAGTTCGAAGGACATAGAAAAGTGAACATTGTCATAAGGACTAACTAAACAAGTCTGAAGGACTTGGAAATTTAATGATTACTTGGATCAATAAAGAAGATTCCATCGGCACCGAGGCAGTGACACCAACGTCCCAACCATCGCGGTCAGCAGTACCTTCTTCAGGTTCTGGAGCAGAGGTTCCTCCTTCGTGGATATCCAAAGATGAACTACAATTTGTGAACCTAGGGATCGCCCACTATATACTCTTTTTCTGACTAGCAAATTGGGCATGTAAACAAGGAAAAGGGGGAAGGCAAGGGGAGTGGGGGTTTGGAGCAGTGGAGAAAGAAGGTGCCAAGGAATTCTGCTAGGGGAGTAGTGTCCGTAGTTGTGGCATTGGACCAGCGATATGCAGCTCTTTCTTCAATGTTAAGTTCAAGGGGTTAGACGCCCATTGAAACTGTCACGTCTTCTACTCCACCATACTTGCAGAACAGTTAGTGAAAGCATATTAATCGAATCCGGGAACATCCATGTAATGTGAGTAGAACATAAATTATATTATTGCATACATATCAATTTTAACTCTCTTCTTCGAATTCCTTTATATTATTTTAGCATTTGGTGCAGATTATAGCTTGTAGATGTCATTTGAAATAAGTGACATGCTACATAGTATTTATTATTGTTTTTATTATTATTATTATTATTATTATCATCATTATCATCACCGCATTTTACTGCTCGTTCGGGATATACACACTTACAATAATGTGTAATGGTAGGGTGATTGTGAGATGAAATGGAGGACCTACAGTTTATTGTGGATTCCAAACCACGGTAGAGGTCTGGCATTGTACACATTTACAGGCTGTGATTAATACACGTCTTGTCAGAGGTGAAGGAAGGGTTTGGCCATCGGATAAATCTGTGCCGGGACTGAGGATTAAACCCCGGACACCCAGCACAAAAGTCTGACACCTTACCCCTAGACCACCAGGTCACCAGTATTTATTTCTTATTATTAATATACAAAATGGCCCTTACCTCTATGTGAGTTGATCTGTGGACCTATATTTTTGAATACTTTTATTTTTATTATTATTTATTCATTATTATTCAATAATTAATTATTTGGCTATACAATTTTATCATTCTTATATTGTAGGTGTCCATCTGAATCATAAGTCACATCAGAATTTTTAATTAGTTTTTGTTTCAAACATGGCCATTTCTATGTGTAATTCCAACAGTGAGTGAATGAAACCATCTTTTATCTTTCTGCACACCTGCCCGGAAGCTTCTGTAACCCTCTTAACAGATCTCTCAATAGCATGTGTGTGACAGGTGTTTGGGAAACAAATATTTGTCACCCAGACAAAATTAACTTACTGTCTGGAGATCTTCCAGATTAGCAAGAAGTGGTGGTTCTGTCACCTCATCCATCAACCAGTCTGTATATTCTTGAGCATTGAGATTAACTTAAGGGACTTGAAATGTTTTGACATCATCACCAGGTGTGATCCTGTTTTTTAAGATGTTGAAAACTGCCAACTTTATGATATGCTTTCTTGTCTCTGCTATCATACACAACAATATATATTTTCAGGATTGCAGAAAAATCTATTCCATAAAATGATATTCCCCACCACTTTTCTATTATCAACAGGTAAACTTCGAGAGTCATTTATAAGAGACTACAAGTGTTTGAATCGCTCAGTGCATAATGGTTTAAATTTAATTCTGAACCGAGTAGATGGGTATATAAACTTTCATGACAAACTAAACATGTGACTGAAAGGTAGGTGACAGTTTTTCTATAACCACATACAATATAAGCAGTAGGAAGCCATCTGGAATCTGTAAAAGGACCAGGATATTTTCTAGAAAGTTCAACGGTAACAGTCACCAGCTGTATCAAAATGAGCCATATCAAGCAGGTACTTTTGAATAAACCTAGGATGAGAGGCAGATATATCAGGTAGCTCACAATTAACTGGCTCAAACGCTTTTACAGGCAAGCTTTCACATTTGTGAAGGATCTTCCCAATTGAACCTATGTAGGGTCGAGGACCTATTGTCAGACTGCCTAGGTAAGAAATAGATGTCCCCGAGGTAGCTCATTAAAATTGAGTAAGGCATATGAGCCATTGAGGTGCTCTATTAAGTTTTATCTCAAAAGTGATTATGCCACCCTTGTTCCCAGTATTTACTACTGTAATTTCAAGTCCTACAACATCTATGTCATCATTGATGTCAATCTAACCCTCTAAGGATTCCATCAAGCTGGCAGAAATAGCTGAACTGGATGACAAAGTAAAATGACCCCAATAATGTGAATCTGGTTCCTTTTCAATGTTGATATGATCCTCACTGACCACCATTCAATGATATTCTATCTCTCGCCTTGGTTCGGACAAGGGTTTTAACCTTATGGCCATCAAAATAAATTGCATGTACAGGATCGTGACTTAAAAGCAGATTTTTAATTCATTTCTCATATAATCTGGAACATTTTCTCAACTAATTTTTTTTCTTTTCTATCACAAGGGTGAGATTACTGTTAGAAATAAGGCCAAAGTCTCGAAAAAATGCACTAGCCACAGCAGCATCTGACCTGCCTGACAGACCAAATCTGTCACTAGAGATGTATTGGTGAGATGGATACACATCTGAGATGTTAATGCAACATCAAGCACATCACGTGTAAAAGAAACTTCTACATCTGCATGCTCTTTTCCAATGACTCGAGCACCAATGAAAATATAAATTAATGGCTCAACTTTGTCTTGTCCGGTGTGTCACATGCCACAAGTGGTGTGGAAGTAGATTAACTTCCAACAGACTTACTATGAAACGTTAAGGACAGGTTCTCCTTGCCAGTCTTTTTTTCAGTACTGCAGTGATTTCTGCGTCTACTTGAATATACAACTTGCGATCATATCATTAATCACCTAAGGAAATTTTGCTCTATTTCTGGAACCTTATTGGACTTCTTGCACTTGCACCTTGAAAAATCCATACACTTGCAAGCTGCAAAATCAAAGTTTGGTTTTTGGAAATAATATGAAAATCTTTATATTTTCAATAACAGCTTTGCAAGAAACAATCTTACTGAGAGATTTACTTATATTATTTTACTCAGTTTGATATTTCTTTATAAGCATCAGGATTCTTCCATAACTAAATGCAGGAAGGGAAGCTTTCTCATACATAACTAGAACTTGATATGCTATGACAGTAGCAATATCAGAAGAATTCCTTCTCAATATAGTGTGTGGGTAAGGTTCTGTCTCTCAAAGAAACAACATTTTAGGATACCGTCTTTTGTAGAAATCTAAACCATAGGTAAATCCCTTATCCTCCCAAACAAACGGCATAAGAATCTATCCCTGTTCTTAAATTTGGACTGCTTCTCCATTGCATGAAAGGGAAAGTGGCAAACTCCATGAAGACATTTTGAAAAAGTATTATAAATTTAAATGTAAGATCTTTTGTTTGTCCTTTTAGGTTGTGATTCAATTCAATTCAATTGGTTACCTTATTTATTGTAGTACTCTTAGTTGATATGTTAATTAATATATTTAATGGTGAATTGAATTAATGGCCACTCTCACTGGCGTACTGCAGAGTACTTGAAGTGTCAACGTGCATTGTAGATTGAACTATATATTTATAGTATAAGAATCTACTGTCTTAATTATTTCCATAATTCATGCAAACCTATAGTAGCCCCATGGCTTGTTTGTTGCTGACTGACAGCTGATGGCTTTGAAAAGTTACCAGACAAAATTATGTATCCCTATGCCGAACCAAATGATCTGGAAAAACATGTGTTTAGCATCTGTCACTTCTGACAGTCAAAATTTAGGTATATACAGAAATGTTGACTGTCAGAAGACAGCTGTGAGCTGTCAGTCATCACCGAAGAAGCCATGGGGCTATTGTAAGTTACTTAAGGGATACAGTAATTAAATTGGGGAATCTGAATTAGCAGCTACTGGAGAAAACATCATACTTTGCACAAAAGCGAATTTTAATATAAATCACTATAGGCCACACCCACTTAAAATCAAATAAATTAGTAATATATTTAGTTCAAACAAATACTGTGAAATCTTCCTTAACGGGCACCTCTGAATAGTGGGTTCTTCTTTATAACGGACCGTTTAAGTTTCCCCAGCAAAATAACATGGGTTCTTATGCCAAAACAACCTCCCAATAAAGGACTTTCTCAATAACAAAAACGGACACTTCTAAAGATGCATATTTATGTTTAGCAATCTCTAAACAACAGAATAAAATTGAAAAAAAAAAGTCCATTTATAGTCTTTGAATGTAGGTATGTCAAGAGTACCATTGTCTCGCGTGAACATTCCTACCTTCCCCCTCTAGGGAAAGTTTCTAAACTAGCCTACGTAGTAATGATCATGGTACTTCAAGGTCTTACCTTCCACCCCTTCGGAGCTATCAGCAGGGAATGTTTCATCAGTTGTTGGTGCTCGTGCTTACTACCTACTGTTTGCATTTAATTTCATTTACATATTTTTCTGTGTATTATGCAATCTGTACAGTAAGCTATGTACAATATTTATTTATTAGCCATAATTCCTGCATACGTTATTGTATAGTGCAATAACTAAATTGTATTAGTTTATATTCAAAGTATATAGGTTCATATAGGTTAAACTGTGTCCAAGAAGTTTGAAGTTTGATTTAAAATATATATATATCCAAATAAGAACACCTCTTAGTGACAGACTTTTTTTTTATCCCCGAAGGTGTCCGTTTGAAAGATTAAGAGGTTAAGAGACTTAACTGTATAATTAAACTTCATGTCAGCCTTAACTTGGCTTGTTAAACCCTTACACATACACATACACACACACACACACACACACAAGCTGGCAGTAATACTAACACAGGGTATCAACTGATCGAGTTTCGGTTATCGGGAAAAAAGCTGGGAAAAGTGCTTGAATTTTGCCATTTGTTGGGAATGTAAAAGCAAAAACCACTCTGAATAGCTTTTAGTGGCATTCAAATTTCAAACATTGGTCTAATGAAGATTGCTTTAAATATATTCTAGAAATATTTAATCTAAAAAAATAGAAATCACACCAAGATTACACTTAATATTTTCTAGAGGTATCCAAATTTTGAAATTTTGTGAGGCATGGACTTCTTGAAATATCTTCAAGAGGTATTCAATTTTCAAACATTTTCCAGGGTATAGCCCACAGACCCCTCATTGACACGGAAGACAATTTGTTTTTTTGTTGTTTTTTTAACATTTTTCTTGCCCCTCCCCCCTCTCCCCCCTTGCATTAATAAGGTTCCACCACCACTGGGTGTGACACATTTGTATACATTACTACTATTTACTGTTTAACTTACCTGCTCTCTACTTATAGCTGAGCACACATCACAAGTGGAAAAAGTTATGTTTTGATCCAGACCTTTAAATTAGTGTAATGAGGATGAAGATTAATTTCATGGTTGTACTCTGAACTCTTTTTTTTAGGGGGAAAGAAGAGGTCCTATCTGAGGTGACTCATGAGGAATGTTAGGATTTTTTTTTTTTAACAAAGACCCACCTTCAAGTAATTTAAAGTGTTTTAAAGACATAACTGAGGCTGTGTATGTGGTATGAATTGTGTAATACTGCAACACTTTCTCAAGCAGTGGCGTAGCTACAGAGGAGTGACTGGAGCAGTCGCTCCAGGGCGGCATGGCTAAGACGGGCAAAGGGGAGCGGAACGAACTGGAAAATGTATATTTTCAAGCTAAGCTCAAGTCTATGAAAAAGTTATTTTAGTAAAAACACTCGTCAGTTATGGTAGGGTGTAACAAGGGAGAGGTTGGTGAAGAAAGGTCTCTTAACAGAAAACATAACATGGTTCCTTTATCTTTTGTTAGGTGGGCGATGTTGGATGATGTCTTTCACATTTGCTGGGGCAATGGCTCGAGCTGCGTCTGTTTGGCATGATGCCAATGGCATCTAGACATGCGTCAATCAATCACGACCTAATCCCCGCCCCCTTCCCTACCCACTCACACCCATGACTCATACTTACCCCACGTGTTCTGTCATTCGCTTACATACAGCATTCAGCCTATCAGCTGACTTGCCTGCGTCTGGTTTACCCATCCCCCTACCCCTCCCAACTTTGTTTTGTCTCTATTTCTCAGTGAATCACGGTTTCAATAACCTGAGTCTATATTGCGTTGTTAGTTTAGTGTAAGTCAGTTCGCTTTGCTTGTCTAACCGTGGTTTCACCGACTATAGTTTCTCGTTTCTAGTGCTGCGAGTCTTATAGTATAGTGTAAGAAAAAAATATAAAAACAGTGTAATGTAGATGTTCAGTAGTTAAAAAGACCTACTGTTGTGATTTTAGTTTATTTTGCGCAACATTTTCTTAGATTGTGGTGCGTCAGTGCAAAGTGACAGGACCATTTAACATAACTAGTTTATTTTTTCACTTGTTTTCTAAAAATGTCAAAAAACTGAGTGGTGCAGAGTATCGGAAAAGGAAAAAGGAAAAGGATGACATAGCAGAAATTGAACTTAAGAAAGTGAGAAAGTTGTCGTCATACTTTTCGACAAAACCTTCAGTTACACAAGAACCCAGTTGCAGTTCACAAGAACCTAGTTGCAGTTCAAAAGATAAAGATGTCAGCTTTAGTGTAGGGGAATCGGAGCAACTACTAACACTGAAAACAGATCTGCTTCTAAAAAACTTGAAGGTGAAGTAAGCCTTAAAGAAAATGAATCAGAGCAGATTTTGTCACAATATCTTAATTCTGTTGAAGCTGAAAATGAGGATTTAGAAGAGCAAGAGTTTTTAGAAAAACAGGTTGGTGAAGATTTTGTTATTATTAATTCTTCTGACAAGGGTAATTTTGAAGGGAACCTTAGAGCCGAAGAAAAAAAGCAAATAATAAAATTGGCCCCCACCAGCCAAAAGGGCCGTTTCCAAAAGATACAGATGGGAGAAATAAAAACAGAGGTTTTGACGAGAAATTGTATTTTCCAAAAAAGGCAGATAACCATTTATCAATAAAACGTAATTGGTTATGCTACTCAAAGGTTTTAAATGTTTGCTATTGTCAGCCTTGCTGGCTATTTAATATGCCACAGAGAGACGTGGGGTTTTCGAAAGGTACGTCTGAGTGGGCACATTTAGGGCGAAACATCAAATACCATGAAGAAGAATCTCAAAACCATGCTATTGCATGTGAAGTTCACTACCGCTGGCAGTTAGGCATGACTGTTGATAGTGAAAATCTTGAAGAGATCAAGAGATCTTCAGACTATTGGAGGCAAGTCTTAAGGAGAGTTGTGGACGTAATCATCACTTTAGCTACAAATGACTTGCCATTGAGAGAGCATAGGTTGTCAGTTGACGCTAATTTGTCTAAAGGAAACTTCCTTGAAATAATACATATGTTAGCAAAATATGACAAGGTATTGGCAGACTTAATTAAATTGCCTAAAGGTAGTACTAATTACCTCAGTCCTCAGATTCAAAATGAAATTATTAATTTAATAGCTAATGAAATAAAAAGGAAATAAAAGAATAAATGGTGAAAAGTCCCTACATTTCTAACTATTTTTGATACCACTCAAGACATATCAAAAACAGATCAATTAAGTACAGTGTTTTGTTATGTCAAAATAAAAACTGATAATGAAGAAAGGCCAGTAGAGTTGGTAGTAGAAGAAGCATTTGGTGGGTTTACAGAAGTGGAAAGCCAAAAATCAGAATATATGGAAAAACGTTGTGCTTAAAGTAATTGAAGAGTTCTCTGACATTTCTAAAGTAAGGGGCCAAGGATATGACGGGGCCGCAAATATGAGCGGGATTTATTCCGGCCTTAGAGCCCTGTTAAAAAGTAAAAATCCCGCAGCCACGTATGTACACTGATGTGCACACGCATTCAACCTGGTCATCAACGATTTGATAACAAGTATTCCAGAAATCGGGAACTTTTTCGATAATGTGCAAAATTTGTATGTTTTCTTTAAGGCCGTATCAAGATAGGCTTTGTTGACTAAATCAACCATGAAAAAAAACATTAAAAAAAAGTGTGCCCTACAAGATTGTCGTCAAGAAACAAAGCCATAGACGCCCTTCGTTGTAGCTACTTTGATATAATGAAAGTATTAACTGTCATAACCTTAGAGAGCAGTAATCAAGAAGAAGTTAATCAAGCAAAATGTCTTTTGAAGTAATTCGAACAGTTTCAAACCTTAATTTTGATAGTAGTTCAAAGTGTTTTGCTTGAAACAATGGACATCATTTCCAAGAAACTGCAAAGCACCGAGGAAGACTTAGAACATGCAACAAGGATGCTGTTAAACCTCAAAACAAAAATCGCTAACCTAAGAAGTAACTGGGAAACAATTAAAAGTGATGCAACTCAGCTTTGTTTGAAATGGAAAGTTGCGCCAAATTTCACTGACTCAAGATCAAGAAAGAAAAAAAGGATGTTCGACGAAGTACAGGCAGATGATCCCATCATGGACACAGAAAAACGTTTCCAGGTTGAGGTATTCAATCATAGCCTGGATATCATAACTACGCAACTAACCGATCGTTTTGAGTCAATAACTGAGATTTGTGCGTGTTTCAAATGTTTTAAATCACCTTTTTTAACTGACTCAGGTGACAAAGAAATTCTAGACTCGTGCAAGCCTCTCGTACTTAAATACCCAGATGACATCTCTCCTAACTTAGGCCAACAGCTTGTAAGACTTAAAACTTGTTTTTCAAGCCACATTGAAAAACTTAAAAGTATTAGAGACCTTGCCGATACTGTGATCATGCGTGCTCAAGTTGAAGCCAGCTTCCCGGATGTTGTGAGTGCGTGCCTCATCTTTTTGACAATGCCCGTTACATCCGCAAGTGCTGAGAGATCCTTTTCAAAACTGAAAATTATCAAAAGCTATCTTCGTAGCACCATGTCGCAGGAGCGTCTGAGTTCTCTAGCAATGATCTCCATCGAGCGAGCCAGAGCAAGAAATATAGACTTAGAAGACATCTCACAATTTGCAAGTGCCAAATCATGAAAGAAAATTTAATACTCAATTTTGAGTTCCTCCAACAATTTGTGAAGATTTTCACTACAAAATTTTCTCTTTTCAAAATTTTATTTTTATTTTTCAGAAGGCTTTTGTGTTGGTAACCCATTTGTTAAACAATTTCACTTATAATTTGTGATGTTTTTCCCCAAATTAATGTCCTATTGACAAAAAAGTAAGGACCAAAAAACGTAAATGATAAACTTTTCTTTAAAAATACTATGTCGTTTGTGAATTTGTGTTACGTTAGTTTAGTTTTTTTTCTATGTGATCAACAATAAATGACAAATATTATCTATATTAAAATACTCTGTTTTATTAGTTCCAAACTCCAAAACTTTAGTTGTTATATTATGTAAAAGTAAAAAACTAAGCAGATTTGCATTTCAATATAACATACATTTCAGTAAATGTAAATCCATGCACAAAAAGAAAATAAATTTTTAATTTCTTTTCTCTATGGAACAAGAATAATAAGAAACCACCAACATAGGCTACTTTTAAAGTCAGTTTAATCTGTCAGGTTTACTTAAATTTATATGGTGTTATGGTTCAGTTAATTTTTGGATGGAAACAATGGGGGGGGGGGGACGCCCAAGTTAAACCGCTCCAGGGTGCTTCAGACCTAGCTACGCCACTGTTCTTAAGTACTAAAATTTGGTGATTTGTTAAACACACCTTTTACTAAACAATTTCATTCAGAATCATTTGTTTAAAATCACACAATGGAAGGAAAATCTTTTTACAATATTGTGAAAACTTTTTTTCATAGGCTAGGATAACTGATAATTTATTCTGGAATTTTCTTCTAGAGTTTAAGTGACCACCCTGCAATGGTAGTAGATATGACCAATTTGGCATGTAGCAGTGGGAAAAACATTTGACAAAATCAAAAACTAGGATAGGAATAATCTGTCAACGATGAGCATAGAGACAGATTCATTGATCAGACTGAATGTAGTGAAACAGTGTGATTGAGAGTCTGGACCTTAACTATGAAAAATTAAGTGTTCTACAGAGTAGATGGTTGATACAGCTTTATTCTAATTAGGCCTTCCTTCCCCTCTTATACATGTAAGTAGGTTCACCCAATGCTAATTTATTATCAGAATCATGCTTTAATACTCTAATAGCACTTAATGAGCCTTGCATAGCCACCAGCCAGCTAAAATAGCATTCCTCTATCTTTTGCATTTTTAGTGGAAGAAGATATTTACCATCCGATCATGCTCACATTTTGCACAGTATGACAAAGTTGTGTTGAATTTTAAGAGTGTTGTTCATAATTCCAAACAATCCAACTTTGTAAGATGTTAAGAAATAAATAGGGCCAAGCTGCTGAGAATCATGGGGAATATTTACCTGTTACGCGAAGTCAAAACTATAATGTACATTCTCCTCAAAGCTATTCAGTATTGCTACCCCATTATTAAATATATTAGATTGTCATTAAAATCATAAATGGTTCTTTTAGTGACAGATTTGTACAATGCCGTTTCAGTATTTATGTGACTTAGGTGATCTTCGCATTTTTTTAAGAATACTTGTTTTTCTTCTTCTGTGAAACCACGGAGCTTAGTGTCTGTTATCATATTTTTTTGGCACAAGTCGCATAAATCTGTACATAGCTGCATAATTACATCATCACGACAGAAATGTAACCATGTTGTTTTAAACAATGTATACCCTATATAGACTTATTTAGAAATCTCACAAATACCTTTGTATTTTGTATACAACACTATCTTTGTATTAGAGAATGGGAGTAATTTTATTATATTCTTATGGTTTGCTAAGCGGCTTGGCATAAACAATGCTGATTCTTCAGCATAGTTTCTAATGAGCATGATAACATTTTATATCATATCTCTAGAAAATGTCATCTTAGGAGTTTTCTTAAAGTTTTTGTGTACAAGTGGCTCAATGTCATGTTTTCTGAAGTGTTTTAACAGGTGCTTGGAACGCTTAATTTTAATTGGGTTTGTTAAAAGCAAGAGTCTTTCACAAACGGTAGTTCCAGAAAGTGTATAAATCATTCTTAGATGAAGTTGATCCTTTTTAGCCGACCCTTTACCTGTTTTAATCTCATTTTTTGAACGGCACATAGCTCTAATTTGCCTAGTATTGTCAAATCTAGTATATTAATACCTTCATTGTAATAATCCAAATCATGGCTCTCGTGTTAGAATGTTAGGAGCTCGTAGAATATGAAGGCGGCACTCCATTTCTTTTTACAACAACCATCTATGTGAATTGCTCTTATCTCTGTGTCAAACTGAATTGAAACCTCGTCATGTAGAACAGGCTCTTGCACAGCAAACAAACATAAGTAATTGTCTCCGTTTTCTTGGAAATAACAGGTTCAGATTAATAAATGAATTAATAATTCTTGGGTGAACAATTAATTACTAAGAAATCCTACCCATATTAGAATGTCTGGTTCTTCCTCACTGTCTCCTACTAAGGGTGGCACTAACTGGAACTCTTCAGTATCAAAAATTGCTAATTCTTCAACTGCAACTTCTTCAGGAACCAACAGATCGTCAGCATTTTTAATATCCTACAACAAGGATACTTTTTATTGTAAATGTAGGCCTAAATAAATTAGTGTATGTATAACTTGCCAAAGTTTATGGCATAACAATTTTACTAATATCTGCTACCTAATCAAAATGTTGATTCTTAAAATTAAACATCTTAACAGAATTGCTTTCCAAATAGGCATAAGTATTTATTATCTTTGTTTGGCTAAATTAATTTACAACAATTATTGTAAGTACAAATCTAATGTCCAAGCCCAACCTAAAAATAATATATACTTGAGGAAATATTATTTGACTTTTTTTTTTTTTTTGTAAAATAGAGATGTCATTTAAATCATATTCCTGGATCAGCTTAGCAAATAAATCCTTATGTAAATGTTCTGCAAGTGTAGCGTTTATTACTGTAAAGCTACAACAGTTAATGAGTAAAAGCAAGATGGACACTATTGGGATTAAAATGAGTAAACTCACCACTGCCCCATTCAGCAGTTTCACCTCCCTAGTGTACTCCCCGCACAAAAATAACATGCCACAATGAATTTAACTGACCAACTAAGCGAGTTAAAATCATACAAGACTGAACTGTGCATCATCGCGAAGCATGCTGGGAAAAGTGTGACGCACATGCGCAAGGAGGTGGTGATGTGTTAAAACATTTGATCTGGAACTATCTACAAGCTGCTCAATTGTTCTACCGTCATCTGATTATCCCCTCCCTCTCTTCGTTGTTTTGATTACCCCTCTTCCCCCTCTCTGAGCTAGAATATTTTTGTATATAATGGTATAGTCCAGATGGACAGACTACTCTTGTCAGGATATTGTCCTTGGACGCACATAGGTATCTGGAATGTTTTTAAAAGGTACAAAATTCTTTTTCGGCTGTTGTGTTTTGAAATTCTCTTTGGCAAATTAATGTTTAAATTTAAAACCTTTACAACCTTATAGATAAATAAATAGGGATATCACGTATTACTTTAATCTTTTTGGATACGTCATGGTCAAGAATGTTTATCTTCATATTAGTTTTTTGTGACGTGAAGCCCCATCTGGGTTTGCGTGATACTAAATTTGTCAATTTTTACAAGATGCAGTTTTTTTGCGATGTTAGTAACTTCTAGCCTGTCTGGCATGAAGGCTTTATATTGTAATGAGAATTAGTTTAGTAACTTATAGCCTGTTTGGCATGAAAGTTTTATATTGTAATGAAAATAAAGTTAGTAACTTATAACCCGTATGGTGTGAAAGTTTTGTATTGTCATGAGAAAGAAGTGTTAGTAACTTACAGCCTGTCTGGCAGGAAAGTCTTACACTGTAATGAGAATAAAGTTAGTAACTTATAGCCCGTATGCCACGAAAGTTTTATATTGTCATGAGAAAGAAGTGTTAGTAACTTAAAGCCTGTCTGGCATGAAAGTCTTACATTGCCATGAAATAAATATTAGTAACTTATAGCCCATTCGGCATGAAACTGATTTTTGTAATATTCTTTACTACTTGTTAGGGGTAATCTTTTATAGTATTCCATTATATTGGTTGTTAACCAATTCAGGGTGATTGATATTGCCTGCAACTATTGTTTTTGTTGTAATATTCATATATATATATATATATATATATATATATATATATATATATATATATATATATATATATATATATATATATATATATATATATTGATATTGCCTGCAACTATTGTTTTTGTTGTAATCATATATATATTACTGTTCAATATTTAATCTCTCTTTATTCAATATCAATAAATAAAATGTTATTTACAGAGATATTTCTTTATATCAAATATTCATATGTTATATCCTTCACTGGTAACCATAGTATATATAAATATTCACATTACTAAATAGTTGAAGAGTGGGTTCAGGGAAGCAGAAAATGAATAGACCTGATTACAGCCTATTTACTTTTGTGATTGTCCTATTGGCTCCTCTGCAATTATTATTTCCTTTTTTTTTTAATATTATTCTTAGTTTTGTTGTGCACCAGCCTTTATTTGTTGGGGAATAAGGGTGGTGTTACGCAAGGAAATCATGGGTAGAATTCACCTCTGAACTATCTGAATCTGATTTGTCAGAATTTGCATAAAAGTCGTCTTCGCAAACTAGACTTAACTCTTCTGGAATATCGCCACTCCAATGTTTATTATCAATTATATTTGCCAAGTTTTCCTCTGTTATAAAAGCACTTGAAAAGCAAAGGAATACACACGAGAAACACTAGAAATTAATATAGTTTTTCATCTTATAATAGAGAGGCTAAACTCTACAATCACCAAACAATAACAAACTTCTTAACCGTCAGCCGATAACAAAAAATAACTCATGGATTTTAAAAAGAATTAGAAGCAATAGGCCTCCCCATACATAGCTGCATAATTATTATTAACTGACTTGCTAACAAAAATTAAAAGGTACTTTAACTTCACACATTTAATTTACATTGGTGAAGATAAAGCCCCTTTTATTGCCATTGCAAGGGTTCAGGAAAATAGCATTTTTTACTATTTATAATTTGAGATAATATGTAATAAAACCTACTTTCTGATGTACAGGATAAGTACTTGGAGGGTTTAAACTGAAAATATGAAAATATGATTGTTTGACCCAATTGACAAAAATTTCTTCTCATGAAAATTTTACTCTGTGAAGATAACGTCTCTTTCCCTGTGACCAGTTACAATAGCACTTAATAAGCTTTGCCTAGCCACCAGCCAGCTAACATAGCATTCCTTTATATTTTGCATTTTAAGGGAAGAAGATATTCACTATTCGATCATGCCCACATTTTGCAGATTCCATATTGATACCGACCAGAAACTTTTACTACCCTGAACGTTCTGGTCTGCCGACTTTTCACTTCTTTTTTTATCCACCCTATCGGGGATTTTGAAACCTATAAGATTGAATATATAATTAACTAGCTGACACCACCTTACAGGCATAACCACGATGACACACATAATAATAATAATGAGATTGTGTCTGTTTATAAGACAAAAATAAAATTATATTAAAATATTGGTATATCAAAAACATTTGCAAGAATTCAAGTTTATGGAAATTATGTGTTATAGATGGAAATAGAGACACAGCAGTTCCTTGGAGATCGTTCAGAACGTATCCGATTGCTTCATGAACGTCATGATCATGAATTAGAGCAGTTTGATGAAGAATCCGCTCGTCTAGGATTCAGGTAAGGAAATCTAATGAGTCAACTAATGTCTGCCCTTTAAATTATTTTTGACATAAAAATAAATATATTTTCAATTCCATACAATTTTTATTAGCTCATTGCAGTTTTTTATTTGATCGAGTTTATTGGCGGATATGATGCCATGCTTATATCAATTGACCACAGACTTTTCTTAACAAGCAAACCAACCGTCAAATGTCAAATTTATAAAAGTTTTCCGAATTTGTATAGGTTTCACATATTTAAAAAGAGCATAAATTCTTATACAATAATTTTAAGCTATACAAATACTCCCCTTTGACTGAGTTTAAAGCTATTTCAACTGGAAGTCTAGCTGAACCAGTTTCAATCTTGGCTGACACCTGAAAAACCCCCATGAATCATGGTAGCTTGTTCCTACTGTCCAAGGACCTGCCCAAACTGTGCCTTGCCTCTTCCAAGCCCGAGGTGTTTCTTCATGGGCCACCATAGCATGGTGGGTCTAGGTTTACCCCCAATTCTGTAACACTCATCTTTGGAGGGAGTTCTTCAAAACAATACCAATTACTTACACTGCTCTCTGATTATTTTGTTTTATCTCCACAATAAATACAGAGAGAGGGTGTCCAGTGCTTTCATCCCCCTAAACATATTAAGCCTGACTTAGTCATTATCATGATTGAGGTGCTATGGAATGGTCTCCTCGCTCTGAGATCCACTTTCAAGTCTACGATCCCACCTCTCTGATGCTCGAAAAGGAAGGGCTGGGGGGTTATAACCCAGTGTCACCTCTCTTTATTTCTCTTTCTCTTTTATTAAGGGCTGCACTTTCAACCCTGGTATCGCAAGGTGCCATAAAGGAGAATTCTTTTAAAAAAAATCTTATTTTAACATGGTCTCAGTAGTGAGAAGACGCAAATAGCCTTCTTGAATCAATTGGCTCGCCTTCACAAAGCCAGCTTCAGGTAGTGACCCAGCCCCCACTTCCCAAAAATACATAATTCTACATTTCGAAAAGCTTACGCAGACTGCACATTACGATTACAATGGTCCATTTATGAAGAACGTGTTAAAAGCTAGTTGTTTAACAACTACACATTTGGAAGTACCTTTTATCATGGGTATTGACACTAGTGAGCCCCAGTGTTGATGGTCTAAACCTGGCTCAAGGAGCTCAGCGAAACTTTCATAAGGCTGAGGATCTGGTTCATACCTTGTCTGTGATCTAGCCACAAAATAGAACACACGAAACAATGTTACTTACAAAAAAAAATATGCACCTGCCAGATGAGTAAGTAGCATTAACAATAGACAACAATATGAAATAATTTGCACGGTGCCCTGCACAGACTTTCTCCCTCTTTTATTATAAAATAGACATTTACTAAAAACTCATAAGATTTGAGAAATTAAATAATAGGTCTATACATTGTTGTAGAAATTCTACACCAAAATAATAAATGAAATAATATACACTGTAACTTACTTACGCTATGGCATTAGAAACTAGGAATACTGTTACAGAAAATTTGAGAAAAGATAAACATCTTTATCCATCAAAGAGCATAAGAATCAAACTTATTTTCAAAGACCTGAATTAAAAATTATATATATTTACTTATAGCTCAGAAACTATTGGTTTTATGAAAATATAAATCAAACAAAGTATTTTTATCTTTAATAATGCTATAACTGTTTAATGGTATGCTATTTCATATCTCTAACAGTTGCAAAGAAAAAGAAAAATTGAAAAATTTCCTCCATGTAAAGTATCCTCAAAATCTTGTTCATGAGAAAATGAGAATTGCCATCTTGTTTATAATGATAGACAGTTTCTAGACCAAAAATTTAATCAAAACTGTTAGAGCGAATTTTGAGAAAATCAATTTTTTTCTTGCCCTTCAGTAACTACCTTTAAATTTAGAATTAGATATCTAATTCAAAAAATTCCTCAGGGGGACCTTATGAAAACCTGAGATACCAAGTTTTTGCCCAATCTGTAAAATAGTTTTGGCTTTAGCCTGAGGTACAGATAGACTGCATTGCGAAAACTCCTTTTTATGTTTCAGGTGATCATGAAACCTCGACATTTATCAAAATCTTAATTTCATTTTTTTTTTCCATTATCAATACACTTGCTCTCCAAGATGTTGAGAGAAAGTAAAATGATTTAACTCTTATGATGGCATTGTTTGTATAGGATGAATAGGTGGTTTAATTAATATTTATTTAAAGAATAAATATTCATATGCACCACACAACACTTATACAGATCATTGATTGGCACACTCTCAAAATTCCCCACTGGCCTTGGCTGTGAGATCCACCTGATATGCAGTGTATATGAATACCCCGCATACGATCTGACAAATTACATTAAAACACAGAACTTTTCCTAGCCTAATGACCAGAAAAGGATGACCCTTATACTATTAAAATTACCGAAAGGAAAATTTTCTACTCGAGACATATAAAAGGGTTGCCACATGACCTATCTTAACAAAATAAAATACTTTCCTTGGAAGGACAGGGTTTGATTCCTCAAGTAACCCTCCATAATGGAAACAGCTTTCATTTCACACGACCATAGTCTATCTTAATACACATGGTAATAAACACGTGTTAACTATAACAAACCCTAATCAAAAATAAACATACAAATATTAGTGCAAACCATTCAAGTGTTCACATAACTAACAAAACATCTTATTCTTTTTATTTATTATTAATCATATTATATAAACATTTATATCAAGATAGACCTGTCCTGTCTCTTTCCTCTATTTAAACACATGGCCTAATCAAGCTGAAGTTTCTTAAACATGAAACTAAACTTTATGCTCCAAACAACAGACGTAAGAAGCCAGCAAAGGAAGAGAAAGGATAGCAACTGTGTTCAAGAATTCTTAGCACTCTAACACAAGTCTACAACATTATACAAGAGAGAGAAAATTCCGCAAGAACCACTCGGCAGAGACAGATAAAACTTTTGGAGCATCCAATAAAACAATTTCTAACCACAGAACTAACCAACAGCAACCGATTGTCCCATACATTTGGGGAAAGGAGATTACTGCCTACATAAATGGGAGAGGAAGAAAGGGGGAAGGGCATGAGCAGTCGGTATCTAATGGGTTCTTTGTCCAACAATTAAATGTTGCAAGTAAGAACGTTCTTTCTTCCCAGCCCCTGTGCGACCAGGTCTTCAAACTCTTTAGTAAGTTGCTGTATTTCTTCTCTTTTATTCTCAAATTGACAAATGAATTTAGACGAATTCCTAGGAGGAAAATCCTCTAGGTTTACAGGTTTTTTTCATTTTGTCATACAAGAAATCTATTTTATTTCCACAAGGAAAAAAATTTGCATTTTGGACCTATTCAAAAAATATCCACCTTGGCACTTAAGTTGGGTGCTACCCAAAACCATGTTGCCCATGAAGGCCAGGCAATCTTAACAAATATTTTAGTTTTGAATTTGACATTCATATCTCTCCTGTCAGCAATCTTGCATCTAATATTCAAATTTTCTCTTTGTTTTATCGCTGCTGTATCCTCCATTTCTTCAATAAATTTCACCGAAATTAGGTTCTTCATCGTGCCTGTGTCAATAAGAAGAGTGTGTCATGTCCCTTGTGCCGACTTTTTTTCTTTATCCCTGACAAGCTTCGAACTCTCCTTTTTTTTTTGGGGGGGGGGGGGGATTCTTGACTCCATCATTGAGGTATGTATGTCATTTGGTCAAATCACCCTTCACAGTATCAGGGGCTAGGTTTATTGGTTACTGTTGTTCCCTCCCCCTTATGACTAGGGCACTGTCTAATTAAGTGTAATGGGGAAATTTGCAGAGAAAACTTCTTGTTGGTTGTTTATTGTAGCCACCCTGTTTGTCCATTCATTTGCCCATGATTAGCGTCCTCCATCAAGTATTGGATGCTCCTGGTTGCCTAACTTGATAGTGTGTAACTATGCCTGTGTTCGTTTAAAGTTTGATTTCTAGTCTCAGGTATGAGAATATTCTGTTCTGCTCCTGCCCTGGAGAATATCCCTCATGACGCCAGACGGAGAGCATTTAAATCTTATGAAATAGTCTGTAACTGACTCCCACTGGCTTTTCTTAGTCATTTCTTATCTGGTCCTCTAGCCCCTCATCATACTCTACCGGGGAAAAACTGAGTTTAAAACTGTTGATGAAATCTCCCCATTCTAGCCAGATATTGGTGTGATTTCTTAACCATTACCTCCTGGCTCCCTCATATAGTTCTTGTAAGGTGATAAGAATTTCCTGGTCAGTTAAAGCGTAGGAAGTCTTTTGTTCCACCCATCTTTCCAGGAACTCTAATGGGTCAGAGTGCTCTTAAAATTTTAAATTCCACTTTCTTACAATGTTTAAAGCTGTTATGTCCCTACTATGGTAATTGTTAACCCTGTCTTCCACTTGGCTTTACGTTTGATTCTTTACCCTATTTGTCTCTAGGAGTAGATTCCCCATAGAACCTGCTGGTTTCTGAAGCCGATCTTGATGAGTTTGAATAGTACTAGTGTCTGGAGGTTTAACTTTTTCTTCCACCTTGGTAAAAATGAATGTCTGATCAGTGCCAGTGGAGTATTCAGTACCCTTCCTTGCCTTTGTTAGTTTTCCTTACATGCTCTCTAATTGGGTGCAACTACCCTTTAGCCTATGGAGTAATTCATTGCTCCTGGAGTGGGCTCCATGTATTAAATATTTAATGAAGGTGTCCAAATTTAACTTGAGCTATCTTTATTCGAGAAAATGAGTGAGCCTTGGCTTCGGCATCATGCTGAAAAATCTGGGTAAATTTTCTTTCTATGATGGGGAACTCCATGTCAAATGGCACACACTTTCTTGGATCAAATAGTGATAACCCTCTACCTTCTGCCTTTTCCATAATTTGGAAAGCTGAGGTTGCATTCCCTCTACTGTCAACCTAGTCAAAACCCCCTTATCCCTATTTCATATTCCATTTCGTCCGCCTTGAAGTTATGGCTATCCATGATATGCATATTAGTGTATACAACATCACTTGCTTATATCATGACAGGACGCGTCTTTCCTTCCACAAAGATTTCTGTACTGGTGAACTTAGCCACAATAGTTATCCTATTAAATTTTGTTCCATAACACACACACACACACACACACAAAAACTGGTCATCTACAGATCAACTGTGAAATTCCTGATCACCAGAACTATTTAACTAACATATAGTCAGTTTCGTTTCAAGTGAATCCCATATCATCAGTTCATTACTTAGCTGGTAGATGAAGGTAGGTGGCACTATGATTTTGCTGATGAAAGTTGTTGCATGAACTCTTCCTGCTCGGTTGTAGTCCTGATGTTTGCTCTAACTTCATGTTCATGGACACCGATACATCCTCTCCCACTTCAATGTGGTTGAAGAGGGCATATTCCTGAACCCTGTTTTTGGATGACTGCTTCATCAAAATGGTGCAAAAATCCACAAGGATGTGTAAATGCTACTATCTTGCAAAGCCACCCCAAGGGGCAAGTGAGGTGGGCGACTGCCACCATTGTCATCCTAAAAAAAATGTGAATATATATATATATATATTTTTTTTTTAAATTCATACATTGCTCAGATATATTTGATATTGTACTAATTTGCTTTGCCGTTTATTATACCTTGTGTCCCTGTTAGGACCAGTGGTGTATTATCTTGGTGTTATAGTCCCGTGCTGCATATCTATAAATATTGAACAAACTTTTAACTTTAAAAGCGTTATTTGTTCATTTCCCAACAATATTGTATGTTAAGTAATTTTTCCTTCAAGGGATCTTATCGGTCAGTCTTAAAAATTTATAGAAATGCCACTTGTGGGGGGCTACAAACCTCCCCCCCCCCCCCCCCCCCCTACTTCTAAAGGTCTAAACACTGGCCAATGAACTGTTATTTTACAACCTAGGCACTGTAATAACTAATAAGCAAGCAGCAATCAATCTATATATAGCTAGCTGTAGTAGATTGTGTTGTGGTTTTAACTCTCGCCTGAAGGATTTCTTTTAAGTCTATGATTTGTGCCATATATGATTGACTGTTAAGTGAATGTGAATTTTATAGTGGTGTTAATTAAATAATTCCACAAAAGAGAATTGCTATCACACCATTTTTATAAGCTTTAGTATAAAAAGGTAGGAATACTCTTATATTAGTTTACTTTCAGCAAAAGTTAAATGTTTATTCATGGTTTAGCACTATACCAATATCGTAGCAATAGAGTATTAATGGGAGAACGTTAGGCCTACCCCCTTTGTTGGACCAAAAATATATTGGTCAAGGTTCATGCAAATAAATTAAAATGAAAATGTTGTTGATAGAATTTTTGAAGACAGCCATTATTGAACTAGCCTAAGCACAGTTGGGGACAAAAGTGGTTTTTTTGGGGTTTTTTTTTTATAAGGAGAATGAGTGTGAAATATTTGTTGCTTGCAGTGATAATGTGCACTGTCATCAAATTTTACATGTACATTTTTTATCAACTGACTTTATTAAAATATTCATCTACATTTTAAATTATATTATAATAGTTTATTTAACAAATCCAGAACAAGTCTTATCTTGGGAACGATTGGTAATCTTAATCTAAATAGCAGTGGTGGCTCATGACTTTTTTTCTTGGGAGGGCACAGAATTGAAATAAAAAAATTATAAAAATATCAATTCAACTATTATTTATATTTCATATTGGAAGACCAGCCTCGTTTCCTTGATATTTGAAAATATGTATATCACTTTATTATCTAAATCAGAAATTAAACTAATACATTTATTAATAAATAAAAGCAACAAGCAGGAACAAAAATTCATCTATCTTGTAATGAGTTCCTTTCAAGTTTATAGGACGTTAAAGGGGGGGAGGGGGGATGCTTAAATTAAGGTTATCCCAGACTCAAAATTATGCCTTAGGCGGCCCTGCTATGATGAAACCTCCCCATGAGTCTTGTTGGCTTGCCCTGACTGTCTGAGAACTTGTCCCAACTGGTATTTTCCCATTTCAAGACCAGGGTGTTTCCCCATGGGCCACCACAACATGGTGCTGGGCCCGCCTATGTTTGGCCTAGATCACAAACAAGGTATATACCAAACACTCAGCCTTACAGGCAATTTGCTGCAATCCTTGAGCCAGGTTTAGTTCTTGGGCACTGGGGAGTGCAAGTTGTAATTCTCAATTATAACAGCGCTTTTAAGTGAAATGATTCACTTTAAAAAAATTTGTTGTAAGTGGTTGGCCATTAGCGCAGAAACTTTTTTATTTGAGGGAGTAGGGGTGAATATAATTATGTGCTTTTATAGGGGATAACATTTTTTTTACTAAAACAAGACCAGGAAAATGTAATATTTGGTGTATTTTTCCCATTTATTTTAGGCATGCCAATCATTAAAACAAATACACACAAAATAAATTAAGAGAAAAAAAATCTGATGCGGCTTAACTAAAAATGATGAAACACTGAAAATTAAAGTAGGTTTCCATACAGCTTTGTCCTATATTCATTACTAGCTCTAAAACCAATAACCAGTTTAGCTATGTCAAGTTTGTTGAGCTTCTCAGGGTATGCATTAAGCAGACTGTAACATTACATTGCATTATGTTACAATAGGACCCGCCCCATGCTGATATTTACGCATAACTTTCTACAATTCATACTACCTGCTCCAATTATACCGACACTAATAGAATCCCTACAATAGTAATCTTCTTTATTGTAGTTCACATAGGTTGGTACGACATAATAAAACAATTCTGAACTATTATTCTCTACATAATCAATTTCAACATGATAAAACTGTTTGTGTACTTACCGATAGAATCTTCTGAAACTAGCAACCCCCAAGACTGGCCTACACCTATCATCCTAAATCAACGAGTGGGCCGAGTGAGCTACAATGTTCCAACAAGATGTAGTCCACTCCGTCCTGTTCTACTAACATGTAATGGGCCGGCCAATATTGGACACGATTAGAGAAAGACTATTCACCTATTCACCTGCCCTCTGATGGTAGAAAGATGAACTACTTTCAAAACATCAGGTGATTGAAGAAATAGTTTGGAAGTCGAATGGAGCCTTGTCAACAAAGGATCTACATGATCATCCAAAAAAGCCGCATTGACATTATCGAGCGTGTGTTCAGTTCTCCAACCTTGATTCTATTGCGACGAAACCCACTATATATTGTGATGTGCGTGTATGCTAAATGACTATTTTGATTACAATGCTTGACCAAGGAACATTGTCCTGGACCTAGACAATGTCAGGATAAAACATTTATATATTATATCTTCATCAGAATCTTAACTATGGCCATTTATTTATTGGACTCTGATTTAATTTTAACTCTTAGAGTCAGCCATGTTAAATGTTGTAAATTTTCTATTATCTTTTGATTTTTGCCTGATCTTTAAATTTGAAATTTGTCTGTTGCCACTTGGGCGTTATGGTCTTTTCGAGTATTAAATCTTTAGATAGCCACAATTGGTAATTGACTTGGAATTGAACGAGTTAAATGTAAATTGTTTTGATATTGTGGATAATAGTAATTATTTTGTAAACTTCAACAGATTGTTTGTTATTTTTGTTGGCATTTTGAAATATAGTTTAATGTAACGTAACATTCTGATCATTTTGATTAATTACGAAATTAATTAACTTTAGTATATTTTCTAATCTTTTTTAAGGTTTGCTTCTTATATGATATTTTCATTATTATTTACTAATAGGGTTATGATCTTCATTTCCTAATATTGTGTCAGGATCTGATAGTCCCGGGGGAGTTTGACTAAAGTCTGTTAGCCAAACTTTCGTGTATTTTAAAGTGTCTTATTGAAAGTTAACATGTAACGTTAACGTTTTTGAAGTCTTTATTCTTTGATATGAAAAGGACACTTTGTTAACATTTTGAAGGTGCCCATTAGGCCCTTATTTGGTCTTTTTGTATTATCCTGATGGATATTAATATTTTTGATTTATTGTACTAAATTCAACCCATAACGTTCTGTCTCTTCAAGACTGACCCATTTTAATATTGGATATATTACAAGTTTATAACTCTCTCTTAAATTATCTGCGCAATTTTAAAATATGAAGTTATTATCTATTGGTTTAGTTATCAACATATCTCAGTTTGATTAATGAGACCTTGTAAAGTTTTCTGCTCTATTGTTATTGTTTTGAATAAACCCTTCATATTGTTGCTTTTAAATATTGATAATAATTTCCAATTTACCTTGTCACTTGTTCCATAGCTTACTCCCGCTCCCTTTTATCTTATTTAAGGTCGTAAATAAAAGGACACAGAGTGGGGATGTAACAAGAGACAGATGATTTAGTCTATGTTGCTTTATTGTGGTGCAAAGATGGTTTTTTATACGTCCAATTATTGAAAAACTTTTTTCTGCAATAGCTAATGTAGCTAGTATCACTATCAGAGTTTTCAAAATCTTTTCAGTGTATGCTCCAAGCACTTTTTATTTTTATTATGTTAACCTAGTGTGAACTTTGTATCTTGCCTCATCAAGATCTTTACACTATCTTAAAGTTTTATTATATAATTTTTTTTTGGGGGGGGAGTAAAATTGATACTTTTACCCCCCCCCCCCCTTCCTCAATTTTAGGGGGTAAAATTTACCCCTGTAGTGTCTGTTCCTGCGCCACTGGGGGTAGCGGTAGGGCCACCTCAACTCACCCCTTACCCACTTTCGATCATACAAGTACCTAATCAACAATATTTAAAGATTGTTTACAACTAGACAATTTGAAAGCATTCACTTGAATAAAAAAAATGGCCATAATATTCTATGTTTTCTTTGTATTTTGCAGTCTGAGTTGGCTCATTTGGGGGGCTGGTTAATGGGAATAGGATGGGGCCGCTACCTTAATTTAGCTTTGGTAAAGCCACTTTATTGACAATAGAAGGCTGTTTTTGTTTGTACTCTAGTAAAACAATCTTTTTAGGGAACTATTTTTAAAAATATTTGCTTGATAGCAATGTTGTCACTTGGGACTGCACATAGCAATCCCCATGTTGAAGGACACAAACTCACTCAATGAGCACAGCTGTTTTAACCTATAAGCTGTGGGTCTGTATATCTTGTCTATGCTCTAGGTTTACCCCCCAAGTCCGTGAACCTTGTCCTTAAAGTGAGTTCTTCAAAATAATACCACTGGCATACACTGCCATATGATTAATTTACTTTATTTCCACAATAAATACTGAATGTACCTAACCTGACTTATTCATTATCATGAGTGAGGTGCCATGGAGTAACCTCCTCACTCCGAGATCCACTTTCAAGTCCCTAGTTCCTGATTCCACATCCCTCCTACCCCAATCCCCAAACCAACATTGGCTGCCCAAAGAACTGCACCATGAACTGCGCTGGGACTGTTGCTCGACAAGGGTTGCAGGGATATAATCTTGAGACCCTGTTTCACACACCTACATTAAATTTGGTGTTTTTGTATGATATTAATCTTCTTTCTCAGATATTTCATTTTATGTTTCTTTAGGGTAGATGATTTATTATCTTTATTATGATTATTATTATATGTTTTAGAATATACGCTTAGAGTAGAGTAAGGGGAAATAGGAGAGTAAATAACCAGTAAACGGTACCTAACAACGAGCATTGTTTCTAAGTGAAAATAGCAAATAATGGAATATTCAACAACCAATATATTTGCAATGATCTTCTATGCACATATTTCAAAATCATGTTTCTTTATAAAACTATCACACACTTAATTATGAGAAAAGTGGAGTCAATCTAATTATATTTTAAATGTGATAGGCTCAATGATAAAGTGAATTATATTTAAATTGATTTTAAATTTTTATTTAAACTTGTACAAGCAAACCTAAATATTGCACAAAATAAAAAAAATATATGTAAACAGATGTTTTTAATATAATTACAACATAATATAAACCAAATTATGGGCATCGATGATCAGCCTAACTGGCGTTGGCATAATAGGTGATTGGCCCAGCCCTGATTTTAACTGTAACCTTTGTAATGTATGATAACATTTTCTGAGTTTATTGAACTCAAAAATAACATTTTTTAAACTGTAACACTATTGCTCTGAAGTATCGATTTTTTTCCTATGGTCCTGTATGTGGACCCCCTGGCACTGTACCACAGATTGCTGGTGGTCCATAGACCACAGTTTGGGAACCACTTCTCTACAACAACCTACACAGAATATGGTTGAGCCTAGGTTCTTTTTTTTTTATATATACTAAACACCCGCTTAGTGTGTCTCTGTACATTTTAAATATAGCCCCCAGTGATGGGTAGATGAGTATGGAGGCTGCCAATGGTAGCGTGAGAAAGGTTGACACAAAGAGGGGAAAATGGCGTCATGATTTCACTGTGCCAGGTGCATCCCCAGTCTTAAAAGCATGGAAAGTTTCAGTTTATTTATCAATAGGAGCTTTCTTGAAGTTTCTCCATTTTGCTAAGCTTTGTATGCCAAATACAATATTTATGTTAAGAGGCCACAACTGTTCTGATGTTTTTTCCAAGATATTTGGCTGCATTATGCATGTGATTTCCAGAAGTGTCTCCTACTGGGCCCTTTATGGCATGATCAATTATTAATCATATAAAACATATAGAATATATATTGAATTCTACATATGTGTACATTTCAAGTTTTGTGAATAATTAAGTTAGCTCTTGAATAGATAAAAATAATGTTTTGATTATATTTTGTGATCCCACCTTGATAAGTAGTATACTATCATAAAGTATTCTGTAGCTTAGTCTATTAAATAAGAACATGTATCATAATCAACAGTGAAATATAAACACTTTTTAAATTACAAATTCTCTCGCGCAACACTTAACAAACTTTATACTTGAGTATAGACCTGAAATTTTCAGTAAATAAAAGTTAGCTAAAGTCTGTAAATAAATGTTGGAAAGTGGTGATGAAAATTCTGAAAAGGGTTAAAAAAAAACATTGTTAAGATATATTAAAATTTTTGTAGTTAATATTATAAAATATATTTTATGTTAATATATTTGAACATTTCCCTCAAAAATATCCTCTAATAGTATATATTAAATTACATTGCCTTAAAAAATGTTTTATTTCAGATAGGCCTAGTAGCCTTTTTGTATTCCATATTTGTTTTAGGCCTAAAATCCATTATTAAAAAAATAAAAGTTATGACTACATGTAAATGTGTTCTAAATAACTTTAGTTGCACTTAAAAGTTCATCACTCGAAAACACATTTTCTTCTTTATTAAAATATATTTAGTCTTTGGCTTCCAATGGAAACATAGCCATTGCTTCAATATTTTCTTCACACAAATTATGTCTTTTGTTTTTAAAAACTGTGTTGTAAGATGAGATACTACACACAGAGTCGACATTGGAACAAGCTAGCCAAACAACTCTTAAGACTGGACTAACCTTTTCTTAAATGTTAGAGCGGAACAGTACAATTCAATGTTTCATATACCTGGCAGTTGTGTCTATTTTGTCCCTGAACCCTCACAAACTACCTCTCAGTTAAGATGTCAAAAGATATAAGGAAGAAGGGATTCCCTTTTAGAAGTGAAGTCAACTACCTGGAATTTTTTTTTAAGCCTCTAATACAAGAAATGTTTCCTTAAGCTAAGGAGACAGTGGAAAGCCAATAATGAGAAACCACTATTACTATGTCAGAGGTTTTGGGTTTGATTCCCGTCATGCTCGATAATTTATATTTGGAAAATTGTCGGTCTAGGGACTGTGTTCTATGCATGTAATATTATTAAGTTAGTTCATAAATCGTGTGCTAATATAATTCGTTTGTTCATAAAGTGCAAGTTAAAAAATACTGATGAAAAAACCCTGAAAAAAGGACACATAATATAGTCTATGCTTGACATAATGAATTAATATTTGACATTGTTACTACAAATATGGGGAGGCAGAGGGTGGGAAAGGATGATAAGTTAAAGAAAGTGGCTGATGTGGAAATGGAGAAGGAAAGAGAACCAAGCTTTTATTTTCAGTTGCTTGGAAAAAATATAAATAATTTTGACATAAATGGAAATTATCAAAATAACTATAATAATCATTGTTGTATATATGTGCTTCATTTAGATTAAACTTATTAAATTTTAGATAAAACTAGAAAATTAATGTTGATGAACATATAGAAAATAATAATAATAATACATTAAACCATAATTCTGTGATCAGATGGCAAAACCTGTTATGTGCACTTTTGCTAATTTTTCAGGAGACAGTAAGTCTTGCTTTTTCAGGGGATTTATACCCAAAGATTGATTGCATGAGCGATTAACAACATTTGTCATTGTTTCACCAGGATTAGGCTGTTGCTTGCTGAGTTTCCCTCGCCTTACATCTCTCTTGAGGTTAAGAACTTTGAATGGCTCTACTTCATCCAACGAATACTTGAATTATATTATTCCAAAATCAGGTGTATAGCGAAACCATCTTATTTTCAGCCACTTCGCTTTATTCCCTTCATTGTCTTCTTTCCGGTGAATGAGAACATTTGTCAAGTGCTTAGGAAATGCCAAAAAGTCATTTTGGGTCATTTCAGTGACACTAAAGGGTTTCTGTCCTCTGACAAGTCTTATAAACTGAAACCAGTCACGAGGAACCATAATCTTGATTTTCTGATCATCAATTTTCTTTTTAGCGCTCTCTATTATCGAGTGATCACTGTCACATTCAAGTCTAGTGTGACCAGATAGAAGAAATTTCTGATCAGTCAGCTTTAGTGTTTTATGTTTTTTTGCAAAACAAATGTGAACATACAGACCATATTAATATTTCTATTTTGTCCACCTGTAGCATCTGAATTGTAAGTGATCATGTGCTTGACTTGAAGTGGTAGACTTGTGATTTTCTTGTAGACGGAAGATGCATTGTCATCAGAACCTCTACCTCCAGTTGCTTCATGCCACATATAGCATTCTGAAGATTCCATAGAAGAGCGCTCACTAATTGTTAGATTGTACACTGATATAAGTCTCTTGCAATACACAATGTTTGTGGATAGAAATGGACATGGGAGGACCTGTTGTAAATCAAAAACGAGAACTGTCTGATTTTTCATTTCTTTTGCAGGAATCTTGTCCTTAGTTTTACTGTCATAACCTTTCTGTGCTTCTATGACATGGGGATTATGTTGCTCGGAAATTTTTTCTCTTGTCTTTGTGCTGGATGCATGGCGCTTCGTTGTGACGAATTCATCACATGTTTTACAGGTATCCAAGTATGGTTGTTTAAACTTGTACCCTGTTTTGTTGAAAACATCCCTGAATACATCATAGCACGCCGTTTAGGTTTCTCCACTTTCTAGCTTCATTTTTTTTTTTATTCGTCATGCATAATTTTTATATTCAAATAGCTAGGCAAGAATATTTCATTGGGACAGTCCCAGCAGGAATAATGGCTTTCATGTTTGGATGCTTTTCTATGAACGCCCTTATCTGTACTCGTTCTTCAACCAACTTGTTTTCAGGAGTGTGCTGACTTCTTTTATCGTGCCTATGAAAACCAGTAGGTGAGGAATGAAGTTTATGAAATAAGATAGTTCACTTTAGCCATAGTGACCCCATGAACAGACATAAACATCTTTTTATAAATACTAATTTGTGATGTTCCAACATTCACCTTATAATTGGGAGTTTTTTTTCTATTGCGAGTTTTAGAAGTATTTGTTTTACTGGTAGTTTCTTTTTCACAAATTGAGATTCAACAACAAAGGATCTCATCGTTCACTTCTTTTGGCTTCTTAATAATTGCTTCAACAATTTCAAGCTTTTTTCAGGATTATGTCTTTCTTCGCACTTAAACCTACAGCACTTAATAACTTGAAAACTTTTACCATGGCGGTTGACATATGGCAAACCTTGATCCTTCTTTTTTTTCTCCTCCTCCCTTTTCCATACTCCTTTCCTCTTTTTTTGGCATCGGCTCAGTTGTAGGCTCCGAAGTTTCAACATCACTCGATTCATTGGCTTGAAGCTCTTGTTCTGTAGCATGTGCTGCAGACTCAACTCTTAAATCAACTTGAGGTCGATAGTTTGTAGGGAGCTCTAGAAACTCATCAACTGCTCCGGCTGGGGGGGAATGAAGCCAGTGACAATTACATCCTATACAGACACCAAATTATACATTTGAATTTTTGTGATGGATAGTAATGGAAGCATACATGTTGTACTTTAAGCTAACACTGTGAATAAATTATACACCCTGTCAGTGGAATCTCTATGAAAACTAGTCAGAGACAAGATTTTTTTTTTAAATATATTTATATAATGTTTAGGGTTCAGTTAAGCCACAAGACTTAACATCTGGTGCCTGTATGCATAAAATTCAATACACAATTACATACAACAGGATACAATATAATAAAATAAAGAATAGGTCAGAACTGTAAAATAAAAAACAAGTATTTCAACTAAAACAGATATAAAATTATGTATACACTAGCTGCATCCATCCACTAAGTGTACCTACTGGACGTCTGCGAAGTTTTCCACAACACAGGAAATAAAACTAAAAACGCTTTCAAGCCATAGCCAAGCATGCTGACCACAAGACCACAGAGGGTGTCTTAATCTACTCCTACTACTACTACTGTTACTATTACTACTACTACTACTACTAATAATAATAATAATAATAATAATATACTAATGTACTTACATGATGAATCAATGTCTTTGTTGTAGGCCAGACTGGTTTCCTTGATGGTATCCACTGTAGGAAGGACCCTGTAGATTTTTCCAAGTCTTGTTTTTCTTTCCTCGCTGTTCATCTTTCTCTGGTTGCCAGGTTGGGTCCTTATCGGAATCATCCCCAGAATCTCCCAAAATGTCTGCCTAAAAAGAAACAAACACAAATAGGCTAATAATAATAATTCAATCAATCAATCAATTATTGTTTATTTAGGATTTTAAAGAAAAATTACATAGATTTGTTTTTGATACAATCCCGAGTACCTAAAGGTACATTTTCAGGTCTTGTAGTTAAATAAATATTTAAAAAATAGTAAAAATTATAATAATAAAATAATTAAAAAAACAAAAATATTTACACATATCATAACATTTACACTCAAAAATATTTACATTGTTGTTTGAAGAATGCCTTGAAGTATCCAGTCTTTAATTTTATTTTTTGCTATATTTATTTCAGGGATTTCTCGGAGTGTTGGTGGTAGCAAATTAAACAATTTGGGAATGGTACATCTCAGTTCCTGTTTACCATAATAATTAGAGAATTTGCCGATTGTATACACTTCTTTGTTAGAAATTGAGCGGGTGTTAATGGAATGGGTTTTTATTTGTTTGTATTTATCGGAATGGTAATATCCTATCAAGAGGCTGTACTCATATAATTGGTTAAGAAGTAGAATTTTATGTTGAATGTATGTCTGTTTGTTAGCATTTTTGGTACCAAATATAATTTTCAAGATTTTTTCTTGTAAATGCGAAATTTTGACTGTGTAACATTCTGTCGTTCCTCCCCAGATGGATATGCCGTAAGATATTATTGATTAAACCAATGATTTATATATTATTACTAAAGTTTTGATATCCAAGTACATTCTAAGATGGTAAAAAACATATGTCAGTCCTTTTAGTTTGTTCTCAAGTTTTTGTATGTGCCTGACCCATTTATGATGTTTGTCAATTATTAGTCCAAGGTAAGTATGACTGTCTGTTGTGTCCAGTTTTTCGATACAGTCGCAACATGTTTGTGTCCAGTTGTGCAAACAATTATAGCTGTGATGTGTAATGTTGACTCTTGCACGGTGCATTTTAGGAGGAGCGATATGTATAACTTTAGTTATCTTTGCATTTATTACTAGACGATGGTCATGAGTCCATATTTATATCTCGTTGTAGTCTTGTTGCAAGTTGTATTCTGCTATTTGGAGGTTTTCGTGAATAGTCAGTACTGCGGTGTCGTCTGCATATAGGTAGATGTGTCCATGCTTTACTTGTCTTGTAATAGTATTGACGTAAATTAGATACAGAATAGGTCCTAGTATTGAGCCTTGTGGTACTCCCATATTTGTCACTTTGGTTTCACTTTTTTGAGTGCTAATTTGTACATAGAAAAGTCTGTTAATGAGAGAGTCCCTAAACCATCTTAAGTACGGTCCACCAATTCCAATAATTTTTAATGATCTTAATAATATGTCAATGACAAGCATGTCAAATGCTTTTTTGAAGTCAATAAATAAGGCCAAAACATGTTTATTGTTGTTAAGGGCATTGTTAATTCTATTAGAAAAATGTTCTAAAAGGTTTTTAGCGCTTTTGTGTTTTTGAAATCCATATTGCCTTGGGTTTATTATATTGAATTTATTTAAATAGTCTGTCAATTTGTTAGCCATGTATCTTTCTAATATATTCTCAAAAGTTGGTAGTATTGCTATGGGTCTGTAATTACCGTAGTCTAAATGGGTCTAATAAGAGAGCATTTCATTTGGTTGGGAAATGTGCCAGTTTCTATTGAGGTAGTTATTATATCTACTAGAGCCGGAATTAAATTTGGTCCTATTTTTCGTATTTTCATCATTGTAATGTTATCATAGCCTGGTGATTTGTTTGGTTTTAATGAAGAGATAATTTTATTAATTTCTGTACAGGTAGTTTTAGGAATGAACAATGAAGTGTTGGCCAATGTTTCTTCCATTTGTGTAAGTAGTTTTATATCACATTTATGCAATATTTCAATTATTCCATTGTCAAAAGAAAATGCAAAATTGTTACACACAGTTTTCAGGTTCTCTGTATTTTTAAATGTGTGCGTAAGCTCTTCATCTAGGTTATTTTTGCTACGTTTACCTATCACTTTGTTTACTTCACGCCACGTGTTTTTCATGTTACCTTTTAAGTCCCTGAATAGTTTCCTATGGTGTTCAATTTTGGCTTTGTTTATAGCTCTCTTTACTTTTTTCCTCTCTTTTTTATAATCCTGCTCATAAATTATATTGGTTGGATTTGACTTCCATTGACAATAGAGTTTATCTCTGATTTTAATTTTTCCTAAAAGGTAGGCATTAATCCAAATTGCGTTGTTGGTATTTTGTTCTGAGATTGGCCAATTTGTTATACTATATACTTCCTTAAAAGTCAAAATTACTTTGTCATATTTGTAGTTCAAGTCTTGTAAGTCCGTAGTCAGGTTTCCCCAGTCCACTGCTTTTAGTTTGCTTAACGCAGACTTTCTATTTAGTTTAGGTATTTTGTTTGCGGGAGACAGTGAGCATTTATTTGGTGTATTTTTATACATTATTTTCATCGCTGTAGGGTAGTGATCTGACATTTTTATACTAATTATTCCTGGTATTACAGCATAGTGATCTTTTGATATACGTATAAACAGGTGGTCAATAACTGATCTAACTAAATTGTTTTTAAAAACTTCTTCCCGAGTACACTTATTAATTACATTTCTTAGGCCCTTTTCTGACATCATAGTTTCATATCTGGTATGGACTGGATTATATTTGTCTTTTATGTTAATGTTTGTGTCACCTGCTACAGTGAGGTTTTCTTTTCTAGAATAGTGGTCTAAGTTTTCGTCAAGTTCTTGTATAAAGTCACACTTATTACTAACTGGTCGTTTATATAAAGCTATTATAATTTATTTTTTATTTTTATTTGTTATCAGTGTCCCTTGAATGCTTTCAAAGTGTTTTGTATTTTGTGGGTTTAAATGGAAGCTGTGCGCGTTCTTTACAAATAAAATTACTCCACCGCCTCGGGTTTTCTCCCTACAATATTTATAAGAGTTATATCCTTCTATGTTATAAAGATTTGCTTGTTCGTTTGTTATCCACGTTTCAGTAAGTATGATAAAATATAAAAAAAATTAACTACCGTATTTAACAAAAAATAAATTTCACTCCAATTCTTTTTTAGAGATCTGACATTCCACGCGATCACATTCAAGCTATTGTTATTCGAGTTTTTAAAGTTTTTTTGAAAATTCTCTAAAGTTTTATATTTTCCTGTGTTTATATTAAAATTTGTATCAGTTATCAGTTCGTTAGTGCGTCCATCAGTATTTTGTAACTTATATTAACAAATTTGATCTAGATAATATACAAATAATTACACAATTTGTTCAATGTCATTATCTTGTTGAATCACAATTATGTCATATGTGGCAGTTTTCCTAGCAAGAATTTTTTCATTTTTTTCCCACACATACCGTAGCCTCTTTCCCTACCTTTTGATTTTGCCTTCCACAACAAGGTCTTGAAGTACTGGGACAAGTTATTGTTGAAGAACAAAGGACTATTGTCACCATTATTAAATACATCGGCTTTCACTAACTTCCTACCTGACTGTCTATTTTTTGAACGTACAGCTGCCATCACTCCCTCTCTCTTTCGCCTGGAGACAAAACGAACAATGACTGGGGGTGGGAGACCCCTTTCTCTGTTTGCGCGAGGGGTAAGTAGGCGGTGGGCAATCTCAATGTCATCGACCTTGAATTCTACCTCTAGTGCTTGTCCCAGCGTTGCCAAATTTTCTTCTAATTTTTCATTTGGTGTTTGGATCATACTGTGTATTTCCATATTATTTCTTCTGGTGTATTGTTCCAGAGAGTTTATTTTATTTTCAAGAAAAGCAGTTTTCTCAGAAAGAGATTGATTTATAGTTTTAAGATGGCTCACTTCTGATTTAAGTGATGCAATTTCAGCTAGGCAGCTACTTATTTGATTTAAAACGTAATCATTTTTAGCAGAGCTAAAGTTTACTGATTCTTGCAGTTTTGCTGATTTGGTGCTAAGCTGCTTGAGTAGAGAAATGACTTGATCACTAGATGATAAGTCACTTACACTCACCAAATCCACATTGTCTTCTTTGGCGGAAGCACACGCATTCACTGAGCGACACTCTTTACAGCGCCAAGCTCTTTTGAGGTTCTTCGACTTGGCTTTATAGGTGTTAAAACTAATCTCGGAGCAGTCACCGAAATGAAAATCACTTGCACAACCGAAACATTTTACCGAGTGCCTGTCCTTAATTACAATTTTCACAGTTAGAAGTCATGATGCGCACAGGGGAAACAAAAGACTGCGGAGCTACCTGCAACACACGTCCGTCCTCTCCGGCGTCACCAGTAATAATAATAATAATAATAATTATTATTATTATTATTATTATTAGTATTATTATTATTATTATTTTAGGTAATCTGGTATATTATCTTTGAACAGAACATGTATCACTGAACATGCATTGTTAAAACAAAAGAGTTAGTTAAACAATGACCTATTTACAAACATTTCATTTTGTGGACATTTTAACCATCACTTACTTAAAGTTTCATGGTAGTTTTTATGCCAAGCCAAAACTTGAGCACAGATAAGCTTTGTTATTCTACTAGAGGTTTTTAAAATCTAGAATAGGTTACAATAATAGCAAAATAAAATAAAAAGCTAATGCTGTAGGCATCATACATCAATGTTCTCAATGCCTTGTATTGTAACGGAAAAAATAATCACTTGGTTTAGTAGCCTACTTTTATTGGTATTGACTTTACAAAGGAAGTAACCTGTTATTACTTTTCACTTAGGTTAGGTGAATAGCCTAAAACATGAGTTTACTCACAAAAGGAGGACATTACAATCAGGTTTCTATCTGAAATTTCTGTCAGGAAACTGGTTAAGTAATTACAATAGTTTTGTATGTTATAGGCAAACCACTGTCATATCCTTTATGCTTGACTGGTCACAAACTGTAAAATTATGTCCTGTAATACCTAATAATGTAATAATGTATCCAGAATTTTGTTTTGAGTCTATTTAAATGGTCTGAGTTTGAAACCGAATTATTTTACATTTTAAATCGATTAATCCCGAATAATTCAATCAATCACAAAATGATGATATAGTATCAAGGCAATAAAATACAACACGTTTATAAGTATGCCTAATAATTTTCTAATAACAATAAAGTAAATAGTAAGTACTAGACCCTATAGTAAAATAATTTTTCTTACCAATGAAAATGAATTCTCCATATCTGGGGAGCTTCTGATTGGCCTAGTAGATTCCATTGTGTCTGGTCTGGTATCTTGACTACTTCCAGCAATATTTAATAATGTCCTGGGATGTAAGCTTCTTATATTGTTTGTGCCAAATTCTTCTTCATTTTTACACTGTATCTTATGTAATATAGGATTTCCCCAATCACTAAACTCCACCTTTCAACTTTTACACATCAACATTTTCACTTTAAACTAAAAAACCACAGGAGCTCAGCAGTCAAATACATAAATACACCACTATGCATAGTCCAACATAACCTTAAACCATATAATTCAAGTTTTGCCAACAGAAAATCTAAAGTTTTTCAAAGATGGAAAAACCAAATATAATGACATATAATTTTTTTGACAGTTTAAAATAATTTAATAGATGAATCAGCTAAGTGGTAAAAACACATATCTCAACATATCAGCTTCTGCTACTTTGAATATTTTTGTTAAAATAGAATATTTCACATGACAAAACCAAATATGTCAACATATCACCTTCAGCCACTTACAAATGGTTCAAGTTGGAAAATATCTAAAATGACCAAACCAAAGATCTCACATTTAAACTCCTGCCTTCTTTAAAAATCGACATTTTCTAAGATATAATAAAACTAAAGATTCATAATTCAACTACCACAGGGCGTAGGACAGATCAGATTATGCCATTGAGAGGAATATGAATATACTAATAACTCAATTTGGCAACATAATAAGGATATCAGGTTTTGCCATCTGACCACAAAATTATAATATGAAAAATATACTTTTTTAAATGGATTTATATAAGATTTCACACTAGGGACAAAATTTTGAAAAATAAAGAAATAATGTGTTAGAAAAAGTATGCTTGCAATATTCTGCATGATATAAAACAATTAGATTGATATTTGAGTTTACCTGGGGGCTATTATTCAGCCACATTTAGAAAGGAAGGTTCTTTTTCTAAGATTTGTTTATACTTGCTTCTATTAGGACCTGTGGCTACATAAGATCTTTTTCTTATAGAATGATATTCCATATGCCTTTTTCTTTTATTTCCCAAGTTGTTTTAGCTTTTTGTTTGACATGTTTTTTGTGTAAGCCCCTGAATTAAAAAGTAAGGAACAAACAAAATTAGAATCCCGTATTTGGTCAACAAAGAAATATATGGTAGGCCCCATTTTGTATGCACACATATTGCATAATGAGCACAGTTGCATAACTGCAGACTTGGCAGCTCCTGGCAAATTAACTACAGATTTGGGAGCTCCCAGCAACTTTTCATCGTGCTCCCACCCCCCTCAAAAGATATTAATTTATTTTAACTTGCTTATGAGCTCAATATAGATATGTGTGGCATACTTATTTAGATGCAGCCATGAACTTTCGAGCTCTTCTTCGTCACAGATGAATGAAATGAATGAACCAGTCATTCTCGAGGTGATTGTGTTTTAAAATATATAAGTTGTCTTCCCAAAATTACATTTGTTAGAGTAGAACTTAGCAAGGATAATGTAATTTTTCAATAATTAAATATTTGTATAAACTAATGTTCAGGAAAAACAAGATGCTTAAAATAGTTAAGAAATATGACAACAGGTATCTCTTATGTTATAATTCTTTTGAATTCCTTATTCTTAGCTATTCTTCATTAATAAAAGGTTTTCTAGCTCATGGCTTGGGGCTCCTGACATTTCTCCCCTCTCTTACCCCCTCCCTATTGTTCCCCTATAGGCTATAGTTACGCCTCTGTGTAAGGTTTTTTTAGGGGGGGGGAATGCTTTTACGCACAGTGTGTCGGACACGGTTTGTAATTTAGAGTGCCCACAAGCCGCCAAGATTTGTGGCGTGCTTAGGCTAGACCAAACCCATACCGACTAAAAAACCTTACCCTCTTCTCCTCGCCTCTGTTACTACCACACGGAACCACCGTTAGGTATTACTTAGCGAGGGGAGGTATTAGCTATTGTTCTGCTCTTCCTTCTGCGATTTGGCCTCTCCTACTTCCCTGTTCCCACCTAGGTGTTGGCGGTGGGATTAGGGATGTCCTAGGCTCCTTCCTTCTGATTATTTTTTCCTCCTATCCTGCTCTCCGTGACGTAGACCCTTGAGGACTTCCTTCGCGAACGTGCTTGTCGCCTCCCACGCTGCCTCTGACGACAGCATCATATCCCTAAGTTTTCCGGCGTTATCTTTCCCTCTACTGTAACCTCCATGTTTTCACTCTGGGTATCATACCGAGGACACGTGAGAAACACGGGCTCGGCATTCTCTTCTACTCCGCGACAGTTGGAGCACTCCGGGGTATCCTCATACTTAAACTTGTATAGCTATGCCTGGAAGCACCCGTGTCCCGAGATCATCTGTGTCAAGTAGTAATTGACAGCTTTGTGGCTGTGGTTGTACCACCTATCCACTTCGGGAATCAAACGGTAAGTCCATCTCCCCTTGGTGGAGGCATCCCACAGCCACTGCCAGCGTTGGAGATTGCTTCGCCGCTCCTGCCTCTTCAAATCCTCTGCGCTAAGCGATGTTAGACCTTTACGACGATGCAGGGTCTTCCGCTCTTCCGCCAAAACCCCAATCGGCAGCACTCCGGCGATAACGCACACGGCATCTTCTGATACCGTGCGGAACGCAATTGCTATTCGTATAGCGCTCAGCCGGTAGACTGGTGCCACTTTACGACGGGACTCCTGGAGCGTCAGGACATCGGCCCATATGGAAATGCCATACGTGAGGACTGACGTGACGACTGATGACAGGAGTGCTCTCCTCTGTTTGGGGCCTCCCACATTGGGCATGAGCCGTGATAGAACAGCCCCAACCACAGACACCTTTGCACTGGCATGCTCCGCCTGCTGCTTAAAGTTGAGTCTCGAGTCGAGCATCACCCCCAAATACCGAATGCACGGCTGGGACGTGATCTCATGCTTACTGCTTGCAGTGAGATCGTCTCAAGCTTCTCCCTGCTCGTGATCAATACTGCCTCGGTTTTGTGCTCTGCCAGCTTTAGGCCAACCGACTCCATCCACCGGTGAATCTTCGGGAATGTGACCTAGAAGAGTTTGCTGATGTCACCCAGGTGTTTTCCTACAATTACAAGAGCGACATCATCAGTGAAGGCCACGGGTGTCACTGCTCTTGGTAGCACGAGCTTCAGGAGTCCATCATACATGATGTTCCACAAGAGAGGCCCAAGAACCGAGCCCTGAGGTACTCCCTCAGTTACCCGATACTCTTGTGGACCGTACTCTGTGTCGTTCTTGAGGACCCTGTCAGTTAAGTAGCTAGCTACCATCTTCTTAAGATATCCTGGAACATCCATCTCCGCTAGCGCCCCCATGGTGCAGTCCCACCTGGCTGCATTGAAGGCGTTCTTGATATCGAACGTTGCTACTAGACAGTACTGCTTCTCACCGTTCTTCCACCTGTCACCCGAGATCGCATCCCTTGCAAGTTTCACCACCAGGTCAATAGCGTCGAGCGTGAGCGCCCTATGCGGAAACCATACTACTTATCTGATAGTATTTTCTCAGTTAATTTCTCTATTCTCCCGTGGATTATTCGTGTCAGGACTTTGCCAGCTGTATCAAGCATGCAGAGTGGACGGTAGGATGAAGGTTCATCCGGCGGTTTCTTCCTCTTGGGGAGGAGCACCAGTCTCTGCTGCTTCCACTTTTGAGGGAAGGTGCCCTCCTGGAGACATGTGTTGTACATGTCCAGGAACATTCTTGGCACTGCGTTAATGGCTGCCTTGAGCGCGACGTTGGGGATACCGTCCAGCCCTAGGGCCTTCGTGTTTCCCACTTTTGCGCACGCTCTCATCAGCTCTTCAGCTGTCACCAGCGGGATCGTATCCTCCTTATACTGCTCGATATGGTGGTCGCATTCGGGCTGCTGTGTAAAAAGCGCTGACACGATCTTACTCAGTAAGTCTGGGCACGTTGGCGGGGGCATCGGCTGGCTCTTCAGCCGGGTCATGACCACCTTATATGGCCTCCCCATGAATCACCTTCCACCTCTACCAGGAGCTCATCCCAGCTCTGTCTATTACTGCCCTTGATGGCTTTGGAAAGCCGCCACCGTTCCCCCTTGTGCTCCGCCTCCAGCTGATTGGAATTCTGTTTCTCACGACCACGCTGGGATAGTCTCCTAGCGCGAATACACGTCTGGCGGAGCGAAGCAACAGTGTGGTTCCACCAATACATCGGGGGACGCTGGTTTGTGGAGCGCTTTCGAGACATCGTGGCATCGCAACCCTCGGTGACCCGCTTCATAGCCTCCTCTACTCTTTTCGTGGCGCTACCCTCTTCGATTGGTCCATCATCGAGTGCTGCGCGAAACAGGTTCGGGTCAAACATGCTGGTCTTCATCCGAGTGAGTTTTTCTTCTTCGGCGCCGGTCCGGAACTTTCCCGGTCGACCGATACCTCCCAGGTGATAAGCCGATGATTGCTATAGTTATAGACATTAGTCACCTTCCACGAGCTGTTCCTTCTGCTTCTGTTCCCAGACTGCTACTGACGAACGTAAGGTCCACAATAGAGCTCCTTTCTCCTCTCATGAAAGTCGGTTCACTACCGCTATTCATTAAGACGACATCCTGACAGGACATTGCCTCTAGTAGCACTCGACCTTTTGGGTTTGTCTCCTTGCTCCATCAGTCAACTTCCCAAGCGTTAAAGTTTCCCGCGATTGCCACGGGGAAGTGCTCTTTCGCGCCTTCGATTAGCCTGTGAAGGAAGTCTGTGAATTCATCGAGAGTTAGGCTAGGCGGAGCATAGCAGCTGTAGAAATGGATATTCCGCAGCTTAGCTCTGATAAAGCACTTCTCTGTGCTGTTGACAACGCCCTGGAAAGGGAATTCACCGCAGGACCAAATTACAGCTTTTCCGGTAGAGTCAGACACCCAGGGTTGAGTGCTGAGTTGCCTATACGGTTCCGAAATAACCAAAAGATCTGGCTTCAGCACTCGCACAGTCTGCATAAGCAGGTCATGTGCCGCCTCGCAATGATTGAGGTTGTGCTGAAGTACTCTCATCGACGATTAGGGGTTTGCGCCTTAAGTGCCTCCTTAAATACTGCGCACCTGTTGCTACCAGCTACGTGGTCCCAGTTCACCTCCTTCCCCTTTTCCATGCACAGGATACAGCGCGCATCCTTTGTGCACTCGGCAACTTTGTGGCCGTTCTCACCACATCCAATGCAGTGCCTGGATCTGTCGACCTCACTCATGCATCTGGAGGCGAGGTGTCCAAAGTGCCAACACTTGAAGCACTTTATGGGTCTTCTTACCTCTTTGATGCGGCATCGCACCCATTCAATTCGAATCTTTCCCTCCTCGTCGATGATCCTCCGAGTGATTTCAGCTGTAAGCCTAACGGCCGCTATCTGGGTTTCCCCATACGCTCTTCGCAGCGATTTGACTGCTTCTGCTGTTATCTCACAGCTCTCACCTGCCGCTTTTTGGAGCGCGTCTGCAACTTCCCTCCTTGTGGCAGTCTCCTCGATATCCCTGATCTCAAGGTTGACTTCCTGCATCTTGCTCAAGACCTCTGCATATTCTTCGAGAGCGTCTGCCATCAGCCTCCGCAGTTCGTCAGTCATGGCACCACTCTTCTTGTTGAGGACAATCAGAAGCTGACCCGTGTTTGTCCTGTGAATCTTCTGGATGCTATCTCCGATCTTTTCCTCGGAGACATCTTGCTTGACTTTCCGGAGAATGTCAGCTTAGGAGTTGCCTTCATTAGTTCGGATCACCAGTGCGTTAGATAATACTATCAACGATGCCCGCTGCTTCTCGAGTTGCTTCTTTCTGACCTTGTTTCGCACTTCCTTCCAGCCAGGAGCTCGGTCTTCCACATGTTCGTTTGTGTGCTGAGACTCCGTCGAGTCATCGCGCTGTTTCCTGAATGATCCAGCAAGGTTATGCGCAAGGGAGTGCATCTCACTGTTGACGTTTCTCCTACCCTCTAGGTGCTTCATCAGCTTAGCGATCAGCTGTTCGTGTCGCTCCCACACGGTTTGCCTCTTGATTAGGCGCTCATCGTGCTCCTCCTTCAATCCACTTGTAGCAGATGAGGCCAAGTGGTCAACCTGTTCGATGTGCTGGTCGCTGGCTGACGATATCCCGGAGCCCGTCTTTACACTCCCGTCGGACGCTGGTACTGAGGTTCCCTCCTCTGCACCGTAAACATTAATTTCGTACCTAAGTTCGCCATCATTGGTTTTTTATTCGGGGTCTCTTCCCCTAGCTGAATTTTGGTCCACCCCGAGTATTTGATTTCCTCGGTACCCGTCATATCTTCCGGGCATCCCCCTATCCGCCACCTGGGGAGGCGCCCGATGCGGGACCCAGCAAATCCAATACGGGTGTATAGGTTAGAAGAGAACTCATACAAAATTTTCCATAGTTTATAGAAAAGAATAGTTTCCAATAATTGAATTAAGATTGCTCGAACTGGGAGCATCAGGTGAAAAGCACCTTTGGATTGGCCTGTAACCAAGACAAGAAAGTTTAATGTGAATATAAGAAAAGAAGTAACTCTTCAAACTAGAACAAACTCACATCCTTCAGAGAAGGAGCGTCTGCCTCATAAAAATGAGAATTTAATTTATATGCAGTTAATAATGAAATAAAAAGAGTTGATACATAACTCTATTCCCACATGATGGCTGTTAGACTTGTACCTACAAAGCATATAAGATAATAGTTGACAATTCCTATCTCTAAACATTTCTAGTTTAAGGAGTTACAAGATTGGTAGTTAAATGAGCTAGCTAGCATTAGTTAACACCGTAGTGAGCTACGAAACACAAAGATTAAGCTCCTAGAAGAGGAACTATCAGTTTACAAATTGTAGATGGTGAGCTACCAGGAACCTAGGCTGTTAAAATACTATGGCCGGTCTCTTCCTAGTTAGTACTACCTGGAGATTCAATAGTATATTTATTCTTCCACCCAATCTATGGCACACAATAACTAGTACAAACAATAAACATATTTACTAATACAAACAGTGCCTGAAGGGGGCTGGAGACGATACATTATACCCCGTGGGCCAGTACTATGGCCTAGAAGCACTCCATAAAAAGGTACACTATTAGATCTATTAGAGACCGGTATCTAGTCACAGATCTAATTAGGTCATTGAACAAAGTGTTAGATAACTTTATTTCCACCATTATGTGATATTAAACATCAAGTTAGCCAAAGCATTGCCTTACTGTTTAGGGTATCAAGACATTATCAAGACATTTCCCTAGTATATAACACTATATCTAATGGACATAGAAAAAGAAATCAGAAACACTGACATACTAAACCATGTCATATGGACCTAGATAAATAGAGCATAAAGCCCATCATTCAAAACTATGCCTTATGGGCATAGAAATAAGTCAGAAACTCTGACATACAAAATTATTTCATATGGAAATAGAAACAAAGAGTAAGAAATGTATCAAAGATTACTAACACAAATACTCATAGTGACAGACATAGCTACTTCTGCGGTGAGGAGGAGAGACCGACGCCTCACACATTGTAATCACCAGTTGGTTAGTCCACAGATGAAGGTTTACGTTCAAGATGTTCCTCCAGCGAATCAATACAATAGAATACAAAATGTGAAGCGAAAAATGGCTGTTTTATATAAGAAGGATTGAAATCTTCAGGAAGGGCATCCATCAGGAAAATGGGGGGTGGGGGGGCGGGGGTGATTTTGCAGAATTGAGCAGAAAGACAACTAGAGCTAGTAAACGGTGCTGAGTACAACACAAAGAGGCTTCTCAGTCAAAAGTGGGATCGGTGAGTAAGTTAGCATGTTACAATACAAAGTATGGAATTAGGAGGCACTTACCGGAACTGTTCTCATCCAGCATCACTTTGTGAACCATTCTATGATATGAACTCTAGAGAATGTAATTGACACGTTTCCCTCCAAGAAACTTGTTAACAACACTGTTGAACTGTTCACAAATATTGTTGTCCACATCTTGTATCAAACTGCTTGAGTTATTTGCAACGCACTGAACAATAGTGCATATTTCTACTTGTAATTTTATCTTTATTTATTATCAATACATTAGTTTAGAGATAAGTGTCTGCATAATGACTTTCAAAGGATAGGTTAGCTCCCTCTTAAGTTTAGCGATTGCAAATCTGCTAAACTTTATTTTCATGTCCAGTAAAATTCTGACCCCATCAGGTTTCATGTTCTGCAACTCCTCTGTTAATATCTCCTTAAATCTTGTGTAAGCACGAGCAACATCAGCTGAGGTAGGTCCATTATTTTTCATGCTGGGCAAAGCTTGGAATTCTCTCGCCAAACTATCGTCAATTCTATTAAGTATTAAGAACAACATTGAATGAGTTAAACAATTTATCCCAAGGCTTAAAATATAGTTTTGTTTGGATCCCTCTTCATTAACTGAATCAATTTTATCTTTTGACAAAGATGCAGTCCTTTGAAGCGGGATATTAAATACAATCTAACAGAACATGTTGGTAAAATTTTGTTTTTTTTTTACGTTTTCTTAAAGTCGAGGTTAGATTATTTTGATTATATTTAGCCTTAAAGGATCGCCACACACTAATATAAGTTATACAAACAATGCTAAGTAAAACTAGTGTATTTCCATTTGTTTCTACTCCATGTATCAACCTGCTCATTCATCAATCGACTTTTGAAGTTAGAAAAGAATGTGTTTGTCCACCCAGTGACTAAGAGATGCGGTGCTGCAACATATTAATACTTACTCCACTTGTCAATATATTGTACAATAATGCATATAAGTTTTAAAGAGTCATAAATTGAAAATTATAACAAATTAAAACTGAAATGGGAACCATCCAAGCGTAATTTGGGTGTAGTATTCTTCTAAAATATACATTACTTACAAGGATTAGTAGGTATGGCAAAAGTGTATATCTGACATCTTTAGACGGTCCAAAACCGTTCCAATTTAACTCATCCAAATTGATTAATATCTTAATTTTGTAAATTCTAATATATCATTTAACCTGAAAAAAAAAAGTTGCCTAGTTTTTAGTGTATGCAGTATGTATAGAATATAACAGTAAAAATATATAGGCCTATTTAAATATTCACCATTAACTGTAATGTATTACTTAAAAAAATTAAAAAATACCTTTTTATCCGCAAAAAAAATCTCATTATTAGTTTGAACTTTGAACAAATATGAGCAAAGTTTTTTTATCAGCTTGATATTTTTTTTATTTTTCAGTTTGAAATGTTGAAATTCACTAAATATGGAAAATATTTAAATTCGCAATAAAACCAGTAAACATCAAATTTTGCTAAAATTTTTGGTAAAACAAATGATGAAACAAACTAATTCCAAAGTTGATAAAAGTTGTTTGAAACGTAAAACCACTCTTTTAATGCATTTTTTTTTAAAATCACTCCATTGCGAAAAGCTAAGGTCTCTAGATATAAGTTATGAGCTTGCTAACTTTTTTTATGTGCATCACAACTTATTACCTATCCAGGCTATCCACATATATACTATTATGAGGTAGAGATGAAGGTAAAATTTAGAGGAATTGTACCTGCATTTGCCACCAGAATTCAAACCCCTAATTCTCCAGAATCGATAAACTAGACCAGATAAGAGTTACGCTTTAGCTTTTGTGCTCAAACCCAATTAATACTGGTGAAATGTGTTCATTTCATTCCTCTTCATAAAACCTGAATAAAATGGTTATAACTGAGGTGGTTAAAATAATATATGCTTATATTCTCATTTACACTTTAACCACACCTTATGCATCACACTATTTTAATGACCAATAACAAACACATCAAAACTTGTATGAATATAAAAATCAATTTATATTTATATAATGATATTGGCTTCCTTTTACACTGACCAGATATGACTTTCTTTTTCCATGCCAACTGTATCACAAGATTCCATGCTACCCTTTTATGAAAGGTCCTTCTTTGTAAGTCTATGTTTCAGAAATAAAACCTTATTGATATTTTCATTAGATAATAATAATTGTTTGAAATTATATTCATGGCCATATGGTAAAGAGCTAAGTTTTAAACACCACATTATCTTGTTGGAAATATAATCAATCCAGAAGCAAAACTGGTGACCTGGTGGTCTAGGGGTAAGGTGTCAGACTTCTATGCTGGCGGCCGGGGTTCAATCCTCGGTCCCGGCAAAGATTTATCTGATTATCAAACCCTTCCTTCACCTCTGACAAGACATCTTGTGAATGTGAGGAATGCCAGGTCTCCACCGTGGTTCGGATTCCACGTTAAACTGTAGGTCCTTCATTTCATCTCACAATCACCCTACCACTACACATTAGCGTAAGTGCGTATAACCCGAACGGGTAGTAAGACGCGGTGCTAATAATAATAATAATAATAATAATAATAATAATAATACAGAAGCAAAACTCAATCTTGACAAGCTGAACTTTTTTTTATCATTTTTTTTTTTCTCTTCGCGCTTTCATATCCCATTATCATCCCTCCCGGCCTCTTTAAACCATTAATAGCACTGTATTTAACATAGTAAAAAAAAAGTTATGTTCTCTTCTTAGTTTTTTTTACATACATTTTAATGAAAAATGGAACAACACAAAAGCCAACAATAAAGTTATAACATATAAATTTTGGGTTAATAAACACTAAAAGTTAATAAAACGACATTTACAAGTAAAAGAATTTCAAAAAAATCCCTACAGAACTTGAAAATATATACTACGATGAAGTTAGTGAATTTATTGCTGCCTTGCCAGTTGAGCAGCTATTTCTTTAGCCCAAAGAATTTTCTCAACAACCGGTGGTGGCTTTTGAAGTAGGTGGAAAATTGAACAGTGAGGGCTAAATATGGGATTGGTTAAATAACAAAGCCTACAGAAAAATCTCTCAGTCCTCTAGTATGTCTTTTAGAGTTTCTTAAATATTATGTTGTCCTATTAATTACATATTTTTTCTTGTTTCAGTGCTCTGGCAATAGCAGAAGCATCCAAAGAAGCTTACCCAGATGATGAGAGTTTATCTGGGAGCATGCTCAGCCTTGCACATAGTAACAGCTCAACCTCATTTCCTCTTAGTAGCCTATAGCCCTTGCTGTGTTATTTAATCCTTTAATTTCAAGATGTGATAATAATTGAACATAGATCAAAGCAGTTATTCTTGCTTTAATTTGTGATTCTAATTAAAATGACAACTTAGAAACATAAATGCTTTTTTAGTAATATTTTTAGAAATGTAAGTAAACATTTAAGGAAAACCATAGTGAATAAATATCATTTTGAAGCCTGTGCAACCCAAGATTTCCAATTTTGAGTCAAATCTGAATCTTGGTTTACTAACTTAAATCAATTTTGAATCAAATATTTTATAAATAAAACATTTTGTATTGAATTCAAATAAAATATTTTAGATAATATTTTTTTTTAAATTTTCAAAACCATAATTTGGCTAAATTTTATGGTTTAAAAAAAAATAGAATCTAATATATATTTTTTTTAATGAGCCAATAGCACTAATCCCACAAGTGAAACATCAAATAATTTGTGTTTTTAAGCACCTTGTCTTAGTACTTGTTCGAGTTATACACTATCAAATAGTTAATACATCATGCATTTGACTTTTCATCACAGGGTCTGAACCAAATGATAAATTCTCACTATTCAATTCAAAACTGTCCTATTCTTTTAAAATGTTGTTAAAGTTTATAAATTGTTTGTATATAATACACACTAGAATTTTAAATTTTCAATATACTTTATTTAACAATTATTATTAACACTCTAGATTAATTATTGCAATCTAATACTAGTTGTTGAACCAGCGCATGCATGGGACCTAGACATTGAAATGAAAAGTGTAAATTTTTGGTGAGAAAGTAATGAGATTGTTGCTGTCCAATCCTCGACCTAGCATTCATTCTATTGGAACTCCTCAAGAGGAAGTGTGAAATGCACAACACATCTTCCTAAAAGAAGAATTTAAAAAACACAAACAGAAGAAAAAGAAAATTATAAAGAATCATAAGACATTTTAATATAAATATATAAAGGGAATTATTAACATTAGTGAGCATTTTATACTTTATATAATATAGGCCTATGTATTATATTCTTTGTGTTGACTGACCATTCTGAGTTTAGGAATTTGATTTAAATAAGATGTATGTAAGATTTTGACATACTCTAATACACTTTTTGTTTAAGTGCTTTCCAATTAAATATTTAACACCATTTATACAATAACTAAATAATTAACTTGAAAAATTCTTCTGTGTCTATGGTCAAGTCCACTGATTTAAATTTACCTACTTTGAGGGCTGCATGGTGTAAAGAGTCATTCTTACAATAGACTAGACTACCAATGACAGGGAGATCAGGGTTCGAATCCCAGTAGAGTGTACTGAGGGTGGTTTTCCTGAATGGTTTTCCGCTCTTCCTTCAAAAAAATTTGAGTACACTTTCTATAAATTCAACCTTCCTCAGCCTTTTAAATTCATTAGCGTAATTAGTACATATTTGTATAACCTGAACAGGAAGTGAAATGTGGTGCTAAAGAGAGAGATTTAAGTTTGTCCATTAAAATAAAAAGTAAACTTTGAGTGTGTGGCTAAACTTAAAAGTTGTTACACACGTGTTAGTCATATTTTAATACGAGATCATTGTTGGTTTACATAAAAGTTAAAAATTATTCAAAAGTCTTACCTAAGTATTAAGTTTTCAAATTAAATTATGTTAAATTTGAATCTAGATTAGAAATTTTAAATCAATTGAATTATTCATATATTAAGATTTGTAATCTTTAATTAGAAATTAATCTTGGTTATATTCATTTTTATTACTCATTGAAAGAGGATGTATACACTAACCAGAAAATTGTAGGTCTCATAGTTCATTAAAACACAACAAAACACATAATTGTGTAATTTTCGGGGTACATCAGTCCCCTTCTTCAGCAAAAGAGAGAGTTATAGCCATGCTGCCATAGTCCAGTCTGTATTTTCCTCTCTTCTGCTGAAGAAGAGGACTGACGCACCCCGTACATTACATAATTATGTATTTTGTTGTGTTTTAGTTATGAACTTTAAGACCTAACATTTTCTGGTACGTGTGTATGCCTTGCCATTCTATCCTTCTTTCAATGTTTGATTGAACATAGCCGCTGGTGCCATTTTTCCTTTGTTTAGATTCAGAGTCAAAACTTCAAAGTTTTGCACAACCTTATATATTGTACTTCCTTTTTGTTTTCCTGTTTATGTATTTTGAAATTATGTTCATTATTTTGTTAACTTAGGCTAGTTTTTCACTGTCTAATTTTTGATCAATCTTTTTAGAATATTTCATGCCATTTGGAGATATTTTTAACAAACCATAATTTAAAAACATCTCATTGCATGATTTAGTAATAATTAGAAATTTATCGAGAATGTACTTCAAATTTAATATCCATTATATACATCTAGTTGAACATAAATTACTTGTCTATTTGTAAATAATGTTAAGTTTTTAATTTTAAAATAAATGATGGTTTTATGTTTGAGATGCAATAAATATCAATACCACAAGTAAAATTCTGAATTCAAAATAGTTAAATTTCTTAGGTTAAATCAATATTACAATTATTTATTTAATGTATTTTAGACATATGTGCTTACTGCTTACTAAACCAATTTTTGGTGTAAAACAAAATTTATTTTTTGATAATTATTTTTTCTAAAGATTAGTAGCTTAGCCACTTGAAGGCTTATTTTTATTTCTGTTTACATTTGACACAACTTTAATTGACCATCTTTGTATAACTGTTTAAATTAAAACTAAACATTAGTTATTCTATAAATGCAGTTACATTATGCTGGACAAGTTTTACCTATTGCCTTGCTGATAAACTACTGCAAGTTTTTTTTAATACTAATGCACTCTTTTTCTCAATATGGACTGGGGAATAAGGGGGGGGGGGGGGAGACAAAGTTAAACATTTGCTTATTAATTTAATACATTAAGGAGCTATATTATGATATCACATTAAAGTGGGAGTAAATTAATATCAGGCTTATAGTAAGTACAGACTTATCTAGTTGAATATTTCAATTATTTTCCTTGAAAGTGGTTAGTTAACTTGGGAGTCCACTCAAAAGATATTTAGGTTTTCAAAAAATATTACTATATATTTTAGTAAAACACATTTCGATGGTTGTTTAAAAAAACTTCATTCACACTTAAAAAATATACTGAAATACAAAATACTATTTTTACTCTGGTTATATTATCTTTTAAATGCAAAAATGAGGCTACTACAAATGACTAGAATCACCATGTTTAGCCATTGGTAGTGCTAATGAGAACATATGAAACACAACTGCGGCAAAATTTTGAAGCTTCAAAATGTTACAGATGTTAATAAATTTACAGAAAAGGTTAAATATAGATATAATAATAAGAATATATGGTTTCCAGTAATGATTTAAGAATGAATTAGGTTTAATTAAATCGGGTCACTTAAAACTGATTTGACCATTTTTTGTGGAAAATCAACTTGAATAAACTCAAAAAATTTAAGGCAGACGTGTGAATATTCAACACCTTTTAATGTAAAATTTGGCCCACACTAGACCTTGATTTACAAATTATCAGTAACAAAACTTGAGATGAAAACAAAAGGAAAATGGTGCCAAACAGCTGTATTAAATTAAACATTGAAAGGAGGATAGAAGGGCAAGGCCTACACATTACCAGAAAATTGTAGGCCTCAACGTTCACTATGAAAACACAACAAAACACATAATTAAGTAATTTTTGGGGTAAAGGTCCCCTTCTTCACTAAAACTTAAATAATAGCTTTACTTAATTGTCTGTTTTATTTCATCCCATAGCTTACCAGAAGAGTTGTAAAATGTTATATCTTTCTAATTAATGTCTTTATATGATTTGAATAACCTACTCTACAACAATTATTCTTTTTTTCTGGTGCTTTTTTGATTCATTGGATCAAAATTAATATAATAAAACAAAGTTTAATTATGGTGTAGCTTCAATAAGCAACACTTAGCTTTCTGGCTTAGCATTGGCTTTCACATTTGTGTTTCAAGATTATTCCACTACCACAGCAGTATGTATCAACACACATGCCTATCTATACACACAATGGAAGTATAAAATAAATGCATTTGTCTTCAAAACACAATGTGTGCCCCAAAATATCAAAGGCTATGTCCCACATTGTGATTAACTGGGCTAGGCTTATTGAAATTATTATGTGGATTTTTTTAAGTTACTCAATTCTGTTACTAAAACCCACTATTAGATTAAATGATAAAATTATTTGTCATGTAAATGTATATTTTAAAAAGTTTACTTCAAAACATAGTAAACAAGTTTGGGGCTTCTAACCATATGAATCATTGTTAATGATTAGATTTTTAAAATTATAAAAGATACAGAAAACATATATACTAACAAATACAATAACAAATTTTATAGCAAGAATAATTATCCCCTCTTCTACAGCTAATAAAATATATTAACAACTAACATATCTATATGTCATATACATTAAATTATTTTAACTATAAAATAAAGCTTGTTTTAATATGGCTGGCTCAATCAGCTGTTTTGATGAGCAGTTGATTTATTTTGATTTCAATATTAAAGATAATAAATATCTGGTAGCAGCACATTAATTTTTTATTTAAATTAAGACAAAAATTTTATTTTTTTATTCTAAAAATTCATTATAAAGTTTAGAAAGCATAATAGAAATTTGTAAAAAAAAAGTTTTGACTTATATTATTATTAGCACCGCGTCTTACTACCCGTTCGGGTTATACGCACTTACGCTAATGTGTAATGGTAGGGTGATTGTGAGATGAAATGAAGGACCTACAGTTTAACGTGGAATCCGAACCACGGTGGTGGCCTGGCATTCCCCTTTTGACTTATACAATACTTTGAAGGAAGGTTCAATGTAGATAACTGAGCTAAGAGCCCCGGGTTCGATTTCCGACATGGCCGAAAATTTATCATTGATGAAAATATGGGTTTACCCTTTCTCATTGATAAATTAACGGCCGGGAACTGGAAGCTGTACTTGTCCTACTTTTAAGTTAGATTATAAGGCATATGAAGCTGCGGCAGACCTAGCAAGTCGGTGGCGGAAAATTAAGTAATAATTATTATGGCAGTGTACTAAAAGTGCAATACAAAAAATAGCACAGATATTCAGATGCCACATTAATTTATTTTACAAACATTTTCATCTTTCGCATTAAATGTATCTAACTATTTTCATACATATAAAATTATGTACCATAAAATATCTCTAAATGTCAAGACTAGGCATTTAAAAATAACTTGGTAAATATTAACCAATAAATAAATTACATGCAGTAAGCACTCGACGCTGTCGCTGATTGGGGTTTTGCTTTTAGCTCGTTTGCCATTTTAAGTATAAATTTGTATCAAGAGACTTTCGGACTTGTGACCTCCTTGTAAATTACCCATGTATTAAATGTTGCCAGGTCAAGAATGGTGTAGAAAACATGCACTGGATATCTCCAATAAGCAGTCCTTACAGAGATCTTATGTGCTGCCTATGTCAACACCATACTTTGTAAAGTTATAGAATTCCACTGTTTCTGGAAGCTTCTTCTTATTTACACGTATCTCAACTCTTGGGTGGAGCGTGCTTAATAGCAGGGCGTACTTTTATTTATTTCTCTGATACACAGCCAATGTAACCTCTTGAGCCTTGAAGACTGTGATCTCTTACAACAGAATTTTAGATATCTTTACAGACTCAGAGATTTTTCTCTCGGTATATGGTTCACTCTCCCTACAGTGCTAGTTTCCTCTTCTTTCAGTTTTCGTGCCAGCTTTAATAATTTAAAGACAATTATTTTCATAGTAATATTTCACCCTTTTTTGAAATATAGTTGTGTGAGCTTCAAAATAACACTTTCCAGCAGATTTTTTTTGCAGGATTCAGCTTAAACTTTTAATAATTCCATTGCTACCCCCACTTTGCTGCTTCACAAAATGTAGTTGTAATATAAAGCAGAGATATATGTTAAAAAAATTACATCCATCACTGTATCCATCCTATGGCGTAGGTCAGATTTTTATTCAAGTCATATATTTTCCACTACCAGATGGCTAGGCCTGTCGTAGCTCCTTATGCCTTATAATCTAACTCAAGACTAGGACATGCACAACATCCAGTTCCCTGCCGTTAATTTATCAATGTGAAAGGGTAAACCCATATTTTCATCAATGATGCATTTTCGACCATGCCGGGAATCGAACCCAGGACCCTTAGCTCAGTAGGCAGACACGCTACCGACTGAGCAAAGGTGTCGGACAAAGATATATGTGACAAACATTATATTACATTCCTAATAGTATTGCTATTTACTTTTTAGCACTATGCTGCATGTTTTTTAAATGTCATCCTGCATTTACATCTCCTTAACATACAGCGTTCAGATTGGCCGCTCCTGGATCTTCTCGGTATAATGTTTTGAACAGCCATTTAAGAGAGACGTGATTTTTTTTATAATATGTAACATTTTTTGAAAATTCACACACCAACAATATGTTCCTTCAACAATTAAGGATGTTATGAAACATTGAATTCTTAAAGTAGTCAAAAGGACCATAATGGGCTATTTAGCATTGAAGCTTGCTTAAAAACCCTTAATGAGCTTTAGTGAAGGATTCTACAGAGATCACATTGAGAGCTTTATTTTATACATAGAACAAATGTATGTAATTCAATTTTTTTTATTGTAAAAATGTTCATAATATATAGATATGAAATCGAATGAACACAAATATTATGGCTGCAAAGTAAAGTGCTAACACATTTATATTGTATGTGTGTATAGACTGTCACTATTGTTAAAAATTGGCAACATAAGGACTTGACTAAGAAGATTCTTTGTTCTAAGAGTAAACTTTAAGTTATTTCAGTGCAAATCAAAACTAATAACATTTTGGAGACAATGGTGTATTGATTCATATTGTTTGTGGAAATTCTTGTAATTTTTAAAATGTATAATTAATTGGTGATAGCATTGGCCTTACATTTCAAATTTATGCATTGGCCTTACATTTCAAATTTGTGGGTAATAAATTAAGACTATATTATATTGGTATTATATTGGTATTTCTTTTTAAGTCTTTATCACTTTTTTAGGTTAAAAGAAAGTCATTTAATGTAGGGAAAATATACAGCTGTAGGTTGTTAAAATAAAGTTGATATTTATTGTGTCCTGGTAAAAAAAGATAATGAGCCAGGACAAAAAAAAATTATAAAGTGATACAAGCAGTTCTACTGAAATAAAACTTTATGATTTTGATATCATATTCTGAAAATTAAAAAATGACACCTGGACACTGGAATCGAACCCGGAATCTTTGGCTTAGTACGCCAATGCTCTTACCACTGAGCTATCCAGGATTCGTCTCGTGCCCAGGGTCATTCTTCACTCTTCACTCATATTATATCTAGATGGAGTAATCCTCACTAAAATGCATAAATAATAGCTTTGGCTATTTGATTCATTTATGATTTTGTGGGACATTTGTTTATCATCTGAGGCAGGATCCCATTCAACCTCATAATTCATAAGATAGGTTATTGTTTAGATGTGTCTAAGTCAACAGTGTTAAAGACTTTTTATTAAAATTCTTGAGTACTGTAATTTTACTATACTCATCTGTCTCCAGCCTGTAGTCGGGCCACTTTAGTAAAATTCCTCCATCTTCCTCTATCTTTCCACTACTCTTCCTCCTTTAATTTCTTCCATTCATCTCCTCTCACTTCAACACTTTGTTATCTGCTTCGCCCATCTTTTTCCTGGCCTCCCTTTTGGTTGTTTTCTTACATATTTCATTTACAGCTTTTCTTTGGCATCCTCTCTTTTTCTATCCTCACTACATGCCAATACCATCTCAACCTTGCTTCCTCTATCATCTCATGTATTCTCTGAACCCCCACTCTTTCTCAGATAACTTCATTCCTAATCTTGTTTCTCCTCGTGACAGCCAACATGCTCCTCACAAACTTAATTCCCATGGCCTCTCCCTTTCCTTATTTCTCTCATATTCATTATCCATGTTTCTGCTGCAAATTTGACAATGGGTACAAAGTACGCCTTGCACAACACTTCCTTACACTTTGAGGGCACTTCTCTTGCCCATAGCAGGTCTCTTACATTATTTTTTCCTTATACTATCAATAACTTAAGATAAAGCACTACAGAAGATGTGATCTTTTCTTAAGTCTGAATCATGATTATACAACCAGAAAATTATACATGATTAATGTATTAGTCATTTGTTTGTCCACTATAATGACTGTTCTAAAACCTTCGTTATACATGGTTTAACAATTTCTATGTCATTAGTTTCATTATCACTATCTGAATTAACACTAATATTATTTTAATTCAATGAGGAACTTTAATTAAGTAAAACCAAATCAATATGTATACCTACCTAGAGTCTTTCAATGGGAGGAGTCTAGGTGACAGCAAACATTAGCTGAAAGTCACTAATGTCAACCTATTTAGAAATAATTATTATTTGCTTAGTAATATGATATTATCAATAAAAAGTGTTATTAAATACTAATAATATGTTCAGCCAATGTTTGCACAATAAAGAACATTCCGATTGCTATCACTTGCACTCCTACCTTAGATAAACTCTACAATATTAAGTATATAGGGAAACAATTTAATTTTCATGTAATTACACTTACAATATATTTTAAAAATTATAAAAACCGCACAAGAAAATTAGCTATAGTAAAATCTTTTTCCTTAAATATAGTTACAATACATAAAGCAATATACTTATAAAAATTTGCAAGAAATTTTATAAATGGCATAATTTTGTGCAAAAAGGAAATGTGTTGTTTAGTGTCATGGTTGTCATTTTGATTGTCTTTTTAGAAGGTTGGCATAAAGCAATTTTGTTGTATTGTATTTTATTGTATTGTATTGTATACATATACTTATGATTTAAAAATATATTTATAAGATCCCCTCTTCTTCACAAAGTGCCTCAATTAGCTGTTTGTTGCCTAAAAATCCTATCCATGTGCAATTTAAAACTATGTTTATGTTTATAGGAAGGTAACACCATATAAGCTGGGTGAAACAAATTTGAGTTAACTGTTCTAAGTTTTAGACCTTCACTAAATGATTTGTTGAAACGAAGATTTATCATTCTCTTGGCCTTGATATTTACTCAAACATTACCACAGACATGTATATATGTGTGTGCATGTGTAAATATTTATGTATATATATATGTAGACTACATGTGTTTTGTATTTAAAGTATATGTGTATATGCATGTGTGTGGAAATAATATGTATGGCTAATGTATAGACATGTATGTATGTGCAGTTGCATAAGGATTAACCAAAGATATGTTGATTTATATTTGTTGGTTTTCAGCATTCTTAATCAATTTATATACCAATTATTGTAACAAAAATTTATTATTATTATTATTATTATTATTATTATACAATCAATATATTTATCATTCAAATAAATTATCACTTATTATTATCATCACTGTTATTGTTTTTATTACTTTTACATTTGGTATGGTGGGATCTTTTTCAAATTTTATTGAATACATTTTAAGGTAGTCGATACACCTGAAATAATCATCAACACATTTGATTCACTTTAACAGCTTTCGTGATTTGAGCGTGTTATTACGGGCAGCTTTTTTGTGTTGAAAATTATTTGCCCTAGTTATTATGGGCATTATGAGTCTTGCACTGTAAAAATATATTAGTCCGTTTTATTTTGTTTACAAAAAGTACATGAAAAGACAGCTAGATAGCAATAAGATAAAGCCGTTGTTTACACTGTACTATGGATGCAGATATCTATACTACTCATAGGCTATAGCTGACAATCTTTAACTTTGCTTGTGTTCCTTGTAATGTTTTGCCAATATTTTTATGTTTGTTTACAGTAAGTCTTAAAAGCTTTTTCAAATCATAAACCGTTAGTCATGTTCCAGCCAAACGCTGCTGGTCATTCTATAAATTGTGTTTGCAATAGGTTATAAATATTGTGTATTTCGATCACTACTCTGCACAACAGGTTATGGGCCCAGATAACGCAAGTTACGCGATCGGAAACAAAACAAAACTTTGATTAAACAAAAAGTTATAAATCAAAAGGTGCAGAAATCGAACAATTAGTTGGCCTAACAAAATGGTGCACGCAAACGCGACGCATTCAACATGACTCCAGATGTTGTCGTGCAACAACTATGATACGTGGAAAATACAACCCGAAGTGGTAGGTGAAAACGCGGTGCTTGTTGTCGTGGAAGCCACACACAAAACTTGGCTAGCGGCCGATCGGAAGGCAAAAGCTGATTTGACCTTGTCCATCAATCCGTCTTAATTAAAACAGATTAAGGGATACGTTACTTCACGTGATGTATGGGTTAAATTAGAATCAATCTACACATCAAAAGGCTCACAAGGCAACATTGCTCAAACATCTCACACAACACAAGATGCAAGATGGCGACGATGTGAGTGAACATCTTGCTTGATTTTTTGTAGCTTTGGGTAAGTTGCAAGCAATGGAAGTGAACTTAAACGGTGACCTGTTGACAATTATGATGCTATATAGTCTCCCCAGCAGTTACAACAACTTTCGATGTGCAATCGAATCCCGTGACAATTTACTGGAAGCTGGAACATTGGAAGAGAAAGTTTTAGGAGAACATAACGCGCGTGCTCAGGAAAACGGAAGTGCCACCATGTTTATCAACTAAGAAAAACAGTTCATAAACTAACTGAAAGGTGGCATGAGCAGTAGTACTGGATCTGAACAGAAACATAAACAAAAACCACAACTAAACTACAAATGCGGCTTTTGCAAAAAGAAAGGAGATAGGGAGGCCAATTGTTTCTTTAAAAAGATGCTGAGCGAACAGACAGCAAATAAAGCTGATGAGGCTCGTTTTTTCATCGACAAATACATTTCAATATCAAGCAACATAAACAACCTTTGGTGCATTGATAGTGGTTGCACTTCTCACTTATGTAACAATGAACATGGACTCACGAGTGCGAAGAAAATGCACGGGAATCTTAAACTTGCCGATGACAGTGCTATGCGAGTAAAAGCGAAAGGTGACGTACAAATCACTACCGCGAACAGTGTGACAGACTCTATCACATTTAAAGACCCCTTATACATGCCTGACCTCCGAACAAACCTCATCTATGTGAGAAATATTGGTGATAACAGCAACAAGGTGACATTCTAGAAAGATCGCGCGACCATAAAAGACATAAACAATGACATTAAAGTTGTTGCGAATAGAATTGGTGGCTTATTATATTTATGTGAAAGTGATCAGCAAGCGTGCACGGTCACAGGGCAAAAGTTCTGAAAAGTGAATTAGAAGCTTGGCATGGTCAACTTGGCCATTTGAATTCGAGTGACATGGATAATATGCTCAAGAATCAATGTGTGATTGGTTTGAAATTCAACGACAAACAATCACACTTGTTTTGAATGAAAAATAACGTCAACTCCCTTCACCAAACGAGAAGTAACCTCAAAAGAGCTTCTGGAGCTAATCTATTCCGACGTCTGTGGGCTGATGAGGGAAGCATCTCAAGGTGACGCATGCTATTTCGTAACCTTCATAGACGACTACAGTCGATGGTGTCAAGTCTACTTCCTACATCACATGGAAAAGGTCACTGAGAAGTTCGTAGAGTTCAAAAATCTAGCCGAAAATCAAACGGCATAAGATCAAAGCTCTTCAGTCATATAACGGCAAAGAATATTGTAAAGATAAAATGGATTCCATCCTTAAACGTGCAGGCATCCAAAGACATCTAACAACTCCACACACCCCACAACAGAACAATGTTGTGGAAAGGAAGAACCACACTCTGGTTGAGGCTGGTCGGTGCTTGCTACTCGAGTCCGGAATGCCACTGTCCTTTTGGGCCGAATCCATTGCAACAGCCAATCACATCCGAAATTGATGCACAACAAAAGGTTGTCTGAAGGAACTCCATACAAAAGATGGTTTAAGAGACGGCCAAATATCTCACAACTTTGTGTATTTGGGAAGAAAGCCATCATCCTCGACAAGTCTCCCAATAATTGAGAATTCGAGCCTAAAGGCAATAAAGGGATCTTCCTGGGTTACTCTGACTGTTCCAAGGCCTACCGGGTATGGATACCAAGTGAACTAAAGATCCGTGTCTACAGGGCCATAAGATTCTGCGCCAAGCCTGGGCCCAGACACACATCTACATACGTCCTTCAAAAAGAAGAAATATCATGTACACATGAAGGTGGGGGGTTCAATAAAGAAGAGTCCTCAGATGTCAAGATCAGTCCAAACGCTCTGGAAGACGATGAACCATTTCTTGGATTCGAGGTGAATGATGATCCTCCCATGCTTGACATAGGAGATCGACAAGCACCAAATCTGACATGCTGGCGGAGCAAGGACCCGGCAAACCAAAGTTATTGCGTAACGGAAGAAGGGGTTGCCCCACTAAAATATACCAGTCAGCGGCCAACCGAGCCTATCAGGACATTGCTCTCAACAATGATCCACCATACGGTGAAGATACTGGGCATTCAAAAGCCACATCATCTCAACAAACTATGGAGCACATCAACGTGCAAAGTAACAGAGAAGATGGATCGTTTCATAATGCCCCAGTTGCAATGAATGACTCGGAGATTCACGTCGACAATGCCATGAAGGGGTCAGATCGCGAGGAATGGTTTGATGCAATCTATTTCGAGATTAGATGCTTGGTCACCAACGACACTTGGGAAATCCTTGATAGCCTGACCAACGGTAGAGTGATCGATTGTAGGACGGTTCTCCAAAATAACTAAAATTCTGATGGAACGTTACTTCGAAGAAAGGCCAGGGTGGTCTCAAGAGGCTTCGCCCAAAGAAAACGAATTGACTTTGTGGACACTTTCTCTCCGGTCGCCAGGATCGAATCATTTCGGTTACTCTTGGAGTTATCAGCTAAACTCAACTTACAAGTCTCACAGCTCGACATTACAACTGCCTGTCTGAATGGTGACATTGACACACTAACATTCATGGAACAGCTGGACTTGCTTGTTGAGGCACTACAAAAAATGATTAGGGCTGAAAAGGACGACAGCATTGTTTGGAAACCAAAAGACTTGCTTCAGAAACTAGACTCCGGTAACTAAGTCTGAAAACTTCGAAAGTTCATTTACGGGCTTCGTCAAGCTGGTTGACAGTGGTACGCTAAATTTAGTGCAACCTTAGAATCCATCGGGTTGCGGCCCATAAACTCCGACCCATGTGTGTATGTCGATAGTTGAGGTAAACATCCAGTCTACGTGCTTATCTTGTTTATGACAACGTGATCGCTTCTGGAAACCCAGAGCAAACCAGACACATTAAAGGTTAACTGTCAAACAAATTTGACGTAAAGGACGTTGAAGCCATAAATTATTGTTTAGGAATGGAAGTTAACCAATCCAAGGACAAAGTCACGTTATGTTAGAGTAGCTACATCAGGGATGTCTTACATAAGTTCGGGATGGATGACTGTAAACCAGCGAAGACACCGATATCAGCCGGGGTCAAGTTTGATTCTTCCTCCACTACCACAAAAGAAACAAAGCAATATCCATTCAGAGAGTGATTGGAGCCCTCATTTACATCACCATCGGTACCCATCCCGACATCGCTTACGTAGTCAACATGCTGAGTCAATAAATAATTGTCACACTTCAACTCACTGGCAAGCTGCCAAGCGTGTCCTAAGATATTGCTGCAATTCTTTACTAATACAGTAGAAAATAAGATTTTTTAGCAACCTTTTAGGTAGTAACGGGGATTGCAAGGTTAATAACCAGCTAACCAGGTATTAAGGAATATTGTGAGAGTCACCGTCGGTACAACAATAGCTTCCTAAAAGCTGTTAAGGGGAGTGGTTTTCTTCCCTCTTATGGGACTGCTAATGGTCCACCGGACAGTTAAGATACATTGTTCGTGCTGGGTCACGATGACCAATGGGAATGTTTTCCTTATATTTAAAAAAATATCAGTTGAGTCGATTAGGAGACTTGTTACTCCTGTCTCGCCGGACTTGCGCCAAGGATGCTCCCGGGAGTCAAGTTTTGTGAATTTTTGATCAAAACCTCACGTATTCACCGCAGGTCGAATTAGTAGAATAGAAAAACAGGCGTGATAATCAATAGTAATTATATTACATCACATACAAATCCATTAATATTGTGAATTTACCACAATCAGTTGACGGTCACTCTCACACTATCCAAGACGTGTGACGTGTATCAAGTGAAATAATAGAAGCCAACCAATATAATAAATAGTAATTTAAATACATGATTTCGTTAATTAATTTAACAAACTAGCTAAAGAATTGGTGCAAGTTGTAATGGTATTGATTCAAATCATTCTAAAATATATAAAAAGTCATGGATGAAGGTAATTTTTGTTTAAAGTAACATATGTATAGTATCCTTTTATTATTCATCCATGAAGAAAAACACGCTTCTCAGAAATAATGTGAAAAGGATTTTACCAGTAAAATATATTTTTTATACCATTCTCACTGTTAAAGGAACAACTACGCAGTATTTGCCAAAGACGCCACTTCTCTATACCAATAAGAAGCTAGCCTTCACAACACCTGTCGCCAGGACTCTTTCTATTAGTTAGTTTTTACACTGTTGACGAGGGGAGAAAGATGCAAGGGGTATGTCATATATAAGCCGTTGTGCGTATGTTTAAGGCACCCCGCCCACAGTCTCCCAAACAGCGACACACATGCAGGGGATCCACCCGCACAACCTCCGCCCACGCACAAGTCAGTCAGAGCCACACACTGGCAATCACAGTCTAACACAGTATAAAATAACTTACATTAATATCACAAGTGTCCATTGATATAAAGTATTTAATTGGAGTATGTTTAAGTAATTAACAGATGTAATTTAAATAAACCGTGTGAATAAACAGCCATCAACAGTTTTCTTTCTTTAATTAGCATACCGTTCTAATTAGTGCTCGACCACGGAGCTATAGACAGCTGGTTAAACGGTATATTTTCCGTACAGTGATGACAAGCGCTCTACCATGGAGTTATAGACAACCTAAACATTGTCACAGCATTATTATATTTGGGAATTAATCCGTAGTGTTTCAATCGACGTCCGACGCGGCTCGATTTAATTCCATAGTGTTACAAAGTGAATAATAAATAAGAATTTAAATAAATGAAGTTTTATTATTCTAACCAACAACGCCGTCTATACAATCAATACAAAACTATAGATTGGACAAATAAACATTCATTTCGTGTTGACCTCATTTCATTTGCGAAGCCATTACGGTCATATACAGGCTGGCCACGAAAGTGAATGGGTAAGCTTAGGTCCGTCTATTCGTGTAGCAATATCTGCAAGGAACTGTCAACAAGAGGTTTGTCGACGCCAGGGATGCGGAAGGCATTTTCGGTTTTGCCGACGCCATCTGGGGAAATTGTGACGCTGACAGAAAGTCCTATACAGTTTAAACTTTCACCTTGTCTGGAGTGGCGGTCTCATGGTGCTCACGAAAGCAGAGAACCATTGCTTTATCTTCAACCGAGGCAGAGTATATGAGTCTCACTGAAGCTACGAAGGAAGCAATCTTCCTGATGACCTTCGTGCGAGAACTTAAAGTTTAAAGGAGTTGTCGAACATCATTATTTTCAATGACAATCAATCAGCTGGAAAATTGTACATAACCCCGTCTTCCATTCAAGATCGAAACATATAGACATAAAGTTTCATTTCATTTGTCAAGCTCTCCAAGATCAACCGCTAAGGCTTGAATATCTATCCAATTAGTATATGGTAGCTGACATCTTATTAAAACCTCTTCCTGGAGCTAAACATACTAAATCTGTCAATGAATTGGGTTTACGTACTTGATTATTACTCATTGACCTTTTTGGACTCAAAATTGATGGGGCGAGGGGTGTGGAAGTTTAATTATTACTGTCAAAAGTTCATGTTTGTTTACATTCTCTATAACGCCGATAGATGTCTTATGAATTTGGTCTTAAAAGCTTTTTTAAATCATAAGCCGTTAGTTATTTTCCAGTCAAACGCTGTACCAGTCGTGCTATAAATTGTGTTAGCGATAGTATACATAGTGTATTTCAATCACTACTCTGCCCAACAATTTAAAATGTTGGAAGAAAGTGATGTTTCAGAAAACGAGTCCATTGACTTGTCTGTAGCCTGACAATGGTGTAAAGTAAACACAACAGTGCAGCTTCCTATATAACAATAAAATATTTTTATTTTTAAATTATTAATATGTCCTAAAATTATTTTTAAATATAAAATTTAAAACTGAAATTAAAATTAATGTTTTACATATTTCTCCAGAAATTTCTGGAGAAATATATAATTGAAATTAAGTCAAATATAATCTTTTAATTGAGCTTAATATAGAAAATTCAAAGATGCAAAAACAACTTAAATTATTTGGTCCTAAGTTCATATCTTGGCTGAATGCAAGTATAATACCAGCAATGATAAAAAATAACACCAGGGCCATATTTACCCAATTATTCAACTTCTTTTTTTAAGAAAACAAATTTAAAACAATCCCCTCCCACCTTCAACCTCCTCAATGTCATAAAATTATTTAAGAAAACTTACTACAGTTTATATAAAAAAGTAAAAGTAACTTAATCATAAGTGCTGGAACTAGTTTGTTTCAAAGGGGTGGGGAGTTGAGGAAAGAATGTTATTTTCAGGTAAAAATAGGTTGAGTAAAAAAAAATTACATAGCTATAGTATGGCACATTGCACGAATAGAAAGGAAATATGCTCTTTCTTTTATTATCGGTATGTGATCTTACAAGATAGAAAATCTTGAAATTATGTGAATGCTGCATACAATTTGATTTTGCATTTGTCTACTGGCAACATTGATGAAACCTTTCAAAACACATATAAATAAAAATATATACACATCAGGTTACATTGAATACATTTATCCTAAATGATTAATAACTTTAAAAATATATTATTGGTGATATGGTGAGATAACTTGTATACATTATTATTAAAATATTTGTTGGTTTAGATAGAATAATGCAATTTGCAGATTTAAGTGTCCCTAAACACGAAAAAATAAGTTTATTGTTACACAATTTTTCCTAAACTATGCCCCCCAACCTCTAAGTTCTAGAACAGGAGGAAGCAATGTGCCCATGCCCCCCCCCCTCACCCTTTCACTACAGCGCTTATGAAATGAAAAATTATATCAAAGTTAAATTATTAAACATAATATACCATAACTTTACTTTTGTTCACATTCATCAATAATGAACCACACAATTAATGTTCAGGATGCAAATTTATGTACACGAAAAAAAGCCATATTGACCGAGCGGATGCCTTTGTTGGCAAATATAGTGCCAACTTGTGCGGTTCGAGGGTGTCATGTGGTCAGCACAGCTAACCAGATGGTCAAACAAGTCTTCACTATATATGAAAAAAAAAGGTTCAATGGACTCCGATACATATATAAATTTTACTTTTACATTCATTTATGTTTCCAGCCTATGGTTTGAGACAGTTTTTTATTCAAGGCATATATTATCACTAGGGGTGGATTTTGCCCTAAATGCCTTTTTTATTCCTATGCTTTGAAAAGTAGGCTTTTGAGGTATAAGTTTATTTTCGATGATTGCGAAGATAATGTGACAACTTTTATAGTGCCTATAAATGCCTATTTCGCTGTTTAGTGCCTTTTTTACAAATGGAAGCCTTAAAGTGCCTTTTTATAGCTCTCTCTTCCTCCCACCCTCTTTTTTTCTTTCTAAATACTTGCGGCTGCCCCGAATCCCCCCTCCCCCCTTATCCTTCACTCTTTAGGTTACTCCACGTGAATACTCGTGATAGGTAGGAAAAACCCATGTGTCCAGTGGTCTGATAGGTTCAGACTGGTCGGTCCGGCAACAAATATTTTCTTCTAGCGCACAACAGTGTCAGTTCATTCAGTGGTTGTGTATATTACACTGTTGTTAGATGTGCATATCTGTTCATTAATATTTCTTTGTATTGGACTCAGTGTAAATTATTGAATTAGTAGAAAATGCCCAAAGAGAAATCGTGTAAAAGTGTATTATTCAAACAGTGAGTGGTGATAGGAATTTCACAACGAATGGCAAAATAATTTTTTGTCAGCCATGTTCCAAGGAGGTAAGTTATCTTTTCAAAAGGGGAAATGAAATTATTAATTTTGAAAGTCAAGGTTTTTATTAAATATATTGTCTACTGTTTAAAAGTAAATCACAATTATTTGCTATTGTTCAAACTAGGTTTCATTTCTTATTGAAGGATTTCAACGACAAAGTGGAAATATATACCAAATTGTGACATTACGATCGAAAAAAAAAAAGCAATCTTAGTTATCTTGTTAGGTGATGCTTTGTTAATTTGTAGAATCCACATATATTACTGGGTGAAAATTTCCATTTTTAATATTTAGGTAAAATGCGAGAAGAAGTATCACCCAGAACAACACAAAAATACTGCAATACATATGAAGAATTCTGGAAAGAAAACAGGATCTCAACAATTTTTTCTAAAGTTAACGATACCGATAAAACCCAAGAGCAATTTTATGCTGACTTATGCTCTGCGATGGTAGCTGCAAATATTTCCTGGAAGAAGCTGGAAAATCCAGAATTCAATACTTTTCTCAACAAATATACCAACATGAAGAGATACCAGACGAATCAACTCTGAGGAAACACTACTTGCATTCAACCTATTTATCCGTAAGTTTTTACAATAGCAATTTTTTCTTTCTGACATTAAAAAATATTAACCAAATTGAATTGATTTAAACTATTTACAGTAAACATTCTTTTTATTTTGTTTAAGACAGTTGAGAAAATACGAGAAGATATTGGAGAATCATACATCTGGGCTATTGTTGATGAAAACACTGACCGCTGTGGCAAATATAATGCAAATATGTTGCAAATGTTGTTGTTGGAAAACTATATTCTACGGGTCCTGGGAAACCTCACTTGGTTGTTTCAAAGATGCTTGAGGCAACCAACAGCTCGACAATTTCCATAGTTGTTCATGATGCTTTGCGTTAAGTATATAATGTAATTGCACAAGATATACTGTGTTAATTTAATGATTCACAGTGTTTATATTAGGTGTTCTGTGGCCATCAGAAAACAATGATGAAAGGTTTTTGGTGTTGCTGACAGACAGTGGCTGAGAGCTCAAAAGTATTTTACACCAAGTTAATTCATGTGACTTGTCTGGCGCATGCTGTTCATAGGGTTGCAGAAGATATTAGATCATGTTTTCCCAATGTTAACGCTATTATTTCCACAGTCAAGAAAGTGTTTTTGAAGGCTCCATCACGAATCTTCTCATTTAAGGCCGCCCTGCCCAACACACCTTTGCCACCACAACCAGTGTTAACGTGTTGGGGTACATGGCTTCATGCTGCGTTGTACTATGCAGATTACCTGGGTGACATTCAAAAGGTATTATACAATACACTATCTTTAGGTGTGTTTCCAAATTAAAATTGCAGTGAGCTTTTACCACTAGTTTTATTGTTTCCACCTGTCCGTCCCCATTATTGGAAAAAAAATAAAAAATTAATGGTTATACTTGTAGAACACAATGTATTGAAAGAATGGCGAATTTTGCTATACCAACCGTTTTGCTTGTAGGTAGTCCAAACATTTGACAAGGAACAAGCTGTCGCCATTACAGAAGCAAATGCTGCCATCTCCTGCTCAAGTGTCAGTGCGGATCTGGCATAAATAAAAACCAATTTTGGAAATCTTCCTGGGTGGAGAGTGATGGCAAGTATTGTGGACATCTTAGAAGGACAAACTACACCACTCCCAGAAGTCAAGCTTAGCCCAGATGAAATAGCTTGTCTAAAGTTTTGCCCAATGACTTCATGTGAAGTCGAGAGAAGTTTCTCACAGTATAAAAACATTTTGTCAGACAAGAGAACAAAATTTACACCTGAAAATCTTGAGAAGTATTTTATAATTAACTCTAATAGTAATTAATATGTGTTTATGGAAAGTGTATGCTGGATTTTAAGATGTATATAACAAATGTTGAGTGTTTTGGTGCCTTTTTTGCATTACTATGCCTATTTATGTGCCTATTTATTGCCTTTTTTATTTTAGAATGCCTATTTATGTTCCTATTTTTGTGATTTTTGGTGACTATTTGCCTGCCTTTTTAAAAAGTTTTAGTGCCTATAAATCCGCTCCCTATACCTTATAATCCAACTTAGGAGTAGAACAGACACAATATCCAGTCCCCAGCCGCTATTTTATCAATGTGAAAGGGTAAACACATTTTTCACCAAAGATACATTTTTCGGCAATGCTGGGAATTGAAGTCGGGATCCTTAGCTCAGTAGGCAGACACGTTAACATTTGAGCTAAGGTGTAGAATTTCCCTATAAAATAAAATAATACTAATAGTATAGGCAGAAGTATATTTTCAATAGTGACCACAAAAAAAAAATGTTTTGTAATTACTTAACATTTTTATTTCAATGTGAATCCCAATATATTGTAGGGCTGGGCTGCCGATAACCGGTCCGATTTATCGGCTGATATTGGACAATGATAATTTTTTTTATCACAAAGATATTTTATACCGATAATTCCAAATCTATAGATATATTTTAAATTCTCAAGTCATGAAAATATAATTCATAGTTCAAACAAAAATATTTAAATACAGTATCTTGCATGTAGACACAAATGCTTTAACTCTGCGTTAGATATTTTATTTTTTAGTAAACAGCAAAACCAACATTTAAAAAAAAAACATTCAATTTTATTTACCTTAAGGCTTATTTCAAATTATGAAATACTTTATTAATATATTAGAGATAAATATTTCCTCGAGTAACAAAGTTAAACACTATCAAACACAATATTAGGTGGGCCAGTATTTTATTTTTTGTGGATTTATAAAAAATTAAAAATACATCATGTTTTGGCTATATTTAAGGCCCTGCCTACCCTCTCTGGCGGTGTGTTGAGCTTTCAGCTATCAAAATAGATGGCGTTGCTAAAGTTATACAAACTGGTGGATTCCAGCCATCAGGTTGGCAGAATTACTGCTTTGTTTAAACAATTGGGAGACTGGTGACCACGACCGGTAATCAGTAAAGGCAGCAAGCAAACTTTTTCCAAGAACTGAGAGATAAGAAGTGTAGTGCAGGACTGTAAAGTGTGTAGGCGACCAAGTTGGACTAAACGTGGGGAGATATAACGTCAAAATACAATCACACTCTCGAACAGAAAAATTAGCTTATCCATTACAGTCAGCTAGACGTCCATTAACCTGTAGTACCACTTTTGAATTAAGAACCTTTTTGATGCCAAAGTTTAGTACTAGTTTTGTACCATTTTGTAACACAAAGAAAAAGTTTTGTACCCGTACCCGTTTTGAGTAATTAGCATATCAACGTGGTGACTCCAGGTTAATGCTGTTGTACCACTTTTGAATTTTTTTTATGCCAAAGTTTTGTACTAGTTTTGTACCATTTTGTACCCGTACCCATTTTGAGTAATTAGCATATCAACGTGGTGACTCCAGGTTAATGCTGTTGTACCACTTTTGAATTTTTTTTATGCCAAAGTTTTGTACTAGTTTTGTACCATTTTGTACCCGTACCCATTTTGAGTAATTAGCATATCAAAGTGGTGACTCCAGGTTAATGCAGTTGTACCACTTTTGAATTTTGAACTTTTTTTGATGCCAAAGTTTTGTACCCGTACCCATTTTGAGTAATTAGCATATCAAAGTGGTGAATCAAGGTCAATGCTGTTTTACTACTTTTTAATTTTGAACTTTTTTTGATTCCAAAGTTTTGTACTAGTTTTGTATCGTTTTGTACCAGAAAGAAAAAGTTTTGTACCCGTACCCGTTTTGAGTAATTAGCATATCAAAGTGAGTACTCCACGTACTCCAGGTAAATTCCGTTGTATCCCTTTTAATTTTGAGTTTTTTTTATGCCAAAGTTTTGTACCGTTTTGTAACACAAATAAGTTTTGTAACCGTACCCATTTTGAGTAATTAGCAGATCAAAGTGGTGACTCCAGGTTAATGCTGTTGTACCACTTTTGAATTTTTTGATGCCAAAGTTTTGTACTAGTTTTGTACCACAAAGAAAAAGTTTTGTACCCGTACCCATTTTGAGTAATTAGCATATCAAAGTGGTGACTCCAGGTTAATGCTGTTGTACCACTTTTGAATTTTTTCATGCCAAAGTTTTGTACGAGTTCTGTACCGTTTTGTACCACAAAGATAAAGTTTTGTATCCGTACCCATTTTGAGTAATTAGCATATCAAAGTGTCACGTGACTCCAGGTTAATGCTGTTGTACCACTTTTGAAATTTTTTCAAATAAATATCTGGTAGTGATAAATAATAATGTACACTTATTTATCAGAGAAAAATTTATTTAAGGTAAAATTAGAGATAACCTATTTTTGAAGATTTTGTCACTAACTATAATAAATAACCTTTACGAGAGAGTATGTAGCTTACGATTTTGTCGTACCATTTATTTGAGTTTATTAGTAAGCAGGTAAAATAAAAAATAACTAAAATTTAATGTGATAAATTTGGCCACTGTGCTTTGGCTCATTTTTAAAATTTATAGCTAAGGAGGCAATAAAGTATTTTAAAAGAAGTTTCATAACGAAGACTATAACAATTTTGACTATAAATATATCTGTTATTTTTATTACTGATATCACCACGTCATACTACCTGGTCATGTTATACGCATATATGATAATCTAATTGGGTGGTAATGAGGAAAGAAGCATTTGAGAAGTTATCTACCAACATTTTTATTTTGGAAGATGGGGAAACAATTTGGGAAAAACTACCCTCAATAGACTCGACCAGGATTTGCACCCCAAGTGCTCCGCTATCAGCAGGCCAATTTAACACTAGTGACACCTTAGACCACTCAGCCACTGAAGTGGATATCTGTTATTTAATACGGTGTTTACAGTTTTCAAACATCTATAGGATTTACACAATTTTTCAGAAATAAATTATTTTGGGAATAATTTTTTATCCTATTGGTAGAGTTTAACTTGAGTAATATCTCCATGGTGCCAGCCTGCAAGCAGGCTGTACCAATCGAGAGGCTGCTGTATGTTGGCAAAGATAGTGTCAACATTTTCAAGCTGAGGGTGCCATGTGGTTAGCACAACGAGCCCTCCAGACTTCTATCTCAGTTTTCTAGACTGAAGCGCTACTTATTTATTCAATTATCTCCTCATTTGTCCTCACAAGGTTGATTTTGGTTCCGTTTCAGACCCACAGCTTCACAGACAGAATTAGGGGCACTGGGGATCGAACTTGGGACTTCAGGATCTGAAGCCAGTAAATCTGACCACTATACAACATAGGCGGTCGGGTATCAAATACTTACTTACTTTATGGCATAGGGAACACAAAAGTTCATTAATTTTAATGGTTTTAAATATATTTTACTTATCATCGGCTTCATGTCGTGGTCAATATTGCTAAAGTGCTATGACTGAGCACTGAGTGCGTAAATTAATCAGCTCTAGTAACTTGACTAGTTCGATTCCCTGTTAGGTTGAAATTACTTAGTACTAGCGTGATACGAACTCGGCCAAGGCACAAGAGATTTTGAACATACAATAAGTGCGTTACAGAGTGTTAGAAACATTTACTTTCAGCTAAGAGCTTTTTTTTAAAAAAAAAATACTTGAAATATCAGAATAATCGCTGCATTGTTATATAGAAATATTTATTTGTATCTTAATTTTGATATTATTTCTACAGTAAATAAAATAGTATCGCTACTCATCCATTGTACTTAAATTAGTAGATACAGATAGCCTAAGCACCAGTAATATGCATACCATTAAAAAAACTTACCCTTTACTACAAGCAGTTAAATAATCAATTAAATCTTTGATTTTCTTTGTGCACCCTTTCTTCATAAACTTGTTATTCACAAGGATATAAAATAATATTTAGTAAATACTTCTCCACCTCAAAATTGATACAATCCATTGGATTTTGTTCGAAAGCAAAAAGGTCACATATTGTTAATTAGATAAAAAGTAATCGCCGTGGGTACTTATTGTTCGGGATTCGATAGATTTCTTTCGAAACGAGCGCGCAAACTGTGAGAATGCAACAGGTTCAAATTAAAAGTAATCACATTTAACAAGCTAATAAAATAAAATAAACATTTTCACATCTTGACTACGAAAAACTTCGTTCATTAACTTTTTGAAAAATAACTTATTCTAAAGTCCAATGAGAGTCAAATCCTAGACGGTAAAATAAAAACTAGTATATAAAATTATACCGAGAACGTCTCCAAATTACATTTAGAACAAATTTTATTTAAAATAACTATGTTTGATATGAGCAGGAATGTTTATTTTTATTTATTATAATAGTGGATTAAAAATTCAATGTACAGTAAAATATGTATTATACTGTAATAGTAAACATAGTCTATAAATTATATCACAGATGGCACCGACAGTTATTTTAAGAATATTGCTCATAAAACGGACGAATTTATTGAGAAGCATTAGGAGAATATACTATACAAAGAGGTATCAAAACAAGAAAATGTCACAAAAATGATCACTATAAAAATCTCAAATTCAAAAGAAATATTTTAAGATGCATTTATAAAATAAAACACAACCTGATTTATTGAAAAAGAGAAAATATTAACGAACCTATATTTAATTTAACTAAGCTGTTCACAGATTTAAATTGGTTTCATAAAATATTTTATAAAATTAGGATATTATAGATTTCAGTGAAAACGTAGAAAATGTAAAAATCATTATTAAAATATTTTTTTAGTTTGTCTTACTAGATGAAAATTGATTTAGATATCTATGTTTCTAAACAAATTTCTTGAATAAATATAGGAGATATGTAGTTAAAATATAACTGATAAAATTTGTAATGCAATTACTTAAATAAATTATTAATTAATCACCCATTGGATTAACTCATTAGATATTGGTCATGATATGGTCAAGTACAGGTTTTATTTTTAGTACTATTTAAAATAATGTGTAGTTTGCGAACGAATAATTTTAAAGATACGCCCATCATTGTGTGCATGGTCTATAGCGCTATTTTAGCATTAGACTAGATTACGGATGATCATTAAACTACAAAATATACGGCACAATTTATTTATTTTAAAAAGAATTCCTTCAACTCTAGCAAGTAGTGTTTTATTCACAACTCGTAAATTTATAGATTTACAAGACTTCACAATGGTTCGGATCCCAGGATAATCTGTAGGTCCACCATTTCATCTCCAAATCACACTATCACTATACAAAGCTTAAGTTTGTTCAAATCGAGCAGATAATAAGACGGAGTGATGATGATAATACGAATATTAATTATAATAATGATCTTATAATTTACATAATTTGACATCGGTATAAAGGTATACAAGGCAGGATGGAGTCTGCAAAACTTTGTAATACAAAATGTATTTCACAAACAATTGACCTAAAACACCAAGATTGTGAATTATTGAACAATATATATACATATCTTATACCTATATATATTACTCCTTCAATTTGGTTATCTGAATCTCTTTGAACTATACCTAAAATTAGAACGACCTACCCAACTAAGCTAAAAATTTTAATTTGTGAGTGTATTTGATAAAAAATGAATTATTATATTATAAGTTTGGATTTAAAAAATAAATTTAAGATTAATACACAACAGAGATTTATGTATTTATTTATTTATTATGTATACAAGAAATAATAACTAAACAGAAAGTACTTTAATTGAACTAAATGATGCATCATATATATACGATTTAGATTATATCTTTATAATTATAGCAAAAAAAGTGCCTTTTCAAGAATTTAAACATTAAATTATAATATTTAAACTTAACTACTTTCATCATACACAATGAGAAATGTAACTTATATTTCACACATATTATGAACAAAATATGTTTGTAATACCTCTTTCTGTGTCCTAGTTTGCTAATACTTTTTGACAGATTCATCCCATTTTCAAATCTAACGGCTCAATTTGTCTCGCAGAGACGTCTGCTGAATAAAATATGTATTATACTGTAATAGTAAACATAGTCTATAAATTATATCACAGATGGCACCGACAGTTATTTTAAGAATATTGCTCATAAAACGGACGAATTTATTGAGAAGCATTAGGAGAATATACTATACAAAGAGGTATCAAAACAAGAAAATGTCACAAAAATGATCACTATAAAAATCTCAAATTCAAAAGAAATATTTTAAGATGCATTTATAAAATAAAACACAACCTGATTTATTGAAAAAGAGAAAATATTAACGAACCTATATTTAATTTAACTAAGCTGTTCACAGATTTAAATTGGTTTCATAAAATATTTTATAAAATTAGGATATTATAGATTTCAGTGAAAACGTAGAAAATGTAAAAATCATTATTAAAATATTTTTTTAGTTTGTCTTACTAGATGAAAATTGATTTAGATATCTATGTTTCTAAACAAATTTCTTGAATAAATATAGGAGATATGTAGTTAAAATATAACTGATAAAATTTGTAATGCAATTACTTAAATAAATTATTAATTAATCACCCATTGGATTAACTCATTAGATATTGGTCATGATATGGTCAAGTACAGGTTTTATTTTTAGTACTATTTAAAATAATGTGTAGTTTGCGAACGAATAATTTTAAAGATACGCCCATCATTGTGTGCATGGTCTATAGCGCTATTTTAGCATTAGACTAGACTACGGATGATCATTAAACTACAAAATATACGGCACAATTTATTTATTTTAAAAAGAATTCCTTCAACTCTAGCAAGTAGTGTTTTATTCACAACTCGTAAATTTATAGATTTACAAGCCTTCTCAATGGTTCGGATCCCAGGATAATCTGTAGGTCCACCATTTCATCTCCTAATCACACTATCACTATACAAAGCTTAAGTTCGTTCAAATCGAGCAGATAATAAGACGGAGTGATGATGATAATAATAATATTAATTATAATAATGATCTTATAATTTACATAATTTGACATCGGTGTAAAGGTATACAAGGCAAGATGGAGTCTGCAAAACTTTGTAATACAAAATGTATTTCACAAACAATTGACCTAAAACACCAAGATTGTGAATTATTTAACAATATATATAGATATCTTATACCTATATATATATATTACATCTTCAATTTGGTTATCTGAATCTCTTTGAACTATACCTAAAATTTGAATGACCTACCCAACTAAGCTAAAAATTTTAATTTGTGAGTGTATTTGATAAAAAATTTATTATTAAATTATAAGTTTGGATTTAAAATATAAATTTAAGATTAATACACAACAGAGATTTATGTATTTATTCAATTATCTATATATTATGTATACAAGAAATAATAACTAATCAGAAAATATTTTAAATGAACTAAATGATGCATCATATATATACGATTTTGATTATATCCTTATAATTATAGCAAAAAAAAGTGCCTTTTCAAGAATTTAAACATTGAATTATAATATTTAAACTTTACTACTTTCATCATACACAATGAGAAATGTAACTTATATTCACACACATTATAAACAAAATATGTTTGTAATACCCCTTTCTGTGTCCTAGTATGCTAATACTTCTTGACAGATTCATCCTATTTTCAAATCTACGGCTCAATTTGTCTCGCAGAGACCTCTGCTGAATAAACTAAGTAATAGTAAACATAGTATATAAAATTATATCACAGATGGCACCGTCAGTTATTTTAAGAATATTGCTCATAAAACGGACGAATTTATTGAGAAGCATTAGGAGAATATACTATACAAAGAGGTATCAAAACAAGAAAATGTCCCAAAAATGATCACTATAAAAATATCAAAATCAAAAGAAATATTTTAGACGCATTTATAAAATAAAACACAACCTGATTTATTGAAAAAGAGAAAATATTAACGAACCTATATTTATTTTAACTAAGCTCTTCACAGATTTAAATTGGTTTCAAAAATATTTTATAAAATTAGATATTAAGATTTCAGTGAAAACGGATAGAAATGTAAAAATATTTATTAAAATATTTTTTTAATGTATCTTACTTGATGAAAATTGATTTAGATATCTATGGTTCTAAACACATTTCTCGAATAAATATTGGAGATATGTAGTTAAAATATAACTGATTAAATTTGTAATGCAATTACTTAAATAAATTATTAATTAATCACCCCTTGGATTAACTCATTGGATATTGATCATGGTATGGTCAAGTACAGGTTTTATTTTTAGTACTATTTAAAATAATGTGTAGTTTGCGAACGAATAATTTTAAAGATACGCCCATCAATTGTGCATGGTCTATAGCGCTATTTAGCATTAGACTAGACTACGGATGATCATTAAACTACAATAAATACATCACAGTTTATTTATTTTCCAAAGAATTCCTTCAACTCTAGCAAGTAGTGTTTTATTGAAAACTCGTATATTTATAGATTTACAAGCCTTCACAATGGTTCGGATCCAAGGATAATTTGTAGGTCCACCATTTCATCTCCTAATCACACTATCACTATACAAAGCTTAAGTTCTTTCAAATCGAGCAGATAATAAGACGGAGTGATGATGATATAATAATAATATTAATTATAATAATGATCTTATAATTTACATAATTTGTCATCGGTGTAAAGGTATACAAGGCAGGATGGAGACCACAAAACGTTTGTGATACAAAATGTATTTCACAAACAATTGATCTAAAACACCAAGATTGTGTATTATTGAACAATATATATACATATCTTATACCTATATATATTACACCTTCAATTTGATTATCTGAATCTCTTTGAACTATACCTAAAATCTGAATGACCTACCCAACTAAGCTAAAAATTTTAATTTGTGAGTGTATTTGATAAAAAATTTATTATTAAATTATAAGTTTGGATTTAAAAAATTAATTTAAGATTAATACAACAGAGATTTATGTATTTATTTATTTATCTATATATTATGTATACAAGAAATAATAACTAATCAGAAAGTACTTTAAATGAACTAAATGATGCATCAAATATATACGATTTAGATTATATCTTTATAATTATAGCAAAAAAATGCCTTTTCAAGAATTTAAACATTGAATTATAATATTTAAACTTTACTACTTTCATCATACACAATGAGAAATGTAACTTATATATCACACATATTATGAACAAAGTATGTTTGTAATACCTCTTTCTGTGTCCTAGTTTGCTAATACTTCTTGACAGATTCATCCCATTTTCAAATCTACGGCTCAATTTGTCTCGCAGAGACCTCTGCTGAATAAACTATGTAATATACTGTAATAGTAAACATAGTCTATAAATTATATCACAGATGGCACCGTCAGTTATTTTAAGAATATTGCTCATAAAACGGACGAATTTATTGAGAAGCATTAGGAGAATATACTATACAAAGAGGTATCAAAACAAGAAAATGTCCCAAAAATGATCACTATAAAAATCTCAAAATCAAAAGAAATATTTTGAGACGCATTTATAAAATAAAACACAACCTGATTTATTGAAAAAGAGAAAATATTAACGAACCTATATTTATTTTAACTAAGCTGTTCACAGATTTAAATTGGTTTCATAAAATAATTTATAAAATTAGGATATTATAGATTTCAGTCAAAACGGAGAAAATGTAAAAATGATTATTAAAATATTTTTTTAATGTGTCTTACTAGATGAAAATTGATTTAGATATTTATGGTTCTAAACAAATTTCTCGAATAAATATTGGAGATATGTATTTAAAATATAACTGATAAAATTTGTAATGCAATTACTTAAATAAATTATTAATTAATCACCCCTTGGATTAACTCATTAGATATTGGTCATGGTATGGTCAAGTACAGATTTTATTTTTAGTACTATTTAAAATAATGTGTAGTTTGCGAACGAATAATTTTAAAGATACGCCCATCATTGTGTGCATGGTCTATAGCGCTATTTTAGCATTAGACTAGACTACGGATGATCCTTAAACTACAATATATACGGCACAGTTTATTTATTTTCCAAAGAATTCCTTCAACTCTAGCAAGTAGTGTTTTATTGAAAACTCGTATATTTATAGATTTACAAGCCTTCACAATGGTTCGGATCCCAGGATAATCTGTAGGTCCACCATTTCATCTCCTAATCACACTATCACTATACAAAGCTTAAGTTCGTTCAAATCGAGCAGATAATAAGACGGAGTGATGATGATAATAATAATATTAATTATAATAATGATCTTATAATTTATATAATTTGACATCGGTGTAAAGGTATACAAGGCAAGATGGAGTCTGCAAAACTTTGTAATACAAAATGTATTTCACAAACAATTGACCTAAAACACCAAGATTGTGAATTATTGAACAATATATATAGATATCTTATACCTATATATATATTACATCTTCAATTTGGTTATCTGAATCTCTTTGAACTATACCTAAAATTTGAATGACCTACCCAACTAAGCTAAAAATTTTAATTTGTGAGTGTATTTGATAAAAAATTTATTATTAAATTATAAGTTTGGATTTAAAATATAAATTTAAGATTAATACACAACAGAGATTTATGTATTTATTCAATTATCTATATATTATGTATACAAGAAATAATAACTAATCAGAAAGTACTTTAAATGAACTAAATGATGGATCATATATATACGATTTAGATTATATCCTTATAATTATAGCAAAAAAAGTGCCTTTTCAAGATTTTAAACATTGAATTATAATAATTAAACTTTACTACTTTCATCATACACAATGAGAAATGTAACTTATATATCACACATATTATAAACAAAATATGTTTGTAATACCCCTTTCTGTGTCCTAGTTTGCTAATACTTCTTGACAGATTCATCCCATTTTCAAATCTACGGCTCAATTTGTCTCGCAGAGACCTCTGCTGAATAAACTATGTAATATACTGTAATAGTAAACATAGTATATAAATTATATCAAAGATGGCACCGTCAATTATTTTAAGAATATTGCTCATAAAACGGACGAATTTATTGAGAAGCATTAGGAGAATATACTATAGAAAGAGGTATCAAAACAAGAAAATGTCCCAAAAATGATCACTATAAAAATCTCAAAATCAAAAGAAATATTTTGAGACGCATTTATAAAATAAAACACAACCTGATTTATTGAAAAAGAGAAAATATTAACGAACCTATATTTATTTTAACTAAGCTGTTCACAGATTTAAATTGGTTTCAAAAAATATTTTATAAAATTAAGATATTATAGATTTCAGTGAAATCGGATAGAATGTAAAATTATTTATTAAAATATTTTTTTAATGTGTCTTACTTGATGAAAATTGATTTAGATATCTATGGTTCTAAACACATTTCTCGAATAAATATTGGAGATATGTAGTTAAAATATAACTGATAAAATTTGTAATGCAATTACTTAAATAAATAATTAATTAATCACCCCTTGGATTAACTCATTAGATATTGATCATGGTATGGTCAAGTACAGGTTTTATTTTTAGTACTATTTAAAATAATGTGTAGTTTGCGAACGAATAATTTTAAAGATACGCCCATCAATGTGTGCATGGTCTATAGCGCTATTTTAGCATTAGACTAGAGTACGGATGATCATTAAACTACAATATATACATCACAGTTTATTTATTTTCCAAAGAATTCCTTCAACTCTAGCAAGTAGTGTTTTATTGAAAACTCGTATATTTATAGATTTACAAGCCTTCACAATGGTTCGGATCCCAGGATAATTTGTAGGTCCACCATTTCATCTCCTAATCACACTATCACTATACAAAGCTTCTCCTTCTCTCCGTGCAGACCAATATCTCTAATTCCATGACGTTTCTTAAAACAATGTAACCAACCAGACAACGCATCAACATTTCCTTCCAGGCCTAACAAATCTTTTTTTCTCTTTAGTTGCCTGAACTAACCATTTCGCTAATACAGAGTCAAGTTCATTAAAGGTGGATTTCTTAATGGTTTTTAGTTTTTTCATCTCACATTTCACATTGATGCAAGGCCAACAGTTTGTATTTTTGCTTTAAAACGCCTCGCAATGTTGTTTCCTCGATCCCGTAATTCAAACATCTGCTTCCTTGAAGCACCATTTTCTATTTTAGAAATCATTTCAAGTTTTTGTGCAATCGTTAACATAACCTTCTTGTGTTTTTCAGCCCTTATTAATTTCAGGAACTAACAAAACACTAAACTTGAGCACTGACAAAGAAACATAAAACACAACTGATCACTACGCACGCTTACTAACAACTGACACCACTGGAGGCCCGCTCGGTTTGTCAAGGTCAGTGACAGGAATGTGAAGGCTATCATTAATAAGGGTAGTTGAAAAATTGTGTGTTTTTTTTTCTTCTTTTGTTTATTTAGGATTTTATAAACAAGGGAATGAGAATAACCATTGTTGGTGGCTATTGTTTTAATGTTATTGAGCTAATTTCTAAAATTGGATTTGTTAAGTGGTATATTTAATAGTCGGTATATCAGGCCATTCGGACATTTAATATTTCTGCTTTAATTAATTCTACATATACTGTTCTTGGTAATTGTAATAATAATGATTGGTGGTATATTATATCTAAATATAAAGTTTGAACAAAATCTATCAAACCAATTTTTATCTCAGACAGAATCTGAAGTAACCTATTTAGGGATGTCTTATTGAAAACATATTTTTGGATATTTTGTTTCAAGCTATAATAGTAGACTAACCCCCACCATCCATTCGAGCTATCCTTAGCTTCTTAATATTAAAACACATTATTTTACGTATTGTGGATATTTAAATATGTATAAAATATAAATAAATCATGTTTATGATGTACATTTTTTGTCTAGGCGTAATTTATAAAATACTTGACCAACATACAGTTGTATATGAGGGATAATCTCTGTTTTAGATGTCTAGATTGGGTGCTACACTCTGGTAATGAGGCTCTCCTACAACTAAAAGATAAAACAACTTGCAAACAGAGTTTTATGCTAAAATCATTTTTACAGAGATCAATTTAAAAATTAATTAAAAAAGTCTTTGAATTATTTTGCAACACCCCTTTTCATCCTGAAACAATGTATTTGATTCTTTGTGTTGTTAAGAAAAAAGAGCCCTGTTGGAAACTTTTGCCTTCATATCGGCGTGAATTATATTATTAAATAACGCATAGCTCATTAGCTATTTCCTTATAGCTGAACGTCTGCATGGCAGTTTCTCGCCTACCGATGCGGCCTCCTTTGCAATTTTAAAGCTATTTTTTATGAAAAACATTTTTTGAGTCCCAGTTTTAAATATTATAATTTTATTTTTAAATAATTAATTACCTCATTTGTATAGTTGGACCAATACAGGGTTCAACACTTCGTATTAAAATTCCAACTTCCAGTTAAAATTTTAACATTTCATTACATCGCAATGCTATTAAATTCCTCATTTATAAATTTTGACCAATAAAAAATGTAAATGTGGACTATTGAGTCTAAAATGGACATAGATCATTGTTGTACAAACATTTCTCTTAAGAGGTTTAAGGAAAAACAACAAACTTTTAGAGACTTACTTATATTTAATTAATCTATGGCATTGTAGAATTATTGTGTTAACATTTATGAAGTGTTTCTTTACATCTTAAGCTCACAAAATTGCCATTATCTCAGAAACTGTTGGTTTTATCAAAATATATTTCATATATAAGTTTTTAATTTTTAATAGTACTACAATTTTGCAATGATAAGTTATTCAGTATCTCAAATAGTTGCGTAGATACAGAAATTTCAGCTTCTGTAAAGTACCCTAAAAGTCATTTTCAGGGGAAAATGAAAATAATTCTACCTTAAAGGCTTCAAGCATAACATAGAGCCGATGATGAATTACAATTTATTTCAAAAAATAATACTAATAATAAAATAACAAATTCCTACAAACTTTAATCTCTGGAAAATTTAGAAAATCCTATACACATCTTAAATCTATAATAAGTTATTTATAAAGAGCAGATGTTATTAAAATTGTTCTAGAGTTATAAATAACACCATCTTTTAAAGCTCTACATTTTCCTCCTTTGTTCATAAACCAAAGAGCAGTGTACACATTTAACAGACTTTAGTGCTTAACCACCTACTATAAACTAATAAATACGTTATTTAATAGTTGCCTTTAGTTTTAATTAAAATAACTATAGAGGTAATTAATAGTAATTCATCTTCCAGCGGTTAGGAGGTGGTGACGCCAAAAACCTAATTTTTCCCCTAAATTTTATTCTGGCTATGGCCTTGATTGTATGCCCTAAGTTTATTTAAAATAAACTTAAAATGTAGTAAAAGTTTCTTCACGCGATTAAGTTAGATTTAAATAGAAAAATTTAAGTTTTTATTTTTGTATATTTAGTGAGCATTATCAGAAGCGACAGGTTATATAACATGAATCACAAGCTAACTTAATATTAGAACAGACACAATACGCATTCCTACAAATTTAAATTTCACCATTGGTAAATGTTTTAGTCATGCTGGGATTCGATTCTCGGAAATCGTCCCTCAGTACACACAACAGGAATTCAAGCCCCGACCTCTGCGTCACCCAAAAACATGTTATATTTTGAGTGTGATGACTTATGAGACCAGATAATATAATATAATTATATATATATATATATATTATATAATATAATTTAAATATTAAAATTCTGTTTTGCACCAAGTATGGCCCCATAATATGTTTGCAAGGGGAAAAAATACATAAAAGTGGTGGGGTAAGGTCACGCGTAGCCCCCTCCCTTAAAAATACACATCTACAATTTCTCTCCTTTTAATGCCAATGTAAATGGACACTACTTATGGCGTTTTGCACCGTAATAGATTTTGAATAACAATAATAATATAATAATTTTTGATTTTCCTATGCAAATATATATGCAAGATTTTAAAACTTTTTCACCCAATAAATGCGTTTTGCATAATTAATTTAGTCATAAAAAAAATGTAAGGTCTGTGATATGCATGAACCTAAAAAGTAGAAACATTATATTATTTTCAATTTTTTATTATTGAAATGTGTTTCGTGTAAGTACAACGTATTCTACGACCTAACAGTTTTGCAAGAAAAAATATGTATCATGAAAAAAAAAAAAGTTGAAGAGCCAATGCAATAAAAAAAAGGTTTTTCTCAAATATTTATTTATTTACGTCTACCAATAATTATTAAATTGGTTGGTAAATATTGATGTACAGGTGGGTTAGAGAATCCCTCAAATCAGTATTTATTAAAATATGTAAAAAAATCCCCACAATCCACTATTTAAAAAGTGATAAAAAAATAACGCATTTGAAATGACTTAAGTGTTTTATATCAATATTATATTCACACTAAAATTAAACTATTATTTTGTGTGTGTGTGTGTGTGTGTAATAGAGAGAGAGAGAGTATTGGTGTAGTTGCAGGCCAAATACTTATTCAAGAGTTTTGCAGACAAACAAGATATGATCCGCGGGCCGTGAATTTGAGAACCCCTGCCTACATATACCACGCGTGGCCAATATTGTTAACTCAAAAAGCACCTAGCTTAAGGTATAAAAGGTTTTGTATTACTATAATTGTGATTATTATATTACTAAATACATATTTTTATTTAAACTAAATGAAAGCAAAAATTGTCATTTATATAACTATTAAAGATTTATTTTCCTCAGAGACTAACAAACTAAGAAAATAAACATTGTTTGGTTTGAATGCAATGTTATTGAATGAGAGGTAAAAGACCCCTTAAACCGATAACTGTTAGTTAGACCTTGAGAAAACCTATCTGGTCAGTTTTCTTACAACTGTCAACCTCCCCTAATTCTTACCATCCCTCTTTTACAAGAGAATTATTCCTCTCTTCTTTTAGACAAAGAGGGAGAGTAATATTCAAACAGTACCATAACTGGCCGTCAGGATGTGCAACTAGCGCTTTCTAACGGCGAGATATGTAACTAGTGAAATAATTTAGATGAACAGCGTAGAGTTTTTCCCTATCCTTCGTTCCTTCTATAGTAATAGACTAGACTGCCGATAATAGGGAGATCAGTGTACTGAGAGCGGTTTTTCCTCAGTTTCCCACTTTCACGGGTGCAATTCCTCTAAATCCAACCTTCTTCATCCCTAACACATTAGCGTAATTAGTACATAGGCGTGCAAACCGAAATGTATAGTACGGTGATAAAAATAGTAGTAAGGAAACAAATGAATACGAACACATAATCCAGAAATTATTTTATTTAATTTTCAAAATTTTAATACTAATCTGGGGGTGACCTGGTGGGGTTCAATCCTCGGTTCCTGTACAGACATACCTGATTTCCAAATCCTTCCTTCACCTCTGACAAGACATCTTGTGAATGTGGGGAATGCCAGGCCTCCACCGTGGTTCGGATCCCACGTTAAGCTGTAGGTCCTTCATTTCATCTCACAATCACCCAATCACCATTACACATTAGCGTAAGTGCATATAACCCGAACGGATAGTAAGACGCGGTGCTATTAATAATAATAAGAACACTGCATACAAACCACTCAGCTGATTATAGTAAAATTTAATAGAATTATTAAATTAATAGGCAAAGGTATTCTAACTATAGTTTGATCATTACCCATGCTTTTTTTTTGCTTGCAAAAAAGCAAGGGTAATTATTATTGATTATTATAGGTGCTTATTAAAATTTTATATTAATTGGTTTAATAATGGACCATATTGTTATTGTTTTACAGTTAAGGTTTTATTCTTGATATTAGAATTTATTTAATAAATTAGGTGACCTGGTGGTCTAGGGGTAAGGTGTCGGACTTCTGTGCCAGGGGTCCGGGGTTCAATCCTCGGTCCCGGCACAAATTTATCTGATAACCAAACCCTTCCTTCACCTTATGAATGTGGGGAATTCCAGGCCTCCACCGTGGTTCGGATTCCACGTTAAACTGTAGGTCCTCCATTTCATCTCACAATCACCCTACCATTACACATTAGCGTAAGTGCGTAAAACCCGAACGGGTAGTAAGTGCGGTGCTAATAATAATAATAATTTAATAAATGTTTTATATGTTAATTTTTGTGTATTAGTTTTAATTATAGATTGATTAGTTATTTTTGCAGTATTGAGTATTATTAATCAGGGTACTTGGATTTAGTAATTTATATAGTATTGGTGAATATTGTGCCATCTACCGCGGTTATACAATTAATAAAGTTGAATAATATTAGTTAAATTAAGTGAATTTTTTTATTTAAATTTAAATTTGTATTTTTGGGGTGAAATATGTTTATTTCAATTATTTGAATCTTTAAAATATTTTTTTAAACTAGGATTAGATACCCTATTATTTTAGAGGAATCTGCCCTATCATTGATAATCCACACTATATCTTTCTTCAATTTATATACCGCCGTTATCGAATATTTTATTTTGAAGCTATCATCTAACGTTTTAGTGAGGCTTAACACCACTTAGATATCATATTCTGAAAATTGAAAAATGACACCTGGACACGGGAATCGAACCCGGGGCCTTCAGCTTATTGCGCCAATGCTTTTACTACTGAGCTATACAATATTCGTCCAATGCCCATGGTCATTCTTCACTCTTATTTTAAGGAATAGTCTTTGATGTATGGGCGGAAGTCGTCGGCTTATAAACATGTGATTATAAGATCACAGCCATCAGACAACGCAGCCACCTGCGACTCGCTAGTTGGCAATGTATTTAAGCCAATTGACAATTATATTATAATTGTACTGGATTGCATATATTAATGAATCAGATAGCCGAAGCTATCATCTATGCATTTTAGTGAGGCAAGTACCACTTAGTTATCATATTCTTAAAATTGAAAAATGAGACCTGGACGCGGGAATCGAACCCGAGACATTCGACTTAGTACGCCCATGCACTTACCACTGAGCTATCCAAGGTTCGTCCCTCGCCCATGGTCATTCTTCACTCATATTTTAATCAATAGTCTTTGATGGACGGGCGGAAGTCGTCGGCTTATATACATGTTATCATATCACCTGCGACTAGGTAGTTGGCAATGTATTTAAGCCAATTGACAATTATAATATAATTGTACTGGATTGCATATATTAATGAATCAGATAGCCGAAGTTATCATCTATGCATTTTAGTGAGGCAAGTACCACTTGGTTATCATATGTTGTATCCATATTAACTACTAATTCTAGTGCTCCAGTTAATACTAGTTACATTTAGTATGCAAGTTATTGATTCACCAACATTCATTTTGATTGCTCTTCTTGACCACCAATCGTTGTCAGATGACCGTAGAACTGTGTAAGCACTGTTGATAACTGCGGCAACATTCATTGATTTAGTAGCAAGTACGTGGATTTACATCAGTTATTTTAAAACCAGAAGCCACAAACCACTCAGCATATTATTTAGCTAAATATCAGAGATTAAACTACCTTAAACCTAAATTTAGGGTAGATTTAGAGGTAAACCTATCTTAACATAGTGCTAAATTAAGAAGACTCCAGGTGACCTGGTGGTCTAGGGGTAAGGCGTCAGACTTCTATGCTGGCGGCCGGGGTTCGATTCTCGGTTCCGGCGTAGATTTATCTGATTTCCCAACCCTTCCTACACCTCTGACCAGACATCTTGTTAATGTGTGGAATGCCAGGTCGCCACCGTGGTTCGAATTCCACGTTAAACTGTAGGTCCTTCATTTCATCTCACAATCACTCTACCATTACACATTAGCGTAAGTGCGTAAAACCGGAACGGGTATTATTTTAGAGGAATCTGCCCTATCATTGATAATCCACACTATATCATTCTTCAATTTGTATAAACAATTTGTATACCGTCGTTATCAGAATATTTTATTTTGAAGCTATCATCTAATATTTTGTGAGGCTTAACACACTTAGATATCATATTCCGAAAATTGAAGAATGAAACCTGGACACGGGAATCGAACCCGGGACCTTCGGCTTAGTACGCCAATGCTCTTAACAATGAGCTATACCAGATTCGTCCCATACCCATAGTCATTCTTCACTCTTATTTTAAGGAATAGTCTGTATGGGCGGAAGTCTTCGGCTTATAAACATGTGATTATAAGATCACAGCCATCAGACAACGCAGCCACCATCCACTCGCTAGTTGGCAATGTATTTAAGCCAATTGACAATTATATTATAATTGTACTGGATTGCATATATTAATGAATCAGATAGGCGAAGCTATCATCTATGCATTTTAGTGAGGCAAGTACCACTTAGTTATCATATTCTTAAAATTGAAAAATGAGACCTGGACGCGGGAATCGAACCCGGGACATTCGACTTAGTACGCCCATGCACTTACCACTGAGCTTTCCAAGATTCCTCCCTCGCCCATGGTCATTCTTCACTCATATTTTAAACAATAGGGCCATTTTCATAGTCAAATTTAGTACGCCTCAAGTGCGGCGTTACTCTAAGTACATTACGACACCTACCTAAACCAGAATGGAATGGGTCAGTTTCCAATACGAAAATGGCCCATTCCATTCGAGTTTAGGTAGGTGTCGTCATGTACTTAGTGTAACGCCGCACTTGAGGCGTACTAAATTTGACTATGAAACTGGACCATAGTTTTTGATTTAGAGGTAAACCTATCTTAACATAGTGCTAAATTAAGTACACTGCATACAAACCACTCAGCAGATTATAGTAAAATTTAATAGAATTATTAAATTAATAGGCAAAGGTATTTTAACTATAGTTTTATTAGTCTTGTAATCATTACCCATGCTTTTTTTTTTTTGCTTGCAAAAAACCAGGGGTAATTATTATTGATTATTATAGGTGCTTATTAAAATTTTATATTAATTTTATTATTTTGGTTAATAATTCACATATTGGTTTAATAATGGACCATATTGTTATTGTTTTACAGTTAAGGTTTTATTCTTGATATTAGAATTTATTTAATAAATTAGGTGACCTGGTGGTCTAGGGGTAAGGTGTCGGTCTTCTGTGCCAAGGGTCCGGTATTCAATCCTCGGTCCCGGCACAAATTTATCTGATAACCAAACCCTTCCTTCACCTCTGACAAGACACCTTGTGAATGTGGTTCGGATTCCACGTTAAACTGTAGGTCCTCCATTTCATCTCGCAATCACCCTACCATTACACATTAGCGTAAGTGCGTATAACCCGAACGGTTAGTAAGACGCGGTGCTAATAATAATAATAATTTAATAAATGTTTTATATGTTAATTTTTGTGTATTAGTTTTAATTATAGATTGATTAGTTATTTATGCAGTATTGAGTATTATTAATCAGGGGTACTTGGATTTAGTAATTTATATAGTATTGGTGAATATTGTGCCAGCTACCACGGTTATACAATTAATAAAATTGAATTATATTAGTTAAATTAAGTGATTTTTTTTATTTAAATTTAAATTTGTATTTTTGGGGTGAAATATGTTTATTTCAATTATTTGAATCTTTAAAATATTTTTTTATAGGAATCTGCCCTATCATTGATAATCCACACTATATCATTCTTCAATTTGTATAATCAGTTTGTATACCGCCGTTATCAAAATATTTTATTTTGAAGCTATCACCTAACATTTTAGTGAGGCTTAACACCACTTAGATATCATATTCTGAAAATTGAAAAAATGACACCTGGACACGGGAATCGAACCCGGGGCCTTCAGCCTATTGCTGCAAAGTTCTTACCACTGAGCTATCCAGGATTCGCCCCTTGCCCATGGTGAATGACCATATTTTAAGGCAGAGTCATTGATGGACGGGCGGAAGTCTTCAGCTTATAAACATGTGATTATATCATAAAACGCAGCCATCTGCGACTCGGTAGTTCGCAATGTATGCATGTGTTAATGAATCAGATAGCCGAAGCTATCATCTATGAATTTTAGTTACGCAAGTACGACTTAGATATCATATCTGAAAAATAAAAATTGACATCTTGACACGAGAATCGAACCTGGGACCTTCGGCTTAGTACGCCAATGCTTTTACCACTGAGCTATCCAGGATTCCTCCCATGCCTATGGTACATTTTTCACTCATATTTTAATGCAGTGTCTTTGATGGACGGGCGGAAGTCGTCAGCTTATAAACATGTGATTATATGGATTATAAGCCATGAGACAATGCAGCCACCTGCGTCTCGGTAGTTGGCATTATGCAGCCAATTGACAAATATAACATAATTGTACGGGATATTAATGAATCAGATAGCTGAAGCTATCATCTAACATTTTAGAGAGGCTTAACACCACTTAGATATCATATTGCGAAAATTGAAACCTGGACACGGAATCGAACCCGGGACCTTCGGCTTAGTACGTCAATGCTCTCAACAATGAGTTATACAAGGTTCGTCCTTCGCCCATGGTCATTCTTCACTCATATTTTAATCAATAGTCTTTGATGTATGGGCGGAAGTCGTCGGCTTATAAACATGTTATCATATCACCTGCGACTAGGTAGTTGGTAATGTATTTAAGCCAATTGACAATTATACTACTAATTATATTATATAATATAATTATATTTTAATATTATATATATTATATAATATAATTATATTACTAATTCTAGTGCTCCGGTTAATACTAGTTACATTTAGTATGCAAGTTATATATTCGCCAACATTCATTTTGATTGCTCTTCTTGACCACCAATCGTTGTCAGATGACCGTAGAACTGTGTAAGCACTGTTGAAAACTGCGGCAACATTCATTGATTTAGTAGCAAGTACATCATTTATTTTAAAACCAGAAGCCACAAACCACTCAGCAGATTATTTAGCTAAATATCAGAGATTAAATTTAGGGTAGATTTAGAGGTAAACCTATCTTAACATAGTGCTAAATTAAGAACACTGCATACAAACCACTCAGCAGATTATAGTAAAATTTAATAGAATTATTAAACTAACTAACTATTAACTATAGTTTGATAAGTAATGCTTTTTTTTTGCTTGCAAAAAAGCATGGGTAATTATTATTGATTATTACAGGTGCTTATTAAAATTTTATATTAATTTATTATTTTGGTTAATAATTCACATATTGGTTTAATAATGGACCATAATGTTATTGTTTTACAATTAAGGTTTTATTCTTGATATTATAATTTATTTAATAAATTAGGTGACCTGGTGGTCTAGGGGTAAGGTGTCGGACTTCTCTGCCAGGGGTCCGGGTTCAATCCTCTGTCCCGCCACAAATTTATCTGACAACAAAACCCTTCCTTCACCTCTGACAAGACATCTTGTGAATGTGGGGAATGCCAGGCCTCCGCCGTGGTTCGGATTCCACGTTAAACTGTAGGTCCTCCATTTCATCTCACAATCACCCTACCATTACACATTAGCGTAAGTGCGTATAACCCGAACGGGTAGTAAGACGCGGTGCTAATAATAATATTAATAATTATTTGATTAATGTTTTATATGTTAATTTTTGTGTATTAGTTTTAATTATATATTGATTAGTTATTTTTGCAGTATCGAGTATTATTAATCAGGGGTACTTGGATTTAGTAATTTATATAGTATTGGTGAATATTGTGCCAGCTACCGCGGTTATACATTTAATAAAATTGAATTATATTAGTTAAATTAAGTGAATTTTTTTTATTTAAATTTAAATTTGTATTTTTGGGTGAAATATGTTTATTTCAATTATTTGAATCTTTAAAATATTTTTTTAAACTAGGATTAGATACCCTATTTTTTTAGAGGAATCTGCCCTATCATTGATAATCACACTATATCATTCTTCAATTTGTATAATCAGTTTGTATACCGCCGTTATCAGAATATTTTATTTTGAAGCTATCATCTAATATTTTAGAGAGGCTTAACACCACTTGAAAATTGAAAAATGACACCTGGACATGGGAATCGAACCCGGGGCCTTCAGCTTAGTGCGCCAATGCTTTTACCACTGAGCTATACAGGATTCCTCCCATGCCCAAGGTACATTTTTCACTCATATTTTAATGCAGTGTCTTTGATGGACGGGCGGAAGTCGTCAGCTTATAAACTTATGGATTATAAGCCATCAGACAATGCAGCCACCTGCGTCTCGGTAGTTGGCATTATGCAGCCAATTGACAATTATAATATATTTGTACGGGATATTAATGAATCAGATAGCTGAAGCTATCATCTAACATTTTAGAGAGGCTTAACACCACTTAGATATCATATTCCGAAAATTGAAAAATGAAACCTGGACACGGGAATCGAACCCGGGACCTTCGGCTTAGTACGTCAATGCTCTTAACAATGAGCTATACAAGATTCGTCCCATGCCCATGGTCATTCTTCACTCTTATTTTAAGGAATAGTCTTTGATGTATGGGCGGAAGTCTTCGGCTTATAAACATGTGATTATAAGATCACAGCCATCAGACAACGCAGCCACCTGCGACTCGCTAGTTGGCAATGTATTTAAGCCAATTGACAATTATATTATAATTGTACTGGATTGCATATGTTAATGAATCAGATAGGCGAAGCTATCATCTATGCATTTTAGTGAGGCAAGTATCATATTCTTAAAATTGAAAAATGAGACCTGGACGCGGGAATCGAACCCGGGACATTCGACTTAGTACGCCCATGCACTTACCACTGAGCTATCCAAGATTCCTCCCTCGCCCATGGTCATTCTTCACTCATATTTTAATCAATAGTCTTTGATGGACGGGCGGAATTCGTCGGCTTATAAACATGTTATCATATCACCTGCGACTAGTTGGTAATGTATTCAAGCCAATTGACAATTATACTACTAATTATATTATATAATTATATTATATATATTATATAATTATATTACTAATTCTAGTGCTCCAGTTAATACTAGTTACATTTAGTATGCAAGTTATTGATTCACCAACATTCATTTTGATTGCTCTTCTTGACCACCAATCGTTGTCAGATGACCGTAGAACTGTGTAAGCACTGTTGAAAACTGCGGCAACATTCATTGATTTAGTAGCAAGTACGTGGATTTACATCAGTTATTTTAAAACCAGAAGCCTCAAACCACCCAGCAGATTATTTAGCTAAATATCAGAGATTAAATTTAGGGTAGATTTAGAGGTAAACCTATCTTAACATAGTGCTAATTTAAGAACACTGCATACAAACCACTCAGCAGATTATAGTAAAATTTAATAGAATTATTAAATTAATAGGCAAAGGTATTTTAACTATAGTTTGATTAGTCTTGTAATCATTACCCATGCTTTTTTTTTGCTTGCAATAAAGCAGGGGTAATTATTATTGATTATTATAGGTGCTTATTAAAATTTTATATTAATTTTATTATTTTGGTTAATAATTCACATATTGGTTTAATAATGGACTATATTGTTATTGTTTTACTGTTAAGGTTTTATTCTTGATATTAGAATTTATTTAATAAATCAGGTGACCTGGTGGTCTAGGGGTAAGGTGTCGGACTTCTGTGCCAGGGGTCCGGGGTTCAATCCTCGGTCCCGGCACAAATTTATCTGATAACCAAACCCTTCCTTCACCTCTGACAAGACATCTTGTGAATGTGGGGAATGCCAGGCCTCCACCGTGGTTCGGATGCCACGTTAAACTGTAGGTCCTCCATTTCATCTCACAATCACCCTACCATTAGACATTAGCGTAAGTGCGTATAACCCGAACGGGTAGTAAGACGCGGTGCTAATAATAATAATAATAATAATTTAATAAATGTTTTATATGTTAATTTTTGTGTATTAGTTTTAATTATAGATTGATTAGTTATTTTTGCAGTATTAAGTACTATTAATCAGGGGTACTTGGATTTAGTAATTTATATAGTATTGGTGAATATTGTGCCAGCTACCGCGGTTATACAATTAATAAAATTGAATTATATTAGTTAAATTAAGTGAAATTTTTTTATTTAAATTTAAATTTGTATTTTTGGGGTGAAATATGTTTATTTCAATTATTTGAATCTTCAAAATATTTTTTTAGAGGAATCTGCCCTATCATTGATAATCCACACTATATCATTCTTCAATTTGTATAATCAGTTTGTATACCGCCGTTATCAGAATATTTTATTTTGAAGCAATCGACTAACGTTTTAGTGAGGCTTAACACCACTTAGATATCATATTCTGAAAATTGAAAAATGACACCTGGACACGGGAATCGAACCCGGGGCCTTCAGTTTATTGCGCCAATGTTCTTACCACTGAGCTATCCAGGATTCGCCCCTTGCCCATGGTGAATGACCCTATTTTAAGGCAGAGTCATTGATGGACGGGCGGAAGTCTTCAGCTTATAAACATGTGATTATATCATAAAACGCAGCCATCTGCGACTCGGTAGTTCGCAATGTATACATATGTTAATGAATCAGTTAGCCGAACTATCATCTATGAATTTTTTACGCAAGTACGACTTAGATATCATATCTGAAAAAAAAAAATGACATCTTGACGCGGGAATCGAACCTGGGACCTTCGGGTTGGTACGCCAATGCTTTTACCACTGAGCTATCCAGGATTCCTCCCATGCCCAAGGTACATTTTTCACTCATATTTTAATGCAGTGTCTTTGATGGACAGGTGGAAGTCGTCAGCTTATAAACATGTGATCATATGGATTATAAGCCATCAGACAATGCAGCCACCTGCGTCTCGGTAGTTGGCATTATGCAGCCAATTGACAATTATAATATAATTGTACGGGATATTAATGAATCAGATAGCTGAAGCTATCATCTAACATTTTAGAGAGGCTTAACACCACTTAGATATCATATTGCGAAAATTGAAACCTGGACACGGGAATCGAACCCGGGACCTTCGGCTTAGTACGTCAATGCTCTCAACAATGAGCTATACAAGATTCGTCCCATGCCCATGGTCATTCTTCACTCTTATTTTAAAGAATAGTCTTTGATGTATGGGCAGAAGTCGTCGGGTTATAAACATGTGATTATAAGATCACAGCCATCAGACAACGCAGCCACCTGCGACTCGCTAGTTGGCAATGTATTTAAGCCAATTGACAATTATATTATTATTGTACTGGATTGCATATATTAATGAATCAGATAGCCGAAGCTATCATCTATGCATTTTAGTGAGGCAAGTACCACTTAGTTATCATATTCTTAAAATTGAAAAATGAGACCTGGACGCGGGAATCGAACCCGAGACCTTCGGATTAGTACGCCCATGCACTTACCACTGAGCTATCCAAGATTCGTCCCTCGCCCATGGTAATTCTTCACTCATATTTTAATCAATAGGCTTTGATGGACGGGCGGAAGTCGTCGGCTTATAAACATGTTATCATATCACCTGCGACTAGGTAGTTGGCAATGTATTTAAGCCAATTGACAATTATAATATAATTGTACTGGATTGCATATATTAATGAATCAGATAGCCGAAGTTATCATCTATGCATTTTAGTGAGGCAAGTACCACTTGGTTATCATATGTTGTATCCATATTAACTACTAATTCTAGTGCTCCAGTTAATACTAGTTACATTTAGTATGCAAGTTATTGATTCACCAACATTCATTTTGATTGCTCTTCTTGACCACCAATCGTTGTCAGATGACCGTAGAACTGTGTAAGCACTGTTGATAACTGCGGCAACATTCATTGATTTAGTAGCAAGTACGTGGATTTACATCAGTTATTTTAAAACTAGAAGCCACAAACCACTCAGCAGATTATTTAGCTAAATATCAGAGATTAAACTACCTTAAACCTAAATTTAGGGTAGATTTAGAGGTAAACCTATCTTAACATAGTGCTAAATTAAGAACACTGCAGGTGACCTGGTGGTCTAGGGTAAGGCGTCAGACTTCTATGCTGGCGGCCGGGGTTCGATCCTCGGTTCCGGCACAGATTTATCTGATTCCCAAACCCTTCCTACACCTCTGACAAGACATCTTGTTAATGTGTGGGATGCCAGGTCGCCACCGTGGTTCGGATTCCACGTTAAACTGTAGGTCCTCCATTTCATCTCACAATCACCCTACCATTACACATTAGCGTAAGTGCGTAAAACCCGAACGGTTAGTAAGTGCGGTGCTATTAATAATAATAATTTAATAAATGTTTTATATTGTTAATTTTAATTATAGATTGATTAGTTATTTTTGCAGTATTGCAGGGGTACTTGGATTTAGTAATTTATATAGTATTGGTGAATATTGTGCCAACTACCGCGGTTATACAATTAATAAAATTGAATTATATTAGTTAAATTAAGTGAAATTTTTTTATTTAAATTTATATTTGTAATTTTAGGGTGAAATATGTTTATTTCAATTATTTGAATCTTTAAAATACTTTTTTAAACTAGGATTAGATACCCTATTATTTTAGAGGAATCTGCCCTATCATTGATAATCCACACTATATCATTCTTCAATTTGTATAATCAGTTGTATACCGCCGTTATCAGAATATTTTATTTTGAAGCTATCATCTAATATTTTAGTGAGGCTTAACACCACTTAGATATCATATTCTGAAAATTGAAAAATGACACCTGGACACGAGAATCGAACCCGGGGCCTTCAGCTTAGTGCGCCAATGCTCTTACCACTGAGCTATCCAGGATTCGCCCCGTGCCCATGGTGAATGCCCATATTTTAAGGCAGAGTCATTGATGGACGGGCGGAAATTTTCAGGGTGAAATATGTTTATTTCAATTATTTGAATCTTTAAAATATTTTTTTAAACTAGGATTAGATACCCTATTATTTTAGAGGAATCTGCCCTATCATTGATAATCCATACAATATCTTTCTTCAATTTGTATACCGCCGTTATCGAATATTTTATTTTGAAGCTATCATCTAACATTTTAGTGAGGCTTAACACCACTTAGATATCATATTCTGAAAATTGAAAAATGACACCTGGACACGGGAATCGAACCCGGGGCCTTCAGCTTATTGCGCCAATGTTCTTACCAATGAGCTATCCAAGATTCGCCCCGTGCCCATGGTGAATGACCATATTTTAAGGCAGAGTCATTGATGGACGGGCGGAAGTCTTCAGCTTATAAACATGTGATTATATCATAAAACGCAGCCATCTGCGACTCGGTAGTTCGCAATGTATGCATGTGTTAATGAATCAGTTAGCCGAAGCTATCATCTATGAATTTTAGTTACGCAAGTACGACTTAGATATCATATCTGAAAAATAAAAATTGACATCTTGACGCGGGAATCGAACCTGGGACCTTCGGCTTAGTACGCCAATGTATTTACCACTGAGCTATCCAGGATTCTTCCCATGCCTATGGTACATTTTTCACACATATTTTAATGCAGTGTCTTTGATGGACGGGCGGAAGTCGTCAGCTTATAAACATGTGATTATATGGATTATAAGACATGAGACAATGCAGCCACCTGCGTCTCGGTAGTTGGCATTATGCAGCCAATTGACAAATATAACATAATTGTACGGGATATTAATGAATCAGATAGCTGAAGCTATCATCTAACATTTTAGAGAGGCTTAACACCACTTAGATATCATATTCCGAAAATTGAAAAATGAAACCTGGACACGGGAATCGAACCCGGGACCTTCGGCTTAGTACGTCAATGCTCTTAACAATGAGCTATACAAGATTCGTCCCATACCCATGGTCATTCTTCACTCTTATTTTAAGGAATAGTCTTTGATGTATGGGCGGAAGTCTTCGGCTTATAAACATGTGATTATAAGATCACAGCCATCAGACAACGCAGCCACCTGCGACTCGCTAGTTGGCAATGTATTTAAGCCAATTGACAATTATATTATAATTGTACTGGATTGCATATGTTAATGAATCAGATAGGCGAAGCTATCATCTATGCATTTTAGTGAGGCAAGTATCATATTCTTAAAATTGAAAAATGAGACCTGGACGCGGGAATCGAACCCGGGACATTCGACTTAGTACGCCCATGCACTTACCACTGAGCTATCCAAGATTCCTCCCTCGCCCATGGTCATTCTTCACTCATATTTTAATCAATAGTCTTTGATGGACGGGCGGAATTCGTCGGCTTATAAACATGTTATCATATCACCTGCGACTAGTTGGTAATGTATTCAAGCCAATTGACAATTATACTACTAATTATATTATATAATTATATTATATATATTATATAATTATATTACTAATTCTAGTGCTCCAGTTAATACTAGTTACATTTAGTATGCAAGTTATTGATTCACCAACATTCATTTTGATTGCTCTTCTTGACCACCAATCGTTGTCAGATGACCGTAGAACTGTGTAAGCACTGTTGAAAACTGCGGCAACATTCATTGATTTAGTAGCAAGTACGTGGATTTACATCAGTTATTTTAAAACCAGAAGCCTCAAACCACCCAGCAGATTATTTAGCTAAATATCAGAGATTAAATTTAGGGTAGATTTAGAGGTAAACCTATCTTAACATAGTGCTAATTTAAGAACACTGCATACAAACCACTCAGCAGATTATAGTAAAATTTAATAGAATTATTAAATTAATAGGCAAAGGTATTTTAACTATAGTTTTATTAGTCTTGTAATCATTACCCATGCTTTTTTTTTGCTTGCAATAAAGCAGGGTAATTATTATTGATTATTATAGGTGCTTATTAAAATTTTATATTAATTTTATTATTTTGGTTAATAATTCACATATTGGTTTAATAATGGACTATATTGTTATTGTTTTACTGTTAAGGTTTTATTCTTGATATTAGAATTTATTTAATAAATCAGGTGACCTGGTGGTCTAGGGGTAAGGTGTCGGACTTCTGTGCCAGGGGTCCGGGGTTCAATCCTCGGTCCCGGCACAAATTTATCTGATAACCAAACCCTTCCTTCACCTCTGACAAGACATCTTGTGAATGTGGGGAATGCCAGGCCTCCACCGTGGTTCGGATGCCACGTTAAACTGTAGGTCCTCCATTTCATCTCACAATCACCCTACCATTAGACATTAGCGTAAGTGCGTATAACCCGAACGGGTAGTAAGACGCGGTGCTAATAATAATAATAATAATTTAATAAATGTTTTATATGTTAATTTTTTTGTATTAGTTTTAATTATAGATTGATTAGTTATTTTTGCAGTATTAAGTACTATTAATCAGGGGTACTTGGATTTAGTAATTTATATAGTATTGGTGAATATTGTGCCAGCTACCGCGGTTATACAATTAATAAAATTGAATTATATTAGTTAAATTAAGTGAAATTTTTTATTTAAATTTAAATTTGTATTTTTGGGGTGAAATATATTTATTTCAATTATTTGAATCTTCAAAATATTTTTTTAGAGGAATCTGCCCTATCATTGATAATCCACACTATATCATTCTTCAATTTGTATAATCAGTTTGTATACCGCCATTATCAGAATATTTTATTTTGAAGCTATCGACTAACGTTTTAGTGAGGCTTAACACCACTTAGATATCATATTCTGAAAATTGAAAAATGACACCTGGACACGGGAATCGAACCCGGGGCCTTCAGTTTATTGCGCCAATGTTCTTACCACTGAGCTATCCAGGATTCGCCCCTTGCCCATGGTGAATGACCCTATTTTAAGGCAGAGTCATTGATGGACGGGCGGAAGTCTTCAGCTTATAAACATGTGATTATATCATAAAACGCAGCCATCTGCGACTCGGTAGTTCGCAATGTATACATATGTTAATGAATCAGTTAGCCGAACTATCATCTATGAATTTTTTACGCAAGTACGACTTAGATATCATATCTGAAAAATAAAAAATGACATCTTGACGCGGGAATCGAACCTGGGACCTTCGGGTTGGTACGCCAATGCTTTTACCACTGAGCTATCCAGGATTCCTCCCATGCCCAAGGTACATTTTTCACTCATATTTTAATGCAGTGTCTTTGATGGACAGGTGGAAGTCGTCAGCTTATAAACATGTGATCATATGGATTATAAGCCATCAGACAATGCAGCCACCTGCGTCTCGGTAGTTGGCATTATGCAGCCAATTGACAATTATAATATAATTGTACGGGATATTAATGAATCAGATAGCTGAAGCTATCATCTAACATTTTAGAGAGGCTTAACACCACTTAGATATCATATTGCGAAAATTGAAACCTGGACACGGGAATCGAACCCGGGACCTTCGGCTTAGTACGTCAATGCTCTCAACAATGAGCTATACAAGATTCGTCCCATGCCCATGGTCATTCTTCACTCTTATTTTAAAGAATAGTCTTTGATGTATGGGCAGAAGTCGTCGGGTTATAAACATGTGATTATAAGATCACAGCCATCAGACAACGCAGCCACCTGCGACTCGCTAGTTGGCAATGTATTTAAGCCAATTGACAATTATATTATTATTGTACTGGATTGCATATATTAATGAATCAGATAGCCGAAGCTATCATCTATGCATTTTAGTGAGGCAAGTACCACTTAGTTATCATATTCTTAAAATTGAAAAATGAGACCTGGACGCGGGAATCAAACCCGAGACCTTCGGATTAGTACGCCCATGCACTTACCACTGAGCTATCCAAGATTCGTCCCTCGCCCATGGTTATTCTTCACTCATATTTTAATCAATAGGCTTTGATGGACGGGCGGAAGTCGTCGGCTTATAAACATGTTATCATATCACCTGCGACTAGGTAGTTGGCAATGTATTTAAGCCAATTGACAATTATAATATAATTGTACTGGATTGCATATATTAATGAATCAGATAGCCGAAGTTATCATCTATGCATTTTAGTGAGGCAAGTACCACTTGGTTATCATATGTTGTATCCATATTAACTACTAATTCTAGTGCTCCAGTTAATACTAGTTACATTTAGTATGCAAGTTATTGATTCACCACACATTCATTTTGATTGCTCTTCTTGACCACCAATCGTTGTCAGATGACCGTAGAACTGTGTAAGCACTGTTGATAACTGCGGCAAAATTCATTGATTTAGTAGCAGGTACGTGGATTTACATCAGTTATTTTAAAACTAGAAGCCACAAACCACTCAGCAGATTATTTAGCTAAATATCAGAGATTAAACTACCTTAAACCTAAATTTAGGGTAGATTTAGAGGTAAACCTATCTTAACATAGTGCTAAATTAAGATCACTGCAGGTGACCTGGTGGTCTAGGGGTAAGGCGTCAGACTTCTATGCTGGCGGCCGGGGTTCGATCCTCGGTTCCGGCACAGATTTATCTGATTCCCAAACCCTTCCTACACCTCTGACAAGACATCTTGTTAATGTGTGGGATGCCAGGTCGCCACCGTGGTTCGGATTCCACGTTAAACTGTAGGTCCTCCATTTCATCTCACAATCACCCTACCATTACACATTAGCGTAAGTGCGTAAAACCCGAACGGGTAGTAAGTGCGGTGCTATTAATAATAATAATTTAATAAATGTTTATATTATGTTAATTTTAATTATAGATTGATTAGTTATTTTTGCAGTATTGCAGGGGTACTTGGATTTAGTAATTTATATAGTATTGGTGAATATTGTGCCAGCTACCGCGGTTATACAATTAATAAAATTGAATTATATTAGTTAAATTAAGTGAAATTTTTTTATTTAAATTTATATTTGTAATTTTAGGGTGAAATATGTTTATTTCAATTATTTGAATCTTTAAAATACTTTTTTAAACTAGGATTAGATACCCTATTATTTTAGAGGAATCTGCCCTATCATTGATAATCCACACTATATCATTCTTCAATTTGTATAATCAGTTTGTATACCGCCGTTATCAGAATATTTTATTTTGAAGCTATCATCTAATATTTTAGTGAGGCTTAACACCACTTAGATATCATATTCTGAAAATTGAAAAATGACACCTGGACACGAGAATCGAACCCGGGGCCTTCAGCTTAGTGCGCCAATGCTCTTACCACTGAGCTATCCAGGATTCGCCCCGTGCCCATGGTGAATGCCCATATTTTAAGGCAGAGTCATTGATGGACGGGCGGAAATTTTCAGGGTGAAATATGTTTATTTCAATTATTTGAATCTTTAAAATATTTTTTTAAACTAGGATTAGATACCCTATTATTTTAGAGGAATCTGCCCTATCATTGATAATCCATACAATATCTTTCTTCAATTTGTATACCGCCGTTATCGAATATTTTATTTTGAAGCTATCATCTAACATTTTAGTGAGGCTTAACACCACTTAGATATCATATTCTGAAAATTGAAAAATGACACCTGGACACGGGAATCGAACCCGGGGCCTTCAGCTTATTGCGCCAATGTTCTTACCAATGAGCTATCCAAGATTCGCCCCGTGCCCATGGTGAATGACCATATTTTAAGGCAGAGTCATTGATGGACGGGCGGAAGTCTTCAGCTTATAAACATGTGATTATATCATAAAACGCAGCCATCTGCGACTCGGTAGTTCGCAATGTATGCATGTGTTAATGAATCAGTTAGCCGAAGCTATCATCTATGAATTTTAGTTACGCAAGTACGACTTAGATATCATATCTGAAAAATAAAAATTGACATCTTGACGCGGGAATCGAACCTGGGACCTTCGGCTTAGTACGCCAATGTATTTACCACTGAGCTATCCAGGATTCCTCCCATGCCTATGGTACATTTTTCACACATATTTTAATGCAGTGTCTTTGATGGACGGGCGGAAGTCGTCAGCTTATAAACATGTGATTATATGGATTATAAGCCATGAGACAATGCAGCCACCTGCGTCTCGGTAGTTGGCATTATGCAGCCAATTGACAAATATAACATAATTGTACGGGATATTAATGAATCAGATAGCTGAAGCTATCATCTAACATTTTAGAGAGGCTTAACACCACTTAGATATCATATTCCGAAAATTGAAACCTGGACACGGGAATCGAACCCGGGACCTTCGGCTTAGTACGTCAATGCTCTCAACAATGAGTTATACAAGGTTCGTCCTTCGCCCATGGTCATTCTTCACTCATATTTTAATCAATAGTCTTTGATGTATGGGCGGAAGTCGTCGGCTTATAAACATGTTATCATATCACCTGCGACTAGGTAGTTGGTAATGTATTTAAGCCAATTGACAATTATACTACTAATTATATTATATAATATAATTATATTTTATATATTATATATATTATATAATATAATTATATTACTAATTCTAGTGCTCCGGTTAATACTAGTTACATTTAGTATGCAAGTTATTGATTCACCAACATTCATTTTGATTGCTCTTCTTGACCACCAATCGTTGTCAGATGACCGTAGAACTGTGTAAGCACTGTTGAAAACTGCGGCAACATTCATTGATTTAGTAGCAAGTACATCATTTATTTTAAAACCAGAAGCCACAAACCACTCAGCAGATTATTTAGCTAAATATCAGAGATTAAATTTAGGGTAGATTTAGAGGTAAACCTATCTTAACATAGTGCTAAATTAAGAACACTGCATACAAACCACTCAGCAGATTATAGTAAAATTTAATAGAATTATTAAACTAACTAACTATTAACTATAGTTTGATAAGTCATGCTTTTTTTTTTGCTTGCAAAAAAGCATGGGTAATTATTATTGATTATTATAGGTGCTTATTAAAATTTTATATTAATTTTATTATTTTGGTTAATAATTCACATATTGGTTTAATAATGGACCATAATGTTATTGTTTTACAATTAAGGTTTTATTCTTGATATTATAATTTATTTAATAAATTAGGTGACCTGGTGGTCTAGGGGTAAGGTGTCGGACTTCTCTGCCAGGGGTCCGGGGTTCAATCCTCTGTCCCGGCACAAATTTATCTGACAACAAAACCCTTCCTTCACCTCTGACAAGACATCTTGTGAATGTGGGGAATGCCAGGCCTCCGCCGTGGTTCGGATTCCACGTTAAACTGTAGGTCCTCCATTTCATCTCACAATCACCCTACCATTACACATTAGCGTAAGTGCGTATAACCCGAACGGGTAGTAAGACGCGGTGCTAATAATAATATTAATACTTATTTAATTAATGTTTTATATGTTAATTTTTGTGTATTAGTTTTAATTATATATTGATTAGTTATTTTTGCAGTATTGAGTATTATTAATCAGGGGTACATGGATTTAGTAATTTATATAGTATTGGTGAATATTGTGTCAGCTACCGCGGTTATACATTTAATAAAATTGAATTATATTAGTTAAATTAAGTGAATTTTTTTTATTTAAATTTAAATTTGTATTTTTGGGGTGAAATATGTTTATTTCAATTATTTGAATCTTTAAAATATTTTTTTAAACTAGGATTAGATACCCTATTATTTTAGAGGAATCTGCCCTATCATTGATAATCCACACTATATCATTCTTCAATTTGTATAATCAGTTTGTATACCGCCGTTATCAGAATATTTTATTTTGAAGCTATCATCTAATATTTTAGAGAGGCTTAACACCACTTGAAAATTGAAAAATGACACCTGGACATGGGAATCGAACCCGGGGCCTTCAGCTTAGTGCGCCAATGCTTTTACCACTGAGCTATACAGGATTCCTCCCATGCCCATGGTACATTTTTCACTCATATTTTAATGCAGTGTCTTTGATGGACGGGCGGAAGTCGTCAGCTTATAAACTTATGGATTATAAGCCATCAGACAATGCAGCCACCTGCGTCTCGGTAGTTGGCATTATGCAGCCAATTGACAATTATAATATATTTGTACGGGATATTAATGAATCAGATAGCTGAAGCTATCATCTAACATTTTAGAGAGGCTTAACACCACTTAGATATCATATTCCGAAAATTGAAAAATGAAACCTGGACACGGGAATCGAACCCGGGACCTTCGGCTTAGTACGTCAATGCTCTTAACAATGAGCTATACAAGATTCGTCCCATACCCATGGTCATTCTTCACTCTTATTTTAAGGAATAGTCTTTGATGTATGGGCGGAAGTCTTCGGCTTATAAACATGTGATTATAAGATCACAGCCATCAGACAACGCAGCCACCTGCGACTCGCTAGTTGGCAATGTATTTAAGCCAATTGACAATTATATTATAATTGTACTGGATTGCATATGTTAATGAATCAGATAGGCGAAGCTATCATCTATGCATTTTAGTGAGGCAAGTATCATATTCTTAAAATTGAAAAATGAGACCTGGACTTGGGAATCGAACCCGGGACATTCGACTTAGTACGCCCATGCACTTACCACTGAGCTATCCAAGATTCCTCCCTCGCCCATGGTCATTCTTCACTCATATTTTAATCAATAGTCTTTGATGGACGGGCGGAATTCGTCGGCTTATAAACATGTTATCATATCACCTGCGACTAGTTGGTAATGTATTCAAGCCAATTGACAATTATACTACTAATTATATTATATAATTATATTATATAATTATATTATATATATTATATAATTATATTACTAATTCTAGTGCTCCAGTTAATACTAGTTACATTTAGTATGCAAGTTATTGATTCACCAACATTCATTTTGATTGCTCTTCTTGACCACCAATCGTTGTCAGATGACCGTAGAACTGTGTAAGCACTGTTGAAAACTGCGGCAACATTCATTGATTTAGTAGCAAGTACGTGGATTTACATCAGTTATTTTAAAACCAGAAGCCTCAAACCACCCAGCAGATTATTTAGCTAAATATCAGAGATTAAATTTAGGGTAGATTTAGAGGTAAACCTATCTTAACATAGTGCTAATTTAAGAACACTGCATACAAACCACTCAGCAGATTATAGTAAAATTTAATAGAATTATTAAATTAATAGGCAAAGGTATTTTAACTATAGTTTGATTAGTCTTGTAATCATTACCCATGCTTTTTTTTTGCTTGCAATAAAGCAGGGGTAATTATTATTGATTATTATAGGTGCTTATTAAAATTTTATATTAATTTTATTATTTTGGTTAATAATTCACATATTGGTTTAATAATGGACTATATTGTTATTGTTTTACTGTTAAGGTTTTATTCTTGATATTAGAATTTATTTAATAAATCAGGTGACCTGGTGGTCTAGGGGTAAGGTGTCGGACTTCTGTGCCAGGGGTCCGGGGTTCAATCCTCGGTCCCGGCACAAATTTATCTGATAACCAAACCCTTCCTTCACCTCTGACAAGACATCTTGTGAATGTGGGGAATGCCAGGCCTCCACCGTGGTTCGGATGCCACGTTAAACTATAGATCCTCCATTTCATCTCACAATCACCCTACCATTAGAACATTAGCGTAAGTGCGTATAACCCGAACGGGTAGTAAGACGCGGTGCTAATAATAATAATAATAATTTAATAAATGTTTTATATGTTAATTTTTGTGTATTAGTTTTAATTATAGATTGATTAGTTATTTTTGCAGTATTAAGTACTATTAATCAGGGGTACTTGGATTTAGTAATTTATATAGTATTGGTGAATATTGTGCAAGCTACCGCGGTTATACAATTAATAAAATTGAATTATATTAGTTAAATTAAGTGAAATTTTTTTATTTAAATTTAAATTTGTATTTTTGGGGTGAAATATGTTTATTTCAATTATTTGAATCTTCAAAATATTTATTTAGAGGAATCTGCCCTATCATTGATAATCCACACTATATCATTCTTCAATTTGTATAATCAGTTTGTATACCGCCGTTATCAGAATATTTTATTTTGAAGCTATCGACTAACGTTTTAGTGAGGCTTAACACCACTTAGATATCATATTCTGAAAATTGAAAAATGACACCTGGACACGGGAATCGAACCCGGGACCTTCAGTTTATTGCGCCAATGTTCTTACCACTGAGCTATCCAGGATTCGCCCCTTGCCCATGGTGAATGACCCTATTTTAAGGCAGAGTCATTGATGGACGGGCGGAAGTCTTCAGCTTATAAACATGTGATTATATCATAAAACGCAGCCATCTGCGACTCGGTAGTTCGCAATGTATACATATGTTAATGAATCAGTTAGCCGAACTATCATCTATGAATTTTTTACGCAAGTACGACTTAGATATCATATCTGAAAAATAAAAAATGACATCTTGACGCGGGAATCGAACCTGGGACCTTCGGGTTGGTACGCCAATGCTTTTACCACTGAGCTATCCAGGATTCCTCCCATGCCCAAGGTACATTTTTCACTCATATTTTAATGCAGTGTCTTTGATGGACAGGTGGAAGTCGTCAGCTTATAAACATGTGATCATATGAATTATAAGCCATCAGACAATGCAGCCACCTGCGTCTCGGTAGTTGGCATTATGCAGCCAATTGACAATTATAATATAATTGTACGGGATATTAATGAATCAGATAGCTGAAGCTATCATCTAACATTTTAGAGAGGCTTAACACCACTTAGATATCATATTGCGAAAATTGAAACCTGGACACGGGAATCGAACCCGGGACCTTCGGCTTAGTACGTCAATGCTCTCAACAATGAGCTATACAAGATTCGTCCCATGCCCATGGTCATTCTTCACTCTTATTTTAAAGAATAGTCTTTGATGTATGGGCAGAAGTCGTCGGGTTATAAACATGTGATTATAAGATCACAGCCATCAGACAACGCAGCCACCTGCGACTCGCTAGTTGGCAATGTATTTAAGCCAATTGACAATTATATTATTATTGTACTGGATTGCATATATTAATGAATCAGATAGCCGAAGCTATCATCTATGCATTTTAGTGAGGCAAGTACCACTTAGTTATCATATTCTTAAAATTGAAAAATGAGACCTGGACGCGGGAATCGAACCCGAGACCTTCGGATTAGTACGCCCATGCACTTACCACTGAGCTATCCAAGTTCGTCCCTAGCCCATGGTAATTCTTCACTCATATTTTAATCAATAGGCTTTGATGGACGGGCGGAAGTCGTCGGCTTATAAACATGTTATCATATCACCTGCGACTAGGTAGTTGGCAATGTATTTAAGCCAATTGACAATTATAATATAATTGTACTGGATTGCATATATTAATGAATCAGATAGCCGAAGTTATCATCTATGCATTTTAGTGAGGCAAGTACCACTTGGTTATCATATGTTGTATCCATATTAACTACTAATTCTAGTGCTCCAGTTAATACTAGTTACATTTAGTATGCAAGTTATTGATTCACCAACATTCATTTTGATTGCTCTTCTTGACCACCAATCGTTGTCAGATGACCGTAGAACTGTGTAAGCACTGTTGAAAACTGCGGCAACATTCATTGATTTAGTAGCAAGTACGTGGATATACATCAGTTATTTTAAAACTAGAAGCCACAAACCACTCAGCAGATTATTTAGCTAAATATCAGAGATTAAACTACCTTAAACCTAAATTTAGGGTAGATTTAGAGGTAAACCTATCTTAACATAGTGCTAAATTAAGAACACTGCAGGTGACCTGGTGGTCTAGGGGTAAGGCGTCAGACTTCTATGCTGGCGGCCGGGGTTCGATCCTCGGTTCCGGCACAGATTTATCTGATTCCCAAACCCTTCCTACACCTCTGACAAGACATCTTGTTAATGTGTGGGATGCCAGGTCGCCACCGTGGTTCGGATTCCACGTTAAACTGTAGGTCCTCCATTTCATCTCACAATCACCCTACCATTACACATTAGCGTAAGTGCGTAAAACCCGAACGGTTAGTAAGTGCGGTGCTATTAATAATAATAATTTAATAAATGTTTTATATGTTAATTTTAATTATAGATTGATTAGTTATTTTTGCAGTATTGCAGGGGTACTTGGATTTAGTAATTTATATAGTATTGGTGAATATTGTGCCAGCTACCGCGGTTATACAATTAATAAAATTGAATTATATTAGTTAAATTAAGTGAAATTTTTTTATTTAAATTTATATTTGTAATTTTAGGGTGAAATATGTTTATTTCAATTATTTGAATCTTTAAAATACTTTTTTAAACTAGGATTAGATACCCTATTATTTTAGAGGAATCTGCCCTATCATTGATAATCCACACTATATCATTCTTCAATTTGTATAATCAGTTTGTATACCGCCGTTATCAGAATATTTTATTTTGAAGCTATCATCTAATATTTTAGTGAGGCTTAACACCACTTAGATATCATATTCTGAAAATTGAAAAATGACACCTGGACACGAGAATCGAACCCGGGGCCTTCAGCTTAGTGCGCCAATGCTCTTACCACTGAGCTAACCAGGATTCGCCCCGTGCCCATGGTGAATGCCCATATTTTAAGGCAGAGTCATTGATGGACGGGCGGAAATTTTCAGGGTGAAATATGTTTATTTCAATTATTTGAATCTTTAAAATATTTTTTTAAACTAGGATTAGATACCCTATTATTTTAGAGGAATCTGCCCTATCATTGATAATCCATACAATATCTTTCTTCAATTTGTATACCGCCGTTATCGAATATTTTATTTTGAAGCTATCATCTAACATTTTAGTGAGGCTTAACACCACTTAGATATCATATTCTGAAAATTGAAAAATGACACCTGGACACGGGAATCGAACCCGGGGCCTTCAGCTTATTGCGCCAATGTTCTTACCAATGAGCTATCCAAGATTCGCCCCGTGCCCATGGTGAATGACCATATTTTAAGGCAGAGTCATTGATGGACGGGCGGAAGTCTTCAGCTTATAAACATGTGATTATATCATAAAAACGCAGCCATCTGCGACTCGGTAGTTCGCAATGTATGCATGTGTTAATGAATCAGTTAGCCGAAGCTATCATCTATGAATTTTAGTTACGCAAGTACGACTTAGATATCATATCTGAAAAATAAAAATTGACATCTTGACGCGGGAATCGAACCTGGGACCTTCGGCTTAGTACGCCAATGTATTTACCACTGAGCTATCCAGGATTCCTCCCATGCCTATGGTACATTTTTCACACATATTTTAATGCAGTGTCTTTGATGGACGGGCGGAAGTCGTCAGCTTATAAACATGTGATTATATGGATTATAAGCCATGAGACAATGCAGCCACCTGCGTCTCGGTAGTTGGCATTATGCAGCCAATTGACAAATATAACATAATTGTACGGGATATTAATGAATCAGATAGCTGAAGCTATCATCTAACATTTTAGAGAGGCTTAACACCACTTAGATATCATATTCCGAAAATTGAAACCTGGACACGGGAATCGAACCCGGGACCTTCGGCTTAGTACGTCAATGCTCTCAACAATGAGTTATACAAGGTTCGTCCTTCGCCCATGGTCATTCTTCACTCATATTTTAATCAATAGTCTTTGATGTATGGGCGGAAGTCGTCGGCTTATAAACATGTTATCATATCACCTGCGACTAGGTAGTTGGTAATGTATTTAAGCCAATTGACAATTATACTACTAATTATATTATATAATATAATTATATTTTATATATTATATATATTATATATATAATTATATTACTAATTCTAGTGCTCCGGTTAATACTAGTTACATTTAGTATGCAAGTTATTGATTCACCAACATTCATTTTGATTGCTCTTCTTGACCACCAATCGTTGTCAGATGACCGTAGAACTGTGTAAGCACTGTTGAAAACTGCGGCAACATTCATTGATTTAGTAGCAAGTACATCATTTATTTTAAAACCAGAAGCCACAAACCACTCAGCAGATTATTTAGCTAAATATCAGAGATTAAATTTAGGGTAGATTTAGAGGTAAACCTATCTTAACATAGTGCTAAATTAAGAACACTGCATACAAACCACTCAGCAGATTATAGTAAAATTTAATAGAATTATTAAACTAACTAACTATTAACTATAGTTTGATAAGTCATGCTTTTTTTTTTGCTTGCAAAAAAGCATGGGTAATTATTATTGATTATTATAGGTGCTTATTAAAATTTTATATTAATTTTATTATTTTGGTTAATAATTCACATATTGGTTTAATAATGGACCATAATGTTATTGTTTTACAATTAAGGTTTTATTCTTGATATTATAATTTATTTAATAAATTAGGTGACCTGGTGGTCTAGGGGTAAGGTGTCGGACTTCTCTGCCAGGGGTCCGGGGTTCAATCCTCTGTCCCGGCACAAATTTATCTGACAACAAAACCCTTCCTTCACCTCTGACAAGACATCTTGTGAATGTGGGGAATGCCAGGCCTCCGCCGTGGTTCGGATTCCACGTTAAACTGTAGGTCCCCATTTCATCTCACAATCACCCTACCATTACACATTAGCGTAAGTGCGTATAACCCGAACGGGTAGTAAGACGCGGTGCTAATAATAATATTAATACTTATTTAATTAATGTTTTATATGTTAATTTTTGTGTATTAGTTTTAATTATATATTGATTAGTTATTTTTGCAGTATTGAGTATTATTAATCAGGGGTACATGGATTTAGTAATTTATATAGTATTGGTGAATATTGTGTCAGCTACCGCGGTTATACATTTAATAAAATTGAATTATATTAGTTAAATTAAGTGAATTTTTTTTATTTAAATTTAAATTTGTATTTTTGGGGTGAAATATGTTTATTTCAATTATTTGAATCTTTAAAATATTTTTTTAAACTAGGATTAGATACCCTATTATTTTAGAGGAATCTGCCCTATCATTGATAATCCACACTATATCATTCTTCAATTTGTATAATCAGTTTGTATACCGCCGTTATCAGAATATTTTATTTTGAAGCTATCATCTAATATTTTAGAGAGGCTTAACACCACTTGAAAATTGAAAAATGACACCTGGACATGGGAATCGAACCCGGGGCCTTCAGCTTAGTGCGCCAATGCTTTTACCACTGAGCTATACAGGATTCCTCCCATGCCCATGGTACATTTTTCACTCATATTTTAATGCAGTGTCTTTGATGGACGGGCGGAAGTCGTCAGCTTATAAACTTATGGATTATAAGCCATCAGACAATGCAGCCACCTGCGTCTCGGTAGTTGGCATTATGCAGCCAATTGACAATTATAATATATTTGTACGGGATATTAATGAATCAGATAGCTGAAGCTATCATCTAACATTTTAGAGAGGCTTAACACCACTTAGATATCATATTCCGAAAATTGAAAAATGAAACCTGGACACGGGAATCGAACCCGGGACCTTCGGCTTAGTACGTCAATGCTCTTAACAATGAGCTATACAAGATTCGTCCCATACCCATGGTCATTCTTCACTCTTATTTTAAGGAATAGTCTTTGATGTATGGGCGGAAGTCTTCGGCTTATAAACATGTGATTATAAGATCACAGCCATCAGACAACGCAGCCACCTGCGACTCGCTAGTTGGCAATGTATTTAAGCCAATTGACAATTATATTATAATTGTACTGGATTGCATATGTTAATGAATCAGATAGGCGAAGCTATCATCTATGCATTTTAGTGAGGCAAGTATCATATTCTTAAAATTGAAAAATGAGACCTGGACTTGGGAATCGAACCCGGGACATTCGACTTAGTACGCCCATGCACTTACCACTGAGCTATCCAAGATTCCTCCCTCGCCCATGGTCATTCTTCACTCATATTTTAATCAATAGTCTTTGATGGACGGGCGGAATTCGTCGGCTTATAAACATGTTATCATATCACCTGCGACTAGTTGGTAATGTATTCAAGCCAATTGACAATTATACTACTAATTATATTATATAATTATATTATATAATTATATTATATATATTATATAATTATATTACTAATTCTAGTGCTCCAGTTAATACTAGTTACATTTAGTATGCAAGTTATTGATTCACCAACATTCATTTTGATTGCTCTTCTTGACCACCAATCGTTGTCAGATGACCGTAGAACTGTGTAAGCACTGTTGAAAACTGCGGCAACATTCATTGATTTAGTAGCAAGTACGTGGATTTACATCAGTTATTTTAAAACCAGAAGCCTCAAACCACCCAGCAGATTATTTAGCTAAATATCAGAGATTAAATTTAGGGTAGATTTAGAGGTAAACCTATCTTAACATAGTGCTAATTTAAGAACACTGCATACAAACCACTCAGCAGATTATAGTAAAATTTAATAGAATTATTAAATTAATAGGCAAAGGTATTTTAACTATAGTTTGATTAGTCTTGTAATCATTACCCATGCTTTTTTTTTGCTTGCAATAAAGCAGGGGTAATTATTATTGATTATTATAGGTGCTTATTAAAATTTTATATTAATTTTATTATTTTGGTTAATAATTCACATATTGGTTTAATAATGGACTATATTGTTATTGTTTTACTGTTAAGGTTTTATTCTTGATATTAGAATTTATTTAATAAATCAGGTGACCTGGTGGTCTAGGGGTAAGGTGTCGGACTTCTGTGCCAGGGGTCCGGGGTTCAATCCTCGGTCCCGGCACAAATTTATCTGATAACCAAACCCTTCCTTCACCTCTGACAAGACATCTTGTGAATGTGGGGAATGCCAGGCCTCCACCGTGGTTCGGATGCCACGTTAAACTGTAGGTCCTCCATTTCATCTCACAATCACCCTACCATTAGAAATTAGCGTAAGTGCGTATAACCCGAACGGGTAGTAAGACGCGGTGCTAATAATAATAATAATAATTTAATAAATGTTTTATATGTTAATTTTTGTGTATTAGTTTTAATTATAGATTGATTAGTTATTTTTGCAGTATTAAGTACTATTAATCAGGGGTACTTGGATTTAGTAATTTATATAGTATTGGTGAATATTGTGCAAGCTACCGCGGTTATACAATTAATAAAATTGAATTATATTAGTTAAATTAAGTGAAATTTTTTTATTTAAATTTAAATTTGTATTTTTGGGGTGAAATATGTTTATTTCAATTATTTGAATCTTCAAAATATTTTTTTAGAGGAATCTGCCCTATCATTGATAATCCACACTATATCATTCTTCAATTTGTATAATCAGTTTGTATACCGCCGTTATCAGAATATTTTATTTTGAAGCTATCGACTAACGTTTTAGTGAGGCTTAACACCACTTAGATATCATATTCTGAAAATTGAAAAATGACACCTGGACACGGGAATCGAACCCGGGACCTTCAGTTTATTGCGCCAATGTTCTTACCACTGAGCTATCCAGGATTCGCCCCTTGCCCATGGTGAATGACCCTATTTTAAGGCAGAGTCATTGATGGATGGGCGGAAGTCTTCAGCTTATAAACATGTGATTATATCATAAAACGCAGCCATCTGCGACTCGGTAGTTCGCAATGTATACATATGTTAATGAATCAGTTAGCCGAACTATCATCTATGAATTTTTTACGCAAGTACGACTTAGATATCATATCTGAAAAATAAAAAATGACATCTTGACGCGGGAATCGAACCTGGGACCTTCGGGTTGGTACGCCAATGCTTTTACCACTGAGCTATCCAGGATTCCTCCCATGCCCAAGGTACATTTTTCACTCATATTTTAATGCAGTGTCTTTGATGGACAGGTGGAAGTCGTCAGCTTATAAACATGTGATCATATGAATTATAAGCCATCAGACAATGCAGCCACCTGCGTCTCGGTAGTTGGCATTATGCAGCCAATTGACAATTATAATATAATTGTACGGGATATTAATGAATCAGATAGCTGAAGCTATCATCTAACATTTTAGAGAGGCTTAACACCACTTAGATATCATATTGCGAAAATTGAAACCTGGACACGGGAATCGAACCCGGGACCTTCGGCTTAGTACGTCAATGCTCTCAACAATGAGCTATACAAGATTCGTCCCATGCCCATGGTCATTCTTCACTCTTATTTTAAAGAATAGTCTTTGATGTATGGGCAGAAGTCGTCGGGTTATAAACATGTGATTATAAGATCACAGCCATCAGACAACGCAGCCACCTGCGACTCGCTAGTTGGCAATGTATTTAAGCCAATTGACAATTATATTATTATTGTACTGGATTGCATATATTAATGAATCAGATAGCCGAAGCTATCATCTATGCATTTTAGTGAGGCAAGTACCACTTAGTTATCATATTCTTAAAATTGAAAAATGAGACCTGGACGCGGGAATCGAACCCGAGACCTTCGGATTAGTACGCCCATGCACTTACCACTGAGCTATCCAAGATTCGTCCCTCGCCCATGGTAATTCTTCACTCATATTTTAATCAATAGGCTTTGATGGACGGGCGGAAGTCGTCGGCTTATAAACATGTTATCATATCACCTGCGACTAGGTAGTTGGCAATGTATTTAAGCCAATTGACAATTATAATATAATTGTACTGGATTGCATATATTAATGAATCAGATAGCCGAAGTTATCATCTATGCATTTTAGTGAGGCAAGTACCACTTGGTTATCATATGTTGTATCCATATTAACTACTAATTCTAGTGCTCCAGTTAATACTAGTTACATTTAGTATGCAAGTTATTGATTCACCAACATTCATTTTGATTGCTCTTCTTGACCACCAATCGTTGTCAGATGACCGTAGAACTGTGTAAGCACTGTTGAAAACTGCGGCAACATTCATTGATTTAGTAGCAAGTACGTGGATTTACATCAGTTATTTTAAAACTAGAAGCCACAAACCACTCAGCAGATTATTTAGCTAAATATCAGAGATTAAACTACCTTAAACCTAAATTTAGGGTAGATTTAGAGGTAAACCTATCTTAACATAGTGCTAAATTAAGAACACTGCAGGTGACCTGGTGGTCTAGGGGTAAGGCGTCAGACTTCTATGCTGGCGGCCGGGGTTCGATCCTCGGTTCCGGCACAGATTTATCTGATTCCCAAACCCTTCCTACACCTCTGACAAGACATCTTGTTAATGTGTGGGATGCCAGGTCGCCACCGTGGTTCGGATTCCACGTTAAACTGTAGGTCCTCCATTTCATCTCACAATCACCCTACCATTACACATTAGCGTAAGTGCGTAAAACCCGAACGGTTAGTAAGTGCGGTGCTATTAATAATAATAATTTAATAAATGTTTTATATGTTAATTTTAATTATAGATTGATTAGTTATTTTTGCAGTATTGCAGGGGTACTTGGATTTAGTAATTTATATAGTATTGGTGAATATTGTGCCAGCTACCGCGGTTATACAATTAATAAAATTGAATTATATTAGTTAAATTAAGTGAAATTTTTTTATTTAAATTTATATTTGTAATTTTAGGGTGAAATATGTTTATTTCAATTATTTGAATCTTTAAAATACTTTTTTAAACTAGGATTAGATACCCTATTATTTTAGAGGAATCTGCCCTATCATTGATAATCCACACTATATCATTCTTCAATTTGTATAATCAGTTTGTATACCGCCGTTATCAGAATATTTTATTTTGAAGCTATCATCTAATATTTTAGTGAGGCTTAACACCACTTAGATATCATATTCTGAAAATTGAAAAATGACACCTGGACACGAGAATCGAACCCGGGGCCTTCAGCTTAGTGCGCCAATGCTCTTACCACTGAGCTATCCAGGATTCGCCCCGTGCCCATGGTGAATGCCCATATTTTAAGGCAGAGTCATTGATGGACGGGCGGAAATTTTCAGGGTGAAATATGTTTATTTCAATTATTTGAATCTTTAAAATATTTTTTAAACTAGGATTAGATACCCTATTATTTTAGAGGAATCTGCCCTATCATTGATAATCCATACAATATCTTTCTTCAATTTGTATACCGCCGTTATCGAATATTTTATTTTGAAGCTATCATCTAACATTTTAGTGAGGCTTAACACCACTTAGATATCATATTCTGAAAATTGAAAAATGACACCTGGACACGGGAATCGAACCCGGGGCCTTCAGCTTATTGCGCCAATGTTCTTACCAATGAGCTATCCAAGATTCGCCCCGTGCCCATGGTGAATGACCATATTTTAAGGCAGAGTCATTGATGGACGGGCGGAAGTCTTCAGCTTATAAACATGTGATTATATCATAAAACGCAGCCATCTGCGACTCGGTAGTTCGCAATGTATGCATGTGTTAATGAATCAGTTAGCCGAAGCTATCATCTATGAATTTTAGTTACGCAAGTACGACTTAGATATCATATCTGAAAAATAAAAATTGACATCTTGACGCGGGAATCGAACCTGGGACCTTCGGCTTAGTACGCCAATGTATTTACCACTGAGCTATCCAGGATTCCTCCCATGCCTATGGTACATTTTTCACACATATTTTAATGCAGTGTCTTTGATGTATGGGTGGAAGTCGTCGGCTTATAAACATGTTATCATATCACCTGCGACTAGGTAGTTGGTAATGTATTTAAGCCAATTGACAATTATACTACTAATTATATTATATAATATAATTATATTTTATATATTATATAATTATATAATATAATTATATTACTAATTCTAGTGCTCCGGTTAATACTAGTTACATTTAGTATGCAAGTTATTGATTCACCAACATTCATTTTGATTGCTCTTCTTGACCACCAATCGTTGTCAGATGACCGTAGAACTGTGTAAGCACTGTTGAAAACTGCGGCAACATTCATTGATTTAGTAGCAAGTACATCATTTATTTTAAAACCAGAAGCCACAAACCACTCAGCAGATTATTTAGCTAAATATCAGAGATTAAATTTAGGGTAGATTTAGAGGTAAACCTATCTTAACATAGTGCTAAATTAAGAACACTGCATACAAACCACTCAGCAGATTATAGTAAAATTTAATAGAATTATTAAACTAACTAACTATTAACTATAGTTTGATAAGTAATGCTTTTTTTTTTTGCTTGCAAAAAAGCATGGGTAATTATTATGGATTATTATAGGTGCTTATTAAAATTTTATATTAATTTTATTATTTTGGTTAATAATTCACATATTGGTTTAATAATGGACCATAATGTTATTGTTTTACAATTAAGGTTTTATTCTTGATATTATAATTTATTTAATAAATTAGGTGACCTGGTGGTCTAGGGGTAAGGTGTCGGACTTCTCTGCCAGGGGTCCGGGGTTCAATCCTCTGTCCCGGCACAAATTTATCTGACAACAAAACCCTTCCTTCACCTCTGACAAGACATCTTGTGAATGTGGGGAATGCCAGGCCTCCGCCGTGGTTCGGATTCCACGTTAAACTGTAGGTCCTCCATTTCATCTCACAATCACCCTACCATTACACATTAGCGTAAGTGCGTATAACCCGAACGGGTAGTAAGACGCGGTGCTAATAATAATATTAATATTTATTTAATTAATGTTTTATATGTTAATTTTTGTGTATTAGTTTTAATTATATATTGATTAGTTATTTTTGCAGTATTGAGTATTATTAATCAGGGGTACTTGGATTTAGTAATTTATATAGTATTGGTGAATATTGTGCCAGCTACCGCGGTTATACATTTAATAAAATTGAATTATATTAGTTAAATTAAGTGAATTTTTTTTATTTAAATTTAAATTTGTATTTTTGGGGTGAAATATGTTTATTTCAATTATTTGAATCTTTAAAATATTTTTTTAAACTAGGATTAGATACCCTATTATTTTAGAGGAATCTGCCCTATCATTGATAATCCACACTATATCATTCTTCAATTTGTATAATCAGTTTGTATACCGCCGTTATCAGAATATTTTATTTTGAAGCTATCATCTAATATTTTAGAGAGGCTTAACACCACTTGAAAATTGAAAAATGACACCTGGACATGGGAATCGAACCCGGGGCCTTCAGCTTAGTGCGCCAATGCTTTTACCACTGAGCTATACAGGATTCCTCCCATGCCCAAGGTACATTTTTCACTCATATTTTAATGCAGTGTCTTTGATGGACGGGCGGAAGTCGTCAGCTTATAAACTTATGGATTATAAGCCATCAGACAATGCAGCCACCTGCGTCTCGGTAGTTGGCATTATGCAGCCAATTGACAATTATAATATATTTGTACGGGATATTAATGAATCAGATAGCTGAAGCTATCATCTAACATTTTAGAGAGGCTTAACACCACTTAGATATCATATTCCGAAAATTGAAAAATGAAACCTGGACACGGGAATCGAACCCGGGACCTTCGGCTTAGTACGTCAATGCTCTTAACAATGAGCTATACAAGATTCTTCCCATGCCCATGGTCATTCTTCACTCTTATTTTAAGGAATAGTCTTTGATGTATGGGCGGAAGTCTTCGGCTTATAAACATGTGATTATAAGATCACAGCCATCAGACAACGCAGCCACCTGCGACTCGCTAGTTGGCAATGTATTTAAGCCAATTGACAATTATATTATAATTGAACTGGATTGCATATGTTAATGAATCAGATAGCCGAAGCTATCATCTATGCATTTTAGTGAGGCAAGTATCATATTCTTAAAATTGTAAAATGAGATCTGGACGCGGGAATCGAACCCGGGACATTCGACTTAGTACGCCCATGCACTTACCACTGAGCTATCCAAGATTCCTCCCTCGCCCATGGTCATTCTTCACTCATATTTTAATCAATAGTCATTGATGGACGGGCGGAAGTCTTCAGCTTATAAACATGTGATTAGATCATAATATCATAAAATATCAGACGATGATATGGGAGGGAACTTGGTAAAATCCTAGTGAACCCCCTGATGGAAATGTCTAGGCACACCTATGGCTTAACGAAAGGGTAAATTTGATGTACCAAGATATAATGGAACAGGCATGATGTAGTAGGCGTTTAGATTAGTAATATATTTTTTTAAATACAAACATAAAATAAATGTGTTTCAAAGAGTAAAAGCTAAAGCATCTTAGTTCAAGTGTTTGTATTCATCAAGGTTATGAAGCATAGTATAAACTTTGTCATTAAAATGTTTAGTTTATAAACTAGGAAGTGTCAAGTCTACTTCCTCACTAAGCAAGTGTTGGTGTTAGAGAGTGGTGATACAATGCTAGCTACACTAATTGACAGACAGCCCTCAGTGAGCAGTTTTCTGGTTGCTGAGTGGTGTCCAAACACATACCAGGCTAACCACTCTTTTACTTACTAATATCAAGATAAAGTATTGTAATCTTGAAAAAAAAAATGTTTCACGATATTGATGAATTTTTACTTTTTTTATAAACTCGAACTCAAAAAACTAGATTTCACAATTCTGTTTGTCCCCATGTCTATCTGTTAACCTGTCCCTGGCCACTGATCGGATACGGTTTGATTGATTTCTTCAAACTTTATAAGTTTTAGAGCAATATCTCAACAAGTTTATTTTATTTTGACCCTAGCCTTCAAATATAGGATAGTTTACAAATGAGAGATTTTTTAATGCATTTTTTTTTCAAAACTGGATCTAAGGATTCTGATTAAAATGCAAACTTAGGGAGTAATTGATCTCACAAATAACGTAGAGGCTATTTGGTTTTTGGTCAGTAAAATTTTGAAGTGTGATTTTAAAATATTTCAAGTTTTTGAAAAATCACTAAAGAGAGTTGATGTAGGTATCTTGTTTGAGATTAATATATCTGTTGCCAACAGCAGTGTGTTGTTTTAGCCTATATCAAGTAATATTTTGTCAATAAGTGATTTAACAATGTTACTTGTAATTAATTGCGAGAGATAGAGCTAGAGTAATATTTTGTCAGTAGGTGATATGAGTGTTATTTGTAGTTAATTGTGAGGGATATACCGCAAATAATATTTTCACCACTCACCGGTAAAATTGGGAAAAATCCCGGGAAATGTTCTTGAAAATTTGCCATCATTTGAGAATTTAAAGGTGAGGACCACTATAAATAGTTTTTGGGCATACACATTTAAACATTTGCCATGGGGAAAACCACTTTAAATATATTCTGGAAAAATTAAATTAAAGATATTATAGGTAAGGAAAACTATAATTAGCGTTTAGGGGTATCAAAATATCAAAACAGTTCTAGGAGGAGGATCACTCCAAATATCTCGGAAGGAGTCTAATTTTCAAAATATTACTGGACAAGGACCTTTCAAAATGGATTCTAAGGGTATTCAATTTTCACAAAATATATGGTGTCGAGTCCCTGGATCTCCTATTAATTGGAAGAAAGTTCCTTTTAAATAAAATTGTATACACCCCTACACAAATAAAGTTCCACCGCCACTTGTAGTTGAGCACACATCACAAGTAAAATAATGGCCTTTTGGTCCAGACCTTTAAAAAATATACGTTGAGAATGTAGAGTAATATAATGGATTTACCCTCGTTTTTAGTGGGGAGAGAAAGGTCCTGTCTATGATGGATCGTGATAAAGTTTCCCAACAGGAGATGGTGAGAATTTTTTTTTATGCATGGACTCATCTAATAAATGTGTGTAGTACTGCAATCTATGGTGGTAGAACCGAGACGGGGGTGGGGGGGGGGGGCAAGAGGAGCCTCCTTCCCCTGCAAATAATCTCTGCTGGAATTAATCCCACCCCCCTAAATATATTTTAAATCCTCTGATAATATCGAAAAATAAGTTGAAAGATCTTGCATTAACCTCAAAATAACTTCTATATACATTCAATTATCAAAAGTTTTCCAAAGAAGACCACCTCAAAGTTTCTAGAGGCATATAATTTTCGAAAAAAATTCAAGCTAGGAGCAGTCTAAATATTTTCTAGAAGCACCAAAATTTTAAACATTTTTGGAGTAGAACCCCTTCAAATAGCTTTCAGGAGATATAAATTTTAAAAAGTAAACTGGTTGAGGACTATTAAAAATAGCTTCTGGAGGTATCCAAACTTTTAAAAAATGTCCGAAGGTTCTAGTAACATCCAAAGTTCTAAATAATTTAGAGGGGGGACTACTCTAAATATCTTTTAAAAGAGTATAATTTCAAAAAAGTGGGAAAGGACCACTTCAAATTAGGGAAAGAGAAAACCTTCTGATATTCTCGAATATGAAGCTAAATGACTTTAATAAAACGGCAAATAACTTCTTAAGACATTTAATTTTCAAAAATGCGCCAAGTGATTGAGGTGACGACGACCCCTGCAAATAGTTTTTAGAGACATCCAGTTTTAAAAATTTGCTGGAAGGGAAGCACTCCAAATAGATTATGCATGCATATAATTTTCAAAAATAGCCCAGGTGACAATGCAAAACAGATTCTAAATACATATTTTTTGACGAGTCGACGGCCACTAGTTACCTAGTCTATCAAATGTTTGTTAATATTTTGTCGATCAGTTGGTCGTCTAGCACATATCAACAACTTGGTCTAAGTACTCCTTCGTGTAGATTAATTGTCTGTCGTTCACTTTGTTCACGCGTATCGACCAGTTTATTGTTGATTAGATTTATGCACCCAAATTGGTCAACTGTTCGTGTGTATATCACTTTGTCCTCGTATGCATGAGCTAGTCGGCCAGTAGGTCATACTAGGGTCAGATAATTAATCCACCAAGCATTCCAAATATTTGTATACTTTTTGTCGACCAATTGGCTCTTTATCACATGGTCCTACTAACATCGAGATATTTTTTACAGCTTATCGACCAGTTTGTATGATGACAGTGTAAACAATATGAACCTGTAACTAATTTTGTTTACAAATACAACTATAGTACTTAGGCCTAGAAATTTAAATCATATCATTAATGGCAATCAGTCCTAGTTAAATATAATTGTGTCCAAAAAAATATCAAGATCTTCACACTTATTGTATTTCGTTGAATATCATATTAAAAAAAAATGTTTATCTTAAATTAAAAAAACCTTTAGTTAGTGTCATTTTTATCCCACATATTCCAAAAAGTGTATTTAATTTTGTATATTAACTTGTTGGAATATGTAATCATCTTTACAAACAGCACAGTGAATTTGTTCTCATTAGCACTAAAAGTCATATTTATTCGAGTTTCCCTGGCTGGCCAGGTGCGGTTGGGTGCAATCGTCCCCTTTGGCATAGAAAATAATCATAAATATCGAAACCAATACTTTTAAGTTGTAAAGAATGACTAACACCTTCCTCTTCCTATCTCCTACATGACCTAATCAAAATTAGGCAACATCTCTTTCAACTTAGCTCTAGAGCAAAGAAAGGAGAGTAAAACTCAAATGTTCTAGTATTAATATTAAGTTTAGTATTAAAATACATATTTTTTCTTTTATTACTAAAACACTTTAGACCTATGTACAGTATATATTTATTATTTTTATTTTGACGGCGACTTTTTGTTTTGTGTTATTTTTGTATTAATATTACAGATTGATTAATCTAAATTGTGTTCTTTCTTAAAGTATTATTATTATTAAATTAATTGTTAATTTCAATTAGTTTGTTAAACTCGCAATATTATAAATTAAAATATTTATTAATAAAAATTATTAAATTTATCCTTGAATGAGCCTTGTAAAAACCAATTTACCTCTACAACTAGCCCTGGATCCACCCTTGAGGTAGGCGTAGTTAAAAGTATTTGTCCTTCTAAAGATAGCATTGTATTCCACCGAACCCCCCTGTAAACATTTCCTGTTAGGCTACTAATCCCCTCTTTCCTTACTTTCATTTGTACTCAAAGTGAGAAGTTAAGTGAGAGTGAGAGGTAATGATACTGTCTCTATCTTAAGCTAGTTATATCCAGTCCCCCTTCATTACACCCTATCCCTATCTTGTGCTAGTTAGATATAGTACACTTCATTACACCCTATCCTTATCTTAAGCTAGTTAAATCCAGTCCACCTCATTACACCCTATCCCTATCTTGAGCTAGTTAGATCTAGTCCACTTCATTACACCCTATCCCTATCTT
>JBCFYV010009882.1:4230441-4362941 GCA_039000515.1 Timema cristinae | reverse complement strand
CATAATCTCAAGGGCAAAATGTTTACTATTACACTACTTTCTGTATAATATAAAAAAATAAAAATAAGAATATTTATTTTACTAATGTGAGAAGGCAAACAGTCTTCAAAACCAATGAAAGACAAGTAATAACCTTCAGGTAAACTATTTTGTTCACTTTGACACCCTTCCCCCTCCCCCTTGACGTCCTCCCAATAATGCACAATCTTTCCCTCTCTACCAGTTATGCACTAATCTTGTGGGTCGGAGAGTTTTTAAAAAGTAAACAAACAAACCTCACTCTTAAAAGCTCTGGTTTTTAATTCTTGGAAATTTCTGTTTTATTAATTTCTTCTTTATGCTAGTTTCAATGTGTTTTAATTTGGTGATAGGTTATCCAAGATTCTACAAGAGGCCTAAATATTTTACACACATCACTCCCTTCGAAACAACATTTATGTTACTCCGGTCAAAAGAAAGGATCATTATTAACCAGTCTTCCTTGGTAAACTTATTTTAATTCAATATATCAATGGGCATTCAAGGATAATATAGTATTTTAAATAATGAGTTAACACATATAAATATAATGTATTTATTTTGTCTAGGTTTACATTAGAAAAGAATTTTATTAAATAGTCATTCTTCTTTCATTACAATACAAATCCATGTTTGAAAAGCTAACTTGTTTACACTCAAATAACGGCCTAGAACATGTTTTTAAATTAAAACATATTTATTTTATCCAGCCCTATATTTGCAAACATTTTTACAACAATGGAAAAAATGGCGCAAAATGACAATTTTAAATTAATCATTGAAAAGAGGATAAAATAGTAATTCCTCAAAGTCCAAAATTAAAAACACAACAAAACATATAATTATGTAATTTTCTCCAGAAGAAGAGTGTAAAACACAAACTGGACTATGGCAGCATGGCTAAAGGTAGATCATGGTCACTTAGATACTGTTGTCTGTTTCTTGATTTTTTTTTTCTTGGATTTTGTAGTTGCCTGTTCAAACTTGTGTCTTGACTCTTGGTAAATGGATATAATGTTGTATTTATACTATATTTAATTAGTGATTGTTAAATTTATTTGTCTTTATTACTGTTTGTATAGAAATGACTGACTGGTGTGAGTAGGCCTGCTTGGAAGAAAAATACAGATGGCTATCTAAGGTTGAGACCAGGGGTGTGCCTGTATTTGGTTATATATTAGTGAGCATGTTCCCACCTACAAAACTGGCAAGCATTGCAACTTTTGGGGAGGGTTTGTATTACCCTAGTACTATAGCATGAATCAAAATATAAATTTTCTGTTTGGGCATTAAGTTGTATTGATGTGTCAAGGTTGTTGTGATTGGTATCAAAATGGTGCCCATTCATTCGTTGTCTGGGTGTTCATGTGGTGAGGCCAATGTATTCAACAATGCAGTTGTTACATTGTAACTGGTATTTAAGATTTTCTGTGGAGCAGCCATAGTGGCTTTTCATGGGGTATTCCATAGGTGTGAGTCTGCTGTTGAATGAGGTGGAAGGTTGGTGAATTTTGCAGGTACTGCATCTTGGTTTGTGGCAAGTGTAGGAACCTTGGACCTGATGTGGTTTGTGGCTGTGGAGGGCAATTTAGGGTGAGCAAGAATGTTGCGGAGATTATGGGGGCGTTTGAATGTGATTCTTGGAGCAATGTTGAAATGATTTTGTGTGAGAAGTGATGAGGTTAGAATATTGTAGCCTGTGTTTAATATAAATCTGAGTTTGTATAGTCCTTCATAATACTGGATGGTGAGCAATTTGTCATTGGAAGGTTGCTTCTTATGGGCTCTTGATTGGATAGGCTCTGTTTATTTGACTGTTGACTATGTGTTTAGGGTATCATCGAGTTGAAAAAGCCTTGAAAAGTTATTTACATTGCTTGTTAAGGTCTTCTTCTTAAGAACATTTAAGTTTGGCTATGGTAGCTAGGCTATAGGTAGAGAGTGTTTTAGACAAAGAGGATGGTTGCATTGGAAATTAAGATATTGTTGATAGTTGGTGGTTTTGGTGTGGACTGTGGTGTTTATGCTTCCCCATGAAGATTTAGTTCCAGATCCAAGAATATGGCAGGGTGTTGTGAAACATTCTAGGTTAATATGTGTGTTTTGTTGTGTTTTTAATTGTGAACTTTGAGGCCTACAGTTTCTGATAAGTGTGTAGACCTTGCCATTCTCTTTTCACTGTTTAATATTAAACATTACATCAGGTAATCTTTGGTTCTATTTAAGTACAGGCATATAACTTTTTAACAAATAAAACAAGTTTATTTGGTCTTGGCCTACATTTTCGATAATTTTTATCAAATAAACTTAAGCTATGTTTATACACAGGTCCAGGCCTATGGCATATTTAAAAAATAAGACATGTATAATTGGTCTAGGCCTAAAATTGCAAACTTTTTTAATAAACCATTGGTTCTATTTACACAGGCAAACATAGCCCTGCATCCAAATATGGTTGCCACTTATTAAATTAGCTACACTAGCAACATTTTTGTAAGCTACCTAGAAAATGTTATATCCATCAAAAGAAATACGAAATCTCACCTCTTCTACCAACAGTTGGCTCAGGTTAAATTTTAATTACATCTTTTGTTCTCACTTCTGAAATGTCATCTTTTTCTGGCCATACAAATGTAAAGCCGCCTTCTGTTCATTGAATAGACTTTATAACAGGTTCATCAGAGTTCAGAGATAAAATAAAACCTACATATAATTGTGTACTTTTATTTACTAGTATACACTACTAGAACCCATATTCCTGGTTTTATATTTTGATCAGAAGATAATGCTTCAAAAGTTTCCTCTTTAACGTCTGTCAGCAAGTCACTCATACTGACATCACTGTCATATTCGATCAAGGGCTCATCTGAATCTCCCTCTGACTCACTTTCTTTAATACATCTATACTTTAATATCCCTGAGTGCTGCTTTTTAGTGATTTCTTTCATTCTCTTTTATTTTCCCTTTCTTGTTTTTCATTTTCTTTTCTCATTTTTTGATTATTTTTCCCGGAATGACATTCTTCCCACATTTTGAAGAGAATACTGGGTATTTTTTCTTTAACACTTTTATTAGAAGATGATGGAATATCATTTGGCCAGAATAAAGTTCTTTTAAAAGGTGATGGTACATCTATTGGGTTATTTGAAGACACATTCTGCCTACTCAAACTTGTTCATTGGGTGCTGTTCAATCGGTTGTTTCTTAGTTCTCTAAGTTGTGAAGTACCGGTAATTGTTGATTTGAGACATTACTTGTTGCTGGCTGTTAATTAAATAGGGTTTTTGGTGAGTTTGTTGCTTTTCTGGTCAACAACTTGGTTCTCCAAATTGTCAAATGAGTTACATATAAATAGCATTTTGCATTTGATCGGGAGTATACTTTAATAGCTTCTTTATCTCTTTGGGCGCCATCATAGAGATGTAAAAAATTAATAAGGCTTGTGATATTCTCTTTTAGCATTGTTATTTACTTGATTGACACATGTCAACAAAAGAAACTAGCAAAAACCTTTTAAAAATGGCAATGTTCCTAAGCTTGAAATCTCTGTCAACAATAGGAAACCTATTCATTTGCTGTTTAAATTTGTCTGCATAACCTAAATTGACTGTTTAACCACAGTTATTGAATCATATCATTATATAGTAACATTGTTTAAAATGTGTTGAGGCTAACTAATATCATGAAACACAAAATATTCAACAAAAATAAAGATAACCTTAAGCTAACAGATCAAAGTCTTCTTCAAAGTTTAAGGAATTTAATGAGATGCTAAACATTTGTGATACTTCAACAACATATGACTACCATTTTGAATACTCAATAGTTGACAGTTGATAACTACATTCATAAGGTAGAAGACTTAACAAAATAAAATTTCCAGCTGAAGTATTTTGCTGAGAATGAAATATCTCTTATTTTTAAAGGTATTATTAAAATAATGTCAACTTTTGGTGCTTTGTACATTTGTGTTTTCAAGGATTTCAACAAACATTAAACTGGTTTTGGGTTTTGCACTTATAAGAGACATCAGAATCCCCTTGTACAACACACAATTTCACATAAAGCTAATACTAATTAACTTCAACCTGACTAGGATTCAAACTGACAAAGCCACCAAAGCTTATTTTACGTGTTGAGGCATAGTGCCTTATATATATCGTACACAACATTGAGGCAATGATGAATTGAGATTTCTTCCAAACAAAAATAATTTTAGACCAATAGGACAAGGTAAAATTTTAAAAACTTTAATTTTTGTGAAATTAAGAAAATTCTAAACATATTTGTATTTGAAAATAATATTGGTTTTCTGAACATATTATAAATTTTGTTCAGACGTTATTAATTATCCAAAAAAGTAGTGTCTAAATTTAGCATATTTTACTGGTATTTTTTCTATAATTATTAATTATCTGGTATAAAAACAAAGTAAATTACTAAATGTACATTACCCGTGTTCCACTAAAATATTTTATCACTAATAATTTTGTTAACAGTAGACCTCACTTCCTCCATGTTATTATCATTATTTTTGTTTTACTAGTAAGTATGTAAACAGTAGAACTTAAACCCTTCATTTTATTATTGTTGCTACAGTTTTACTAGTAGTTCTGTGAACATTATACCACCTCCCCTCAACATTTTTAACGTTACTCTATAGTCTTAACATTTTCCTCTGGATTTTAAATTGAAATATTTCCTATAATTTCTCTTTGGATTTAGAGTAGATATTTTATCCTTGTTGTTCAAGTTAGACAGTTAAAAAAGAATATGATAGTCAATAGTTCATTATATTTATAAAGAATAACCATTGTTCAAGTGGTTTAAGATGCTAGCCTCGCAATAGATATAAAAAATGACCTATATTAAAAAAAAGCGTTTGCAAAATTTTTATGGAAGTTGGTTCACATATTAGGCAATTATCACAGAACAAAGAGACATAAATAGAGACAAAATGCTAAATTTTGGAGATAAAACACCACTTTTACCCAGTTTGGTCAATAAAACAAGCTTCAAATAGAATACCCAAATACAATACATTATTTTCGGCTCTGGCATTTAGGAAGCTGGAGTCTCTACACCCCCCTACTCAGCTAGAATTTAATTTTGGCTAGAGCCTTGAGTAAATTTCTAGGTGCGCCAAAGACTGTAATTGTGATAGGCCTAGCCAGTGAAAATTTTATTAATTCTGGTTACATCCACCAAGTCTAATGTTTTGTTTGGCTTATATCTCTGAATTAAATAAGCAAATAACAATGTTTTATATACACACACATATATATATATATATATATATATATATATATATATATATTTAGCAGTGTCTTACTACCTGTTCAGGTTATACACTTTTGTATTTTATTTTTATTTTAGGGATGAGAAAGGTTATATAGAGGAAGTGTACCCACAGTTGTGGGAAAGTAGAGTAGAAAACCATTTTGGAAAAACCACCTTCAGTACACCTGACCAAGATCCAAACCGATATACCCCCCGTCATCAGCAGTCTACTGCAAGAGTAGGGCGTTAGACCATGAGAACACCAAAGAAGGTTTTTTTGTTTGTTAATAAGAGTTTAATTATTCGCAGTTTATGTGCAAAATAATTTTCTTTTATGGCCTCAAATTATGATCAGTAATTAACTTCTGTGGTTATAAAACTACACATTTTTATTTAGAGCCTAATAAAGTGCAAGCTAATATAAATATCAAAATATTCTCAAAGTTCACTTCAAAACGTAGTTCTTACAAAAAAAAATCTCATCTAATGTTTGGAAAACTAATACAAATATTTAAAATTTCACAAATTATAATCGTCAACCTTTTACAAAAATATGTTTGCAATAATAATCTTAAAAACACCTACCAAAAATATCACAGTTAATGGGTTTTTTAAGTGGCAAACTTTATAGGCTCAAAACAAGATGATTGATAAATTAAAATTAGTTATGTTTAATATAATATATTTTGTTGTGCTATCAGAGTTGATAAAATACCCATGTTATTTTAAAAAGGCCATTTATCCAATTTAGTAGGAGAACAAAGAGTATAAAAAAGGCTCCCTTAGGCTTTTCATGAGGAATTGTTGGTAGTGGTGTACATTCAGTTAACAACATCCCCTGAACTCGAAAAGCGTCTCTGGCATACAGACAAATGCACAGAAACAAAATGACGGCCATTTAAAGATGAGTGCCCTGGGTATTTCTAAATTGACTATATCTCGACTACCCGTTGTCAGATTTTAATGTTTTTATATAATAAAAGATAATTTTAGTCCCCTTATTTTACATCCTCTACATATTTGGTATAAATAGACTAGTTTTCTGGAAAAATTAGAAAAACCTGTTGTTTTTTTTCAAGTAAAATTTGGCCCTTGAGTAATTTGGCTCCAGACAGTCAGAGCCCATTTTTCTTATTATTATTTCATATAAAATTTCTCTTAAGGTGCGGTCGCATAGCTACTAATACACAGTAAAAGTGACTGATTTGCGACCGAAATTCTAGATGAACCAATTATGATACATTTTTTATTTTTTTTATTATGACTGTGTGGACACTTTTCTAAATTGATATTGAATTATATAACTAATTTTTTTAAGCATAAATTTTTAAAATTAACTCAAAAAACACATTTTTGAAAATAGTTTGATTTAAAAAAAACATACAATCTTAAGTTTTGTGTGTAATTTAAAAATATAATATTTTTAATCACGTAAACCTATTCATAGGGCCATAAATTTGGCAGTAGTTACATAAATTTAGTTTTATTACAAGATAGGGGTGGCAACCCCCACCATACCTACTCAAGCCAAGAGAGAGAGAGGAAGTGTCTGGAAGAACCCAAGATTCAGTAGTCGGCAGTAATCCTATTGTTCGCTTGACAGGACAACACTAATAGCCTTGAAACATGTCCAGAGGACCAGTTGGAATATTTCAGTTGTATTTTTTTCCTGAGTCTTTAAAAAAAAAATTGCAAGCTAGAAGGTGAACCTATATCAACATTATTTAATAAAATATATTTTTAATGGGGGTTTTTAACATGTAATTTATGAAAACAAGGATTATATAAGCACACGACTTACAACTAGCTTTTAACTATGACGTATATAACGGTTTACTAAAGTTAAATTAGCGAATTTACCTGGGATCAAAACCGGGACCCTTAGCATAGTAAGTACACGTGCTATTGTTCTAGCTAAAGTATCAGTTAAAATTAATGAGAAATGTACTACGTAAAATATGATAAGCCACTTTAAATAAATATTTAAAAAAATATAGTGATCAAAGCGTAGCTTTGATAAAATAATATTCAATATCAAAATTGGATCCAATTTAAATGTTGTGCAAGTTGCCGCAACTTATGATGACTCTCAACACACAAAGTATTAAATTATTTACCTTTATTTTGTATTAAAGATTGAATACTTTTCTAAAACATGCAATTATTTGTATGCTCCTAAACTAAGAATGATCTTTTTGAGGTCAGCGTAGCATTTCGAAGTGTTCGGAAACTATATGCTATCTTCCAAGTAGACCAGAGTTGGAATGGGCCCCCCAAAAGGGCTTGGCTTTCCAAAGGGCGTAAAATATTTAGATGATTTCAAAAAAGTTTACCTATTTATTGTAAAATAGCTATACGAATTCTGGTAGAATTAAATAATATTCACTAATAATAATTATTAGTGGTTACTGCAAATACTTCCAAAATAACATTATTTTTGTTTTTCCGTTATTATTGGATAATGTGACTTTCATAGGTTATTTTTAATCAAATAGTATAAAGAAAAATTAATGGGGTAAGTGAATTTTATCTCACAAAATTGGAAAAAACATCTATCATTTAAGGAACAAATTGTACAAAATATTATATCCTTGGCAAGGATCCTCGGACTATTTGGATATAGTCTGTCTCAACAACATTTATCCTGAGCAAACTGGGTTTGTCTGGGAAAAAAGGGTGGGTACTGCATCACACCCCCAATCACCTCAACTAAACCAGACTTATATCAATGCTGAATACAAGTCCCTCCAAAGACACACACCAACACATTCCAAAATACATTTTCAATTTCACGCCAAGCTCTCAAATATTTTAAATTTATAAATTATTGAATGAATTATTCAACTTTATATATCCAAATTATAATAAGGGAGAGAAACTGCTACAAATCCTATTTATAACATAATAATACATGTAATTACATCAAATATTACTAGTCACAGTAAGTTCATTAGAGAAATTAAAAATTGAAACGGGTGATCAAAGCTTATTCCAGGGAGAGAGTTTTGTAACGATCTCCGTAAGGTTATGTGGGAACTAACTTGAAGGCCTACGAAAGGCTCTCCTTACCAAACAAACTTAGTAATTAAACAATAGATCATGTTGTTTAATATCTTAAGTTTTCTTAATTCTTACTTCAGCAACGAAAAATTACGCAGGAGCCAAAAAATTACACACGCGTAAAATCATCACCAAACGCTATCACAAACACTAAACAGCTGATTTCCACTGCTACAAGGGCAAACCACATGACAACAGCCACACGGATCATGGACGAGGTGTGCCTTCTCTCCGACTGTGGCCGGCGCCGATCGCCCCTTGTTGCCGAACATCCTCCAACCTCTAAATTTGTACTCACTCTAAATTTAATTTCACCTCAACGGCCCCGCCTAAGCTTTATTATTCGAATATGATTTTGAATTTAATTTTTTTTAGATTCATCATTGCAAATTTTATTCGCCAAGAGCGAGGTGGAGCCTGTGCTGAGGGCGCACAGACTAAAGAAACTCAATGGCAGATGGGCCAGCTGAAGTCTGATGAGTAGACTAGTTAAAATGACATAGCCTCCCTAAGGTTTCTAATGAACTCGTCCTTGCAAGAAACTATTTCTACCTGCTACAGAGGTTTGAAATCTTTTCTTTGGTAGGTTAGTCAGTTGTCTCTCCGGTTAGCGTTTAGTGTTCGTAAATAGTAGCTAATAGTCTTGTATAAAGTGAGGAAAGTGCATAGTTTCAGCGTTATGTCAGAAACACGTGTGAAGGGACTGATGCGCTACTCTACTAAAGGTAACAAGATTGTACGTCCATCAAGAAAACCGAAGAAAAAGCGTAGGCCTCAAGGGCTAGCAAATTACTGGAAAGCAAAATGGTAAGTATTTTTCATTAAAACATAAACAAAAGATCTAAATCCATTAGTATCAGGGGAAAAAAGAATGAAGCTGTAAAAAGGAGAAGTTAACATTATATAATTTTATTGCGATGGCTTAGAAATCTAACAAAATTTATATTTTCCAAACTTTAGTTCACGTGCTGAAAGTACAGAGGACTCACAAAGAGACAATTCATCTCAAAATACCTCAAGGAACCAAGAAGAACCACACTTTCTTTCCATGTAAGTATTTAAAAATCGGGATTTCCACATTGATTATTCAAAATAAAAGTTGAAACAAACATAATTAATTATTGTATTTATTTGTTTGTTTAGGGGTGTTCACGGAGGAGCTCAGGAACGCGAATTAAAAGTGCCTAACATAACAGAGCCTCAAAATGAAAATCTTCGTTTTGATCTATCTATGTAAGTAGCATGCAATAGTTTTAAGATGTTTAATTTTTTAAGGAAAAAGTCCCATGGATGCGACCATTATTTGTGTTTTTGTGTGTCTCTCTCTTTGTGCGTGTTTGTATCAACCCTTTTTTTGGGGGGTTCGAATATAAGCCGCGGGACTGGGGGTGAATTTTTCCTTAGTAGTTTCCCATCTCCTCTCCATGCAAATGCGGGTGTGCTTACATAATCACTTACCTTCCTAATCCTTACCTCACTAGATTAAATTTGTCAATTTTGTGATGAATAACGTTCTAAAATAATAATAATATAAATAATAACAATAATAGGTTTTTAAAATCCAAAAAGCTGACTGGTTCTTGAAAAAGTCTCGAAGCAATGCAAAATAGCTTGATAAAATTTGAAATTTCATAAAGAAAAAAATAAAAGATAAAAATCATATATAATAAAATTACAATTAAAATGTTTTAAAGATTTAAATGAGAGCATTGTATCCACCTTAAGAAACTAAAACACTATTAGTTTATTTTGTGTTGAGGATATCTATTGTGAAGTCATACTGAATCGTATAAAACTAGCACATTGTTTTATACTAGCCTACTTTATAATCCCCAAATATAATAAGTTGTAATTTTTTTAAACTATGAATAATCTACGATCGAATTATACATAGTAAGCCTAATACAATAAAAAATGTATAAACATAATTATGGCCATTTTACACCCGATAAGTGTACCAAGAGCAGCTTTAATACAACCAAATCCCATTTTTAATCTTCATGCCAACTTTAGACAATTTAAAAAGATAACTTTAACTAGATTTTAAATATTTGGGTAGGTATCCCCGGTACAAGTATATTCGTTTTGATTTAAATATTTAAATGATTTTAGTTCATTCATTTTTAATTAATAAACTTAAAAATGTTGTTGTCCTCACAATTTTGATAACGCCTGGAATAATCCCCGGAGTGGGCTCCATCAAATTTTACTTGCTTAACTCTGAAATCAGTTCTGTCAGTCCTGATTATAAATTAACATTGTTAGTGACAAATCAGACCCAGAACTAAACTGAATTCTGGAATAACATAAGTTAAAACTATGCCCAATATCTTAATAACGCAAGGCAAAACTAAACCTATTTCCGAAATAGTATTAGTCAAAACTAAACCCAGTTTCATTATATAGTATTAATCGAAACTAAGCCCAGTTTTGGAATAATGTTAGCGAAGACTAAACCCTGTTTCGGAATAATGTCCAGTTAGGATTATTCCCAGTTACAGCAAGCCCTCCGGACCAAGACAGATTAAGTCTAGCCTAACCTTAACTACCTATCTGTTTCAAATAAATTAATACATAGTACTTTTTTTTTAATATTAGACGCTAGGTTACATTTAGAGTGTCATTGTTTGAAAAACATGTGTTTTGTTTCTGACTTATTATTAATACATTTGGCCCTTTTTCTCAGGTATACAAAGAGCCCAGATACATTAATAACTACTAATTCCAAATTAACCCCTATTTCAACATATTCATTACAAGGAAAAAGAATAATTAACCTTAAATATTTTGTTGAACAAATAATATCAATGGATGACCATCTTCCTTTTCACTGCTCTTTCAAAGACATGGATCCAAAACGTGAAATAAGAAGAGGACTGAATTCTGGATTCATGTTCAAATGTAGACTCTGTGGATTGGAAAGTATGTTGTGGACAGATATTCCTGATAATTCGGTAGAAACTCTTTTCATGGACGTTAACAGTGCTGCCGTATCAGGAACAATGAGTACTGGTGGAGGGCATGCACAGCTCGATGAAATGATGTCAACAATGAATATTCCATGTATGAGTATCAACACCTTCAAAAAGTATCATGATCGCCTAGGAGATGAGTGGGAAAAGGCAGCACAGTGTGAAATGGAAGACGCAGTCAAGCTAGAGATAGAAGAAGCAAAGAAACGAGGGCACATAGCAGCTGACGGTACTCCTCTATTAACCGTGGCAGCTGATGGCAGCTGGGGAAAGAGATCTTACAGAAACAACTACAGTTCGCTGTCGGGTGTGGTAAGTAAAGCTTTTCTTCGTATTCAAACGCTTATTTTTAAGCCTTATGGAAGTATATCCCACAAATTTCCACACTGTTAAATATGAATATAAATCACTTTTAGGGCATTTGTATTAATTATTATATGACGAATTTAATTTTTGTGCCATACTAACCAAGATAGAGCGCTGCCCAAAAAGAAAAAGAAAAACTTTTTTTAATCTAACTGGGTTAACACAAATTAAAACTCAAAGGGCTCAATTAATTATGATAATTTTATTCATTCAATCAATTTCATCCAACTGAGTGTCAGAAAATCACAATGAAGTTGTAACAAATCAAGTATACACAAATTTATTTAACTAAAAATTACAAATATATTTAGATTTTTACCATAAACCAATAGTAAAAAATCCATGTATTTGGATAACATAAACACTCGATTTAACTCGATTTTAGCCAACGTTTGTAATTACATTTACCTTTGAAAAAAAAAAAAAGATTACTGAACACGTAAATCTAATCCGGGACATTCTACTATGCATGTTTTGCTATCCAGGAATCGTCCCATTCTCAGAACTATTTCTAGTTTTTCAAGTTCACTATTCATAAGTGTCGTCCTTATTATTGTAAAATACTATTGTTAAGGGATGATACATGTGTGCTTTACAGGCTGCGATCATTGGTTTCTATACAAGAAAAGTTCTATACATCGGCGTAAAAAACAAATTCTGCACAACTTGCACATGTTCTAAAAATAAAGGTGTAGATCCACATCAACACGTGTGCAGTAAGAACTGGGATCTTAGTTCAACCAGCATGGAAGCTGCAATTATTGTAGAAGGATTTCTTGTTAGTGAGGCTATCTATGGAGTGAGATATGCAAAGTTAATGGCTGACGGTGATAGCAGCGTGTATAAGAAAATACTTGACGCCAGGCCATATAAAACAATGACAGAAAAAGCGGAATGCTGTAACCATTTACTCAGGAATTATTGTAATAAAATTAGAGACATAGTTACAACAAGTGATGGAGGACGGTTCCCAGTTATGTTACGTAAGAAAATAAGAAATAATACACTCAGGTTAAGAACAGCTGTCAGTAAAGCTATACAATATAGGAAAAAACAAGATGCACCCCTAGAAAAGAGAATGGATGAATTAAGAAAAGATATTTTGAATGGACCTAGCCATGTGTTAGGTGACCATTCGAAATGCAAAGAGCGTGGATATTTTTGTCAGGGAAAAAATAAGCCAAATGAATTTAACCTAATTCCTGATTTAATTAAAGTAGGTCTCTTTGAAAAGGTTTTGGCCCCATCTAAATATCTTGCCCAGAACAGTCGCAGCCTTATACAAGATGTAGACAGCAACGCTGCGGAACAATATAATGGTGCCGTTGCAAAATTCATCGGTGGGAAAAGAATAAATTTTTCCCTGTCTGGCAGTTATAAAGTAAAATGTGTGGCTGCAATGGTCCAACACAACACGGGAAAGGCCCATTACGTACTCCACAAATCTATCTACGGTAGAAGTCCCGGGAGATTTTGTAAGGAATCTCAAATAAAGAGAAAGTTGAAGGTAGACTCTGAGAAAGAACGTCGTAGAAAGAAGCCAAAGCTAGCAAGATCCCTTTTTTGCGAAAAAGGTAGCCAGGACCCGGACTATGGTGCAAATGTGCAGCGACCAGACATGAGTGTAGAGGAATTTCAAAGAGAGAAAGACCAGTTTTTAATCTCTCTAAGAAGAACCAAAGAAGAAAGAGAAGCTTTAGAATGTCTTACAATCTTACAGAGAGAAAGTGGCGAATGGCTTGAACAAAGAAGAAAATTATTGACGGCATCGAACTTTGGTACAGTATGCAAACGTAGAGCAGATACTGGATGTGAAAAATTGGTTAAGCAAATGCTGTACAGCTCTGAACTACAATCTCAATCAATTATGTATGGCCAGATAAAGGAAGGAGATGCAATTAATGACCTTGAAAAAAAAAGAAAGCGTTAAAGTAGTACCCTGTGGCCTTTTTTTAGACAGAGATATACCTTATTTAGGAGCTTCACCAGATGGTCTTATTGGTGAGGATGGGATAGTGGAGGTAAAATGTCCATTCTCTGCAGCTGAGATGACTCCTGAAGAAGGTGTTTTAGCAGGGAAAATACAAGTTTTTAAGGAAAATAAAGGTGAGCTTGTTCTTAACAAACGCCATAACTATTTCTATCAAATTCAAGGTCAGCTTCACATAACCCAACGAAAATACTGTTTACTTGTAGTATGGACAAAAAAAGGTATGGTAGTAAAAAGGGTAGAAAAAGATGATGATTTTTGGAAAATTGAAATGGAATCAAAATTAACTAGATTTTATTTAGATTGCATATTGCCAGAGTTAATAGATCCTAGGCACACTAGATCAATGAAAATAAGAAATCCAGAATATATTTTGAATGCACAAAATTCTAAAACAAAGTAACCAAAATTTTTTAAACAAAGTAATAATTACTTTGTTTCAAAATTGTTGTTTACCTAGTTTTAGACTTTTGTTTATATACAATTATTATTATATACATTTTTATTCTTTATTTTAAAAACTGTCACTAAGACACTATGATTGATTTAAAATGTTTATATTTTAATACATTGTAAAAATGTGTTTTATTGTAATGGTTACTTGATATTTCTAGATAATTGTACTATGTCCCTGGAATAAAAGTAACTGAAGATATCATCGATTGTGATGACTTCCAGGGTTTTATATATAGCCTAGCTTTTCTCTGTTCCTACAGTACAACTATTATAAATGTATTCTATTGTAATTGCTACTAGATATATCTATATAATTGTGCTATGTTCCTGCAATAAGAGTAACTGAAAATATCATCGATTGTAATGACTTCCATTTTTTTTTTATATAGTTTAGATTTACTCTATTCCTACAATACAACTATTATAAATGTATTCTATTGTAATTACTACTAGATATTTCTATATAATTGTTTTTTGTTCCTACAATGAAAGTAACTGAAGATCTCATCTATTGTATTGACTTCCTGGGTTTTGTATATAGCTTAGCTTTACTCTATTCCTACATTACAACTATTATAAATGTATTTTATTGTAATTAATACTGGATATTTTTATATAATTGTGTTTTGTTCCTACAATGAAAGTAACTGAAGCTTCCATCTATTGTAATGACTTCCAGGGTTTTGTAAATAGCTTTACTTTACTCTATTCTTACAATAAAACTATTTATAAATATATTTTATTGTAATTAATACTAAATATTTATATACGATTGTGTTTGGTTCCTACAATGAAAGTAACTGAAGCTTCCATCTATTGTAATGACTTAGAAGGGTTTTGTATATAGCTTAGCTTTAATCTATTCCTACAATATTCTATTACAAATGTATTTTATTGTAATTATCACTAGAGATACCTATATAATTGTGCTATGTTCCTGCAATAAAAGTAATTGAAGATGTCATCTATTAAATTACTTCCAGAGTTTTGTATTCAGCTTAGATTTATTCTATTCCTACAATAAAACCATTAAAATATATGTTATTGTAATGGCTACTAGATATTCTATATAGTTGTGCTATGTTACTATGATTGAGTGCAATGAGAGACAAACGCGTTAGTCAACTGGGCATTTGATGCGGGTTCCTCCAAAATGTGTTCAACAGTAACGCTTTCAATAAATTTATGGTAAAATGTGTATATTTTTACACAATGGAGAAAGACTTAAACACAAGTCCAAAGATACCATAAAAAAACTCTCTTCATTTAAAAAGTGTTGACCAATTCCGGGACACCCTTGACTGTTATTCAAGATCTGTTGATATTAGCATGTGCAGAAAACTAAACTCTACTTTGTTACTGGAGAAATATTTGATTAATTTTGGCCAACAAATTTCATTTCTAAAAAAACTGTAAAATTACTCGCGCTCCCTTCTGTCGCAACTTAATCAATACAAGAAGTATTTAGTGTAAAAAAAACTCCTTCCATTGGCAGTTGAGGGGGTGGGAATCAGCTACCCCCACAAAAAAAAAATTCTCCATCCTCATAAGTGCCCTCCTACAGTAAAATATTAAATCTTGCATATGTGGTTGGTTCTCACCATTTTGAGAGTAGCTCCTAAATATCCCATATATTGTTATCAAATGGGGACTATAATAATAGAGAAGCAACTTTTTTTAGACATTCATATAAAATCTAGATTTGCCAAGGACGGGGAGATCGAGTTTCGAATCTCGGTTGGGTGAACTGGGGATTTCCTAAATGTTTTTTCACTCTCCCTCCAAGAAAATTTGAGTTCCCTTACTATAAATTCAACCTGCCCAATTTCTAACCAATTAACGTAATTAGTACTTAAGTGTATAACCCAAACGGGTAGTAAGATACGGTGCTAAAAAAATAAAATAAAGATACCCTCTAGATCAGCGGTTCATAACCTTGTATCGCTCGCGTACCGCTTGGCAATTTCATGAATTGTGTCCTTAATTATAGAAATGTTTGATTACTACATTAGCAATTATAATAATTATAATAATTTATTTGTTGCAACTGAAAAATATGGGCTAATAATGAGATTAAAAAACAATGTTATAATAAGGTGAATAAAGAGTTCATATATTTTTACATTCAAAAAGCAAAAATATACCCAAAGAATTACATTTAATTAATTTATTTATTAATAAATATAAACTATTTTATGATTGAAATTAAAATCATTTTCTCAAGATCATATATATAGCCCCGCCTCTCGCCAAATCGTTGAGTTAATTTAAAAACTTTTGAACTTTTGACTGATATTTTGTCTTACACTGCTAGCAAATGTAGCTCTTTCCGCCATTATCAAAATGATTCCGCGTACCCCCAAACGTCCTGGCACGTACCCCACGTTGGGAACCGCTGCTCTAGATAATTGGGCCAAATACGTAACGCGTCCTCTTACTAAGCTAATTGTTAGATTCCCGCTGGGACGTCGTATTGATCATATTTTGATGAATTTACGGTCTCGAGTTCTGTCTTAGGTTTATGCTAGTTTGTAAATCATGTGCCTATATAACCACATTTCAGTGAAGGTATTCAGAAAGTGCACCTTTTATATTCAATTATACTTTTAAAAAAGTTTGTAGGTCATGTGCTAATATAGCCAATTTTTAGGATGTTCAGAAAGTGCACGAATAACTTTCCAATTGATTTTAAAAATTTAGAAAAGCACTATATAATACAATTAGTCACTTTTTTTTCAAACCACCTAGCAATAATCAATATGCATATGATAATTATATTTTCATCAAACGCAAATTTAAAACTATTTCATTTTTACTAGAAAAATAAAACAGTTTTCTAAGTACTGTATATTAGAAATAGGAACAAAGCTTATTCAATGTAGCCTGTTTATTCAAACACTTTTCGAACCCAGTGCTTCAGGTAGAGGCAGAGGCCGGTCTCTGCTTTGTTTGTCATTCAGAATACAGAAAACCAATCGACCATAAGAGCGACACACGCCAGGGTAGGGAAAGTAATACAGTGGTGGGGGTATTACCTCTCCTCAAGCAGGTACTCAGTTCGAGAAAGAAGATAAGACCCAAAAGGGAATTTGGTCTTCTATTCTGCCGCACCTTAAGGGTTGGCAGAAGGGAGCGCGAGTAATTTTATAGTTTTTATAGCACTACATATTTTTGGCCAAAATAAATCAAATATTTCTCCAGTAGCAACATAGAGTTAAGTTTTCTGTACATGCTAATATAAACAGATCTTGAATATCTGTCAAGGGTGTCCTGGAATTTTGTCAAAATATTTTCTCTTTATTTTAAAAGTTTTGACAAAATTCCAGGACACCCTTGACAGATATTCAGGATCTGTTTATATTAGCATGTGCAGAAAACTAAACTCTATGTTGCTACTGGAGAAATATTTGATTTATATTGGCCGAAAAATTTCAATTCTATAAAAACTGTAAAAATACTTGCACTCCCTTCTGCCGCACCTTACGTTATTACCGTTTTTACAAAACAAGTAGGATGTGATCTTTTTCTTTTTTTTAGTAGATAAAGCTAAGATAATCTAGTTTATTAGAGGAAACACCATTATGACAAAAAATTACTTTTTGAGTATTTCACTTGTTTACAAGCTTTGCAAATTAAAATGTTCATGTAATAATTTTAATGCCAATTTCTGTGATAAAAACAGCTTTCCTGGTAAATGAGTTTCCTTAAATAATTATTAATATAGTAGACTAAATTGAGTAAATAATTACTAAAGGTTTTTTTTGTAAGAATTGCAGTAATAATTTACTTAATATGCCTTCATAAGTAATAATAGTCACAATTAAAATAATTAAAATAAATGTTCATGAGCATTAATCATTGTCACTATCTGTTTAACTTCTGGTTTCTTCTGCAGTGATTTTCCTGTTATTGCATTCTGTACCATCATCTGAAAAGGCACACAATTCCGTACAGCTGAGTTTATGCTTGCGACAACAACAGATGTTATTAGAACACTTGGTCTTCTGACAAGAACATTTAATGAGGCGAATGATAGCGTCTGGTGATGGTAACTTTGTCGTCATTGTAGGACACCATTCTCCATCTTTCTTCTCCCAACCATATCCATCTGGTGAAGGGAGGGGAGGATTGGCTACAATGTCATGGTTCCACATGAGGAGCTGATAATGTCCATGAAGGATATCCTGGTGTAGAGTAGCTTTTATTGGTGGCAGTTTTTCAGCTTGTGCCTGTTGTTGTTTGAGTATGAACCAGTGTAGTTGAAAAACTGACGTGACAGTTGTTTTTGGCATGTAAATTTTACAGACAAAAGTTTCTATAGCAGCTGTAACATTATCTGGTGGATGTAATCCAACTCTAAGTGAAATTTCATTAATAGTTGCTGGTGAAAACTCATTTTCTCTTTTCCTGCAAAGCAGCCTGTAGCATTGGCTCCAGTCAGGGCATGAAATGCTGGTAAAGCTGCTATTCTTTCAAGTCCAAGTGCATCTACAATATATTTAAGCTTGATTTTTTTTTTTGCAGTATCCGTACAAAAATAAGTGCTACCACAGAGCTGTGGATATCTTCTGAGAGCCAAAACACATCTGTATCTGGTGAATAAATTTTCAAAAGAGCTTCTTCTTGGGAGCTGTTTAAATGGCTTAGTTCACCATCTGAACAAAAACCAAATGCTAACACTAAACGTTTGGTGGACGGGAGTTTCATCAATGTATACCTATAGAGAAATTGTGATAGTTCATTTTTAGTCTTTGTGTGGGCAAGAAGCTTTCTCATTGAAAGTTAGGAAATATCAGTTGAGTTGATAATACGATATTACACAAGGTCTGAATTACCTTGTCGTTTTCCCCTTGTTTTAGATTTTATAGAGCACTCAACATCATAAAAAAAATACAGTAAGTTTGAACTTATTGCTACTGTAAACAAGAATAGAATGAATTTGAATCGGGGGGTGGGATGGCTCTTGGCCTTGGAATGGCAGAGCGGCCCGGCCTGCAAATACCATCACCATTCACAGGGTGACAAATTTCAGTACTCTACAGTATAGTATTTTGCTGTTTTCATTTTTTTATTTCCTGATAACGATTCGGATATTTGGCGATCTGGATCACTGGAGTTCAGATAAGTGGAGTTCTACTGTATTTACACCACATATAGGTGACCTGGCGGTCTAGGGGTAAGGTGTGGACTTCTGTGCTGGGGATCCGGGGTTCAATCCTCAGTCCCGGCACAAATTTATCTGATTACCAAACCCTTCCTTCACCTCTGACAAGACATTTTATGAATGTGGGGAATGCCAGGCCTCCACCGTGGTTCGGATTCCACGTTAAACTGTAGGTCCTCCATTTCATTTCCCAATCAGCCTACAATTACACATTAGCGTAAGTGTGTATAACCCGAACGGGTAGTAAGACACAGTGCTAATAATAATAATAATATATATTTTCAAAATACAATTCTTCAAATATTACCTGTATCTATGATTCCCATGTACTTACATTTTTTTGTAAAATAAGTTGAAGATAAGGTGCTTACTTTAGGATTGCTTGCGTGCAGTGTATTATTTCAAAATGATTTATTTATGTCATTTATGAACATTTAGCCTTATGATGATTTCATTATAGTAAGTAAGCTTACATGCATTGACAAATAAAGTGAGGCAACGATTCGCATTACAAAGAAATTTGCTTCACAATAATGGTATGGAACCTAACATGTTGTAATAGCGGGGTATGCCTGTAAGAAATAAGTAGGCCTATCAATGGTTCCATAAATTAGAATTATGAATCAACTGATTATAAGACTTCAAAAAATAAGCTAGTGTCTTCTAGCCATTTTTTGTCACAGTCATGTGATGTAAGTTATTAAGACTAAAGACTGTGAATAAGACATACAGAATTGAAGAGACAAGTACAGATGTTTGATTAAAAATCAAAAAGTATATAAATCTTGTGTTTTTAAAGTTTCTAAGTTAAATTGAATGGGATTATATTAAGCCACTATGAGCTTGCCATGTGCCAGTACAGTTTAAATATATTTAGCACCGGGTCTTACTACCCGTTCGGGTTATACGCTTTAAGTACTAGTTACACTAATGGATTAGGAATTGGGAAGGTTTAATTAGAGGAAGTGAATCCGCATTTGCGTGGAGGGAGAGTGGGATGGGCCAAAAAAGTAACATGAAGATCACATGTTGAATTTGAAAATTGAGATTAGTGTGTTAGACAGGGTCAGCTGTGTTGAAAGAGATACCCAGTTTGTATTTAATTAAAGAAAAATGTTATTTTGACTATTGTATAGCATACCTACTAAATTTTTAGTGGATATGTAAAAATTCCCCAACTTTCTTATGACTTTTATCGAACAAACAAATTCCTCAAAATTTTCTAGTTTTTCAGGTAGCTGGACACTCAACTGTAGGTCTTCTACTACTAGATTTAAGAATCAATGAGTGTTCCAGGTAGGGTTACCAATTTCCCCGATTGGCCGGGACACTGCCAGAATTAAACTCACTGGAACCTGTTCCCCAGGTGAATCCCACCCGGAAATAAATACATTTCTTACTGCGCCACTCTACTATAATATATACTGCACTAGTCTACCATCCATAAGTTTACATAGATAGCTTAAATAAACACAAAATGATTATAGGTGATGTATTTCCAAACAATATTAATTTTTATTTAATTAATTTTATTTTAAACACATGGAATCAGAGTATGTTTTTACTTGATCGATTTTGAGTATGAAATCAAACAAAGTCATTTTGATAGCTACTTCTCATTAAAAATATTTCAAAAAAACACTCAAAATATAACTTAGTTAAGCTTTTTATCTAGTAGAATTTTCTGATCGGTGTGTTCCAAGAATTGTTACACAATTTGGCTGAATATTATTCTGCAATTATTTAGGTGAGTACATGAGGGATAGTACACATCATATAAAGCAGGCTTGTCTAACTCATTTGATTATAAGGTCAACATTGAATATTAAACATAACGAAAGGGCTACTTTTCAAGAAAAAAAATTATGTACTGTTATTAGGCCTATCTTAAGAAAAAATAATTCAAGCTCAGTATTGTATTAAAAAAAAAGTAAGTCACTTATATAAAACAATAAGACTAGCAATATATTTTTTAATCAAATACATGGTGGATACAAAGCTATTACTATAAAATTCCCTAAATTTTCCTTGATTTTCAGACATTAATAAAAAAATCCCAGCTTAAACTTTTTACAAAGTTTCTTGATGAATGGCAATTTTATTGTTTATTTAATTCATTACATATTTAAGAATACAACCCTAAACGCTACGGTACTAAAGATAAAAATTGTTATAAGTTATTTTTTCAGTATTTAATGTTTTAGGCATTATTTGTGTGTCAGTGTAAATGTGGTATTAAACAATTCTCATGTTAAAACTGACATATAGGCAATGCATTTTATTTACATTGAGAAATAAAATTTCTCGTTTTTATTTAAATGTTTAGGTGCAGAATTCGCAAAGTACTTCAATTCCTTTATTTTATATTATTTTTTATTAAATTCCCTGACATTTCCCTGACAAAAAAAATTACCTGAATTTTCAAGATTTTCCCTGTTTTCTCTGTCTGCAGACACCATTAAAGATTTGAAACATTTTATAGATTGTTAACAAATGTTTGTCTTCCGAGTATTTGATTTCACTACATTTGAGTAGGCCTAAACTTTTAAGCTATATATTTGATTCTCAACATTACACATGTTTATCACAGAGATTCAACAATTTTTGGGAATTGGCCAATATTGAAGAAAGAGTATAAATTTGGTACACCAACCTAATTCTAAAAATTGGATAGTCTGAACCCACCCATGGTTCCCCATGAAACTTCTATTTAAATCAACGGTAAAAAAATAACATTTAATTCTAAGGAAATGTTTGTATTAGTCAACACCTATCCAATGTTAATTTGTTTTAGTTTGTATATTCATTTTAAACCTCACTTAATAATCTTTATTAAATCACTTAGGCCTGTATGCCAAAAGTCATATAAAGTTATTTATGTAGGTATAGTAAAAGATAAAGCAGGGAACTATACACTGGAGGCAAGTGGGTTTCCTAGAATATGAGATGTGTTGGGCTCAGCTGTCATCACTTCTATGTGACAATGTAATCATGTGATTTAAATCTTCAATTTTCATACTGTAGGCCTATGCGAATTTTTTCGCTTTATATGGCATTATAACATGTGCATGTGTGTGTTAATATGTAGCATATTTGCGGCTATTATTGTGTAACCAACTGTTTAGATATTCATAAAAATGGTTGTTTCGAATACTGAATATTTTGAATGTTTTTTATATCCTCTGGACTTCGAATTAAAAAAAGTTCTACTGTATCAATGACGATGATGTGTACTTTCCCGTGATGCTTTGCTTTACACCCGTGATCCTGCACAGTAAAATAACAACAATGACATGTAGCTTCCTCGTGATGCTTAATGCTACACCTGCGGTTTTGCACACTAAATAAAACAAATATGACGTCAACATATCATGTATACCACCCACGTTTAATTATTAGGTACAGTAAACAGTTAATCTTATCAATAAAAATAAATTTAATTTATTAACAGGTGAAAGGTTAGGTTAAGCTTGGTTGAGATGATGTCATAATAACAAATATATATAAACTAGCAGCAACTAACAGCAATGACACCATCGGATAATGTGTAATACTCCATCACTTAGGTGAGTGAAACTTTATCTTCTTTAAGTTTAAAGTTTTTTTGTTTTTGTTTTCCAGATTAATTCTACATGTTTTTATATTTGGAAAAATGTATGGCTGATATCACTATTTTAGCAATTTTAAGAAATAAAAGGCTAAGAATGGGGTGAATAAAGTGTACTATCTCCTTTTGTTTTACTTGTATATTATTATTATTATTATTATTATTAGCACCGCGTCTTACTACCCGTTCGGGTTATACGCACTTACGCTAATGTGTAATGGTAGGGTGATTGTGAGATGAAATGAAGGACCTACAGTTTAACGGGGGATCCGAACCACGGTGGAGGCCTGGCATTCCTCACATTCACAAGATGTCTTGTCAGAGATGAAGGAAGGGTTTGGTAATCAGATAAATCTGTGCCGGGACCGAGGATCGAACCCCGGCCGCCAGCACAGAAGTCTGACACCTTACCCCTAGACCACCAGGCCACCTTTTACTTGTATAACTAGGTTACACAAACTTAGCTAAGTTCTACAAATTTTTGAAACCTTATAAATATTATATTACTTGATCCTCTCTCTTATTTAGTGTATATTAATAAAAAAAAAATATTTAATAAAACAAGGAAAATAGTTTTATATGCTCTATAACAGGGGTTGGCAACCAGTCAATAGAGTAAAAAATATACATTTTAGCTAAAAGTTGATATTTAAGTCATTCTAAATCTGATATTTCAAATTCTTTCACATAATTTTTGAGAGTGACCAAAATAACCTTGAACAGCCATAAATGGTATTGTAATGCTAACTGTATTGCCGTCTAATAAGCAAAGGAAGAGTTAGGGATGCATGTAATATATAGACCTATGCCAGTGCAGGCTTAGACTCTGACAGCGAAAGCAGATTCAAGCTGTTTTATGAAACTTAGCTTTATCTAAAAAATGTATCGCAGTGAGCCTGCTCCTTTTCCTAGGCATTCTTAGACTTTTAGTGGAGTAGTTTTCTACTACTACTGTAGCTTTGTAGCTTTGCATGTGCTGAATACTTAAGAAGAAAAAAACCTTTCACCAATCATAATTATTTCATGAAGATGGCCTTTACTAAAGCTGCTGTAAAACTATTTGCTTAGTTCAAAATAAAAAAAAAATATTAACAGTTTTTTTAGCAATGTGTCTTACTACTCGTTTGGGTTATTGGCTTATTTAGGCCTACTAATTAGGATTTGGTTTTAGGTATAAGGAAGATTATATTATTAGGAAGTGTTATCAGCATTTGTGTTGAGGGAGAGTATAAAACCATTTTGGAAAAACCACCCTCAGTATACTTGACCAAGATTCGAACCTCGATCACCCTGTCATCGGCAGTCTATGCCAATGCGAGAGTAGCGTGTGAGACCACGTTACCACCAAATCGGGTATTAACAGCTAAGGTATTGATTATGTTCAACCATCCGTATGCACATGAAATCTCTCTTGGTCTCAGACTTAATAAAAAAAATTGATCTTCTAACCAGAAAGCTGGAGGATCCGAGATTGCTAGTATATTTTGCATTTCTTTTTGAATTAAATTTATTCCCTACAAAATTGTGGTTAATGATTTTGATTACAAAAACTTTAATCATAATAAAACACTTAAAGTCATCAAACATCTGAGGGCCAAGTTTGCTTGAAGATTCAAGAAATATGAACAACTAGAGGCCTAACCAGTTACAACTTACAAGATTTATTTTAAACTACCGGGTAATTTTTTCTTAGTAATGTTGAAGATAGATCTCAAGAAGTTTATTAAGTATTTGATTATCTCTATTCTGCTGCATTGGAAATAAAAATCATTACAATTTAAAATGATGAACTGAAACACTCTGTCTTTTGCGACTAGTCAGTGTTCAAAAGTAGGCATATCCATGTTTCTTATGTTTCATACTATTTCTATATTTATTATGCATTTAAATAGGCCTACCTACTTATAAGAAAAGTAGATAATTAGTTTAATTTGAAAATACATATTTTATTAGTTTTATTTTACTTTCCGTAGAGAAGGGAAATAAGTAGTGAGGAAAGAATGAATTTAAGAAACAAGTAGGCTATCAGAGGTATGGATGATCAAAATAAAATAAACCATGAGTGATCGTGGAACATCTAATAGATTTGTAAGCCAATTGGGGCCCCAAAAAAGTTGCAGACCCCTGCTCTATAAGAAGCTATATCTAATTCCTTATAACCACAAAATAATTATCTAAGTTAACGGTACTATTATATTAATGATATAATTTGAATCACAGTAGGGCCTATTCATGTTGTGTATTATAATAAGAATGAATTAAGATTGTTTTATAACAAAGAAAATGTGTATATTAACTACAGTAATGTAGTAAGCCTGAAAAAAATTATGAAAAAGATTACTTGAAGATCAATGTAATGATGATTGTTGTGAATATCAGTGGATAAATTTGATTTGAAAATAAATCTAATAGCTTTGTGCAGTTACTTTTCAACACGTTTAAAGCTTACCTTAGGTGGAGAGTAAAATTCTAGCATGTAACCTCCAACAGTCTTTACTAATGCCAAACGACACTTGTCCCATTTCTGAGTTCCATCAATATTCTCACCCATGAGATAGTTAACAATACCTTCCTTCCTGCACTCAACAACTATTTTAGATAACTTTGTCTTGGATTGTTTGTCATGTTTAGAATGTTTATCATGCTGGTGATGGGAAGAAAGCTCTACTTCATCGGAGTGTTGCTTATGGAAAAATCCCTTTCCTTTTTTAAGGCCTTTAAAGGAGAGTCTACGGAAAAAGGGTTTGTGATTTACTTTAGGAGATGGCGAATCGCCTTCATGTTCCGAATAGTCACTAAATTCTTCGTGGCTGTTGGTTCTGACATAGTTTTGAGCGGCAGCTGCAGCATTGCCCGACCCTACTTGCACACTGCTTCCATTGAGAATTTTATCCTTATGGTTAGAAATGTGTTTTTTAGTATATTCTGCTTCAAAGTGGTCACAAAAAAGATCAACAAATTTGCGAAGAAAATCACGATGAGATACCGTTGTCCTAGCATTCTCCGGCAAATTGAGATTTACATAAGTGCAAAACGCTTTAGCAAAGTCAGACGCTGCGATTTTTGCATGTTTATCACAAAAATCAATCCAATTTAAACGTTCTTCAGGTTCTACTTGAACTCCTGCCATCATAAATACTTTAACATTTCCATAACAGTAATATTTAGTTTACGTTCATTACGAATGATTATCAGCATGCCCCTTAAATAGAAACTTTAACATGTAAACACTAGATGTCTAGCATTTGTTTTCATAAGTCAAAAACATGTTAGCCAACGCACTAGTTTAGAGCATTGATCTCTATACTAACACTGGATGGACATCTGTGGCTGAAATTTTCGAGCTGTCGTCTGCATACTATTGTATAGGAGAGAAAATAAATTCGGGTATCTCTTTCTCACCCACACCCATACAAAGCAATATGGCATTTTGACATCGTTCATTAATTTGATTGACTATAAGAGAAAATTCAATGTGTGATTAGTTAAATGAAATAAATATGTTAGTAAAAGCTTTGAAGAATATAACAAAGTTTGAAACTGGTTAGTATTTTCTTTAAATAAGTTGATGTAGCCTAATATATATACGATGATTTTTTAAGGAAGCTCACTTGTAAGGCCTTATCTCGTACCAGAATCCTACCCTATAATTAAGTTTAGGTACAATAAAAGACCTTCTAGAAGGAAATTTTTACTTCCATTCAAAAGGGCCATTTATCCTACAAAATATTATATATTTGATAGTATTCTGGTACGAAATAAAGCCTTACAGATTGGGATTATTACTAAAAACAGGGTTTAATAGATACCGCACTTCCTACAAGCCTATAACCTAAATTATCATTTGAATGTAAGACTTCTACACAAAGTATGTTATTCAAACAAATGTAATACAATTATTAACTAACTTGTTTCAATCATTATAGTTATCAAACTTTCAAAAAAATATGGTTTCTTAAAGCAATATACAAGTTTTGAGCCAACTTGTTTAAAAAAAATGGTAATATAGGGGAAGAGGGGGTACATTTGAACAATTTTTAATTTAATTTTTATTATTCACATCTGACATTACTTTTTTAACTTTTAATAGTATAAAACGATAAGACATTGCTTAATAAACACTTGAAAATTTTGTATTTGTAGATAATACACATTTCTAAAATATAAATAAAACCTTAATTAGCACTTGTAAGATGTTCAAAACTGCCCCATGCATGGGGTACCTTTGAACAGGCATGGGGCACTTTTGAACAATGTCCTAATCATCTGTTCAAAATAATTCACAAACACAAATGTCATGAGAAGTGCACTTCTATGATCACATTATTTTTTCTTTCATACTACTGAAGTCCACATGAAAGTTTTTCATTGTCATAATACGAGCAGTGCCTCCTGAACTCTCCGGCTGTGGCAATTTCATGACAATGTCACTTCTCTCCATCTCACTGATATCTTCAGTTTCAGGATATGTAAATTTCCAAGTCTGTCGAAACCTTCTCATAAACCTGATTTTGTATGTGTGCCCATTTACCTCCTCTACGTGTCCAATGTAGAGAACTTTGGTTTTCTTTGTTGCAAATTCCGTCAGCACAAAGTCATCAGCAACAATTTCCTCGGTGTCATTTCTTTCTACGGTTATTAAATCATTTAAAGTTTCTTCATCTGAGCTGTCTTGAACAGAAAATTCTCCATCACTGTCACTGCTAGAAGAAACTAATCTTTTCTTCATGAATAGTTCCTTTTGTTTTAGAGACACCTTAGGCCTACTGGAACATGATTTTTCCTTTCGAGATGCTCGTGCCAGAGTTTCCTCTTCAATCTTATTTTTAACAGGAGACTCTGTCAAAATGCGGGACTTAACTTTTTTTCTCGGTCTTTGCAGACACCTTGGAGCAGCTTTGGGATAGGGTCGCACATCTTCTGGGGAGAGGTCAGCTCTGCTAAGACCTGGATTTTCTTCATTTTTATTTTGTTGTTCTGGTGTTCCAGCTTTTTCTTCATTTGGACCAGCAGTTTGATTAGTTATGTCTATAGGTTGATCCCTGTCAGTCACAAAAGATGGCTCGAAATCTTCATCACTGAATGCAAGTCTAGAAAATGGCCAAATCCCGGGTTTCTGAAATGCAGATGTTATATTCTTCACCGTAAATGAAGATAGGTAAGCCAAATTTGTTAGAGATGCCAGATCATGTATAGTGATGGTTTTTCCAGGATTAGCAGTCATCCAATCATTTTGTGCCACACGCAGTTTTCCCTTAAATGGTCCCATCACTCTCACATCTAATGGTTGTAGTCGGTGTGTACAATGAGGTGGAAATGTTACCAAAACAATTCCATTGTCTCTTGCAAACAAAATAGCATCAAGGTTGCAATGGCTCTCATGGTTGTCCATTAGCAGAATGATCCGGTCATCTTTGCTGCACCTAGCATGTTTCTTAACATGTTCAAGGAGTTTTAGAAATAAAGAGCCAATCATCCATGAACTCTTTGGGCTGTTGACCAAACCCAGACTGCCTGGAGGTGCACCGAACATCATGCTGTCATGTAATCGTGCTCTAGGGAACACAAAAACTGGAGGTATAGTATTACCAACTGCATTTACTATCATACAGACTGTTATCATAGTCCCTCGTTCAGCTGAGACTGCCTGTCCCACTTGGCGTGCACCAAGCTGAGCGACAACTTTTGGAGCTTGCACAACTGTTGCAACACCCGTTTCATCCACATTGTATATCCTATCACCTGTGAACTCTCCTGATTGCAAAGCTCTTTCATAATTATCAAAAAACTCCATAACATTGGTTTTGTTAAACGCCGTAGCTCTAGACAGACTGGTGTTCTCAGGTTTTCTCAGTGAAAGAAGGTTGTCATGCCGCTTCATGAAACCCTGAAGCCAGTCAACTCCAGCAATTCTGTTATTATTCCATGCTTCGGGATACTTGCAAACTATTTGACGAGTATAATCATATGCTAATCTACGTATATTTGTGTAAGTCATGCCATAATTTATTTTAGAACATTTAATAATGTAATCAACTAATTGGGATTCTTGATTCTCGGAGAACACTTGTTGACTGGTGTATCGTGAACCATATTTTTCACTTACGTCATCACCTTTCTTAAATCTCTTCACTTGGTAAAATAATGCTGTGTGGGTCATGTCATATTTTGAAGCTGCAGCTCTTAATGAGAGTTTTCCTTCACAGACAGCCCTAACGGCTTCCTGAATAATTTTATTAGATATTTCAGGCTTGTTTCTTTTCTTGATATATGTACGAACCATTACTATGCCCTAAAAATAAATAATATTAACATCAATAAAATTGTTCTATTAAATAAAATAAAAAATATTTTTTACAATGTGGTTAAATTAATGTAGTGGGGCAGTTTTGAACACTGTTCAAATGTGCCCCCAATAGGCTGTTCAAATGTGCCCCACATAACCCTACCAAGTACAACCACTCATTAAAAGAAACAAGAAGGAAATATTTTAGTTCTATAATAATCTCTAAAAAGTACATTCATTAGGTTTTAATATTAGGTAGTTCAACTCACCTTTGAAATTTTTACGTTGTCAGAATATCCTTATGAAATTCGAAAATAAATAATGCTTTCTAAGCACTCTAACACAAGTTCATCCACTGAGTAAACACCAAAGAATAAAATGGAGGGAAAATGATGGCTAGTTCATCAGAAGAGCTGCCATCTGTTGTCATTACTGGAAACTTAATGAAAATATTATATTTAGGTGGGAAATTCAAACTGTTCAAATGTGCCCCCCGTTCAAATGTGCCCCCTCCTCCCCTAATAATACTTTCTACAAACCTATAACGTAAGTGATAGTTTGGATGTATGGCAACTACACAAAGTTTGTCATTCAAACAAATGTAATCAAGTTTTTAGATACCCTACCTTAATTATCATATTTATCGAACTTTAAATATAAGTATAGTCTTGGCAGACTGTAAACAACATTGATGATAACTAGGTATATATTTAAATATGTTACAAATTTTATTCGTATTTGTACAGTATTACCTGTAAAACAAAATTGTATATCCTTTAAGGCAAATGTTTTTTCAAGAAAGTGTGGTCTAATACTTCACTATTTTTAAACAATAACACTTGTATTCATCAGAGACATGTTTTCCATAAGAATATTGAAAGAAATCGTTAAATCTGTCCCCCCACAGTGAAGCAGGTGATAAATTTGAACGTCACGCTTTTGTCCTTGGTGATATGTGTGTGTATGTCCATCCAGTTATATTATAGAGATCAATGGTCTAGAGCGATAAGACACGGACCCTGACATGGATCGAATTTGTCCAGCAATACTGGCTTTTGAGGCCACAATATTGATCAATCTACCCATTTTTATAATATACTAGCATTCAATACCCAGCTTTACCTGGGACCACTTCACCTCTATTTATTTTTAAAATAAGTCTTCTATACTATAAAATACTTTATTTAAGTCTTATCCTATCTACTTGCAAAATGTATTCATCAATATTAACACACATGTTTCAAAATTATCTCATCCGTAACATTGTACTGGTACTGCTGTCTATTATGTTTGGTGTATTTTGCTAAAAAAAAAAGTGTTTTGATTTTGTTTAATTTTATTTCGTGATAAAATATTCACAATAACTTTTAATCTTTTTAATTTTAAACTGATGTAAAATTTCAATTATTATAAATCCATACACCTATAAATGAGCTCTAGCTTTCTGGATCGTGTAATTAATTATCAAATAAAAAAATAGTTTAGGATGAAAAGACTTAAAAAGGGCAAAAAGAGTAAAAATTAAAACATTCAATTTTTTTTAAAGAAGGATAGTAAAAAGAGAAAAAAGATGAAAATGATGAAAAGAGTAATAATGAAAAAAGTAAATCTAATAAAAATAATAAAGGGTATTAAGGTAAAAAGAGGTTAAAACTAAATAGAAAAATAGTGTTCTATAGGCGAGTTTTCGTGATTGTCCTGGTTAAGTCTTGGTATCGAGGGTTTACGACCAAATGGTTATGACCTAGGTGGATTGCGAAACAGATTTTGAGATGTTTTTAATAAACAAAATTTACTGTTGGGGTGGAGTAGATCTAACAGCTTGTATATGAATTTATGTAATACTACTATATGTATTGTTATTCGACGGAAAATTAGATATTTAATTTTATTCTTAGTTAGTTTGATGCATATTTTGACTAGTCCTAATATTTACACAACATATCAAGCTACGCATATCTTCCAAAAATAACCTTAAGAAAACATGAAGTAAGTATGTAATAACAAATAGGCCTAGATCATATAGTAATCTCTTTATTTTATCCATAATTAAACTGTTTTAAGTACTTACTTATTATTATGTAACACTAGCTAGTAATTGCTGTCCATTTTAATTTACAAAAACTTAAAATTCATTGACTCCGAATGTTTAGTATTTATTTCTTTATATTTTATTATTTATTATACATTTCATTAGTGTTTACGTAATTAAATATTTCTTATATTCATTATTAATTAGATAACTATCATTTTTGGTCTACCGCCCTTTCTTTAATTAATTATGTTTTGTAAGGGTGGTACAATTGCTTTCTCGTGCTTTTACGCGCGTTACCCTGTTAGTCCGCTAAGTGTTTTCCTCAAAGGTGGACGTGCGTTACCCCGCGGCTCAACCTCTCGGTTTCATTTCATGGTTTGCACACTTAAATGAAATAACCTCATTCTCATCATAACTTCTAACTGTGCGACTGATAAAAATCCCTCAAGATCATCTCATCACAACCCCAGGTAGGCCTACTTGGGTTAATGCACCACCGGATCTTCAGCATCAGGTAGGATCTCACCATGTCTCTTACGCCCACATCAAATAATTAACTCTCTCACTCAATCAACTCAAAACATTGGTCCTCCGGGCCGGATGTTTCTAAATACATAAGATAATAAATTAAATTCTTTTATTTAGCTAATATTCGTACCACGCTATTGTGTTAAAGTCCATTCAAATAAACAATAAAAAAAAAAAAAAAATACTGAACATTTTCCTCTCAAGACAACCAAATAAAAACTAGTGTTAAAATAATTGCTTTGGAAAAGATTGTGTAGAATATAAGAAAACCCTCGTTTGTGAATTGCCGCCAAGAAAGACCGCCATTTAATAACTTGTTATCGGCGAAACTGATATTCCATTGTTAATGTGCCGCTTAAATAATAACTAGATTGAGTTAGTGATCTGTGAACTAAACATTCAATATTAATTGTAATATTATGTGCGCGGTTAAATGCAATGTACCACCCAATTTATGTTTTTAAGATGTTTTGTCTTTTGAAAATAATATCACTCCGCCAAACATCCATTGTGAGCTGTTTTGGAATGTTTCTTAGTTACAGTACTTTGTAGTTACTCCCCCCTTTCTCTTTCGCTAGGCACACTAAGCTCAAGGTTGCTTTCAACAACACCCTCTTCTCAGAACATTGAGTTCCTATAATTGTGTATAGACAGTTTCGAATGACATTTGCTCTCTTTTGTTTGCTCTATAGTGTGTTTGTTCCAAAGTGAATATTATTTACAAATAAATATATGCACAAGCAGATTGATTATTATTAATATTATTAACATAATTCAAGATGAAGTACTCAAGCTTTGTGCATCAAGCAGAACAAATTAAATCAAGACTTACTAAAATACGGGATCAATTAAACATTATTTCTCTATGTGAAACGTTAAACCCAATTCAATTACAAAAGAGTACAATTCTTGGTAAGGAATCGAGTGCTAAAAAGGCAGAATTTGATGCATCCTTGTCTAAATTAAATAATGTCACAACCCACACTCAAGAATATGATCCAGAAAAAATTGACGAATTTCAGAATATAATTGCAGATTTAGATGTTGATATCCAATGTACTGTCAGCATGCTAGTCCCTCCTTTATTGGTTTCCACAAGTGATCCACTAAATGAATCAACAAGATCAAACCACTCTTTTGCGTCCAATATTAGATTGCCAAAAATTAATTTAAAACAATTCTCTGGTGATCCCACACAATGGTTAACATATTCGAGTCTCTTTGAGGCCACAATTCACAATAACACGTCTCTGACAGAGGTCGAGAAATTTCAATATCTCTTAAGCTCACTAACATCCGAACCACTAAACATAATAAAGTCACTTCCACTCACTGCAGAAAACTACCCAGTTGCTTGGAATTTGCTCAAGAAGAGATACCACAACATCCGATATTTAATTAATCTACACACTGACAATTTAATTGATCTACCTAATATTGAACAAGCGACTGTAAAAACTCTTCGCTCCTTTTTATTAACTTATAATGAGCACTCACAAGCATTATCCGCACTTAACCAAAAGGTTTACGAGGAAAACATAATTTTTTTCAAACATCTTGATGCGTAAAATTCCTCAAGAGCTCAGAAAGATATTCGAGAGTAATCGCGCTGATACACAGGTCCTACCAACTGTCAGTGAAGTGATACTTTTTTTGGAAACTGAGTGTACACATCTATAGGCGGCCAATCTATCGCACAAACTGTCACCAAAACCAAAGGTAATGCCAACACACTCATTTTCACGCCCATCAGCACCCAGACAAACTAGGACGGTTCTTCTATCCGAAAATATAGGTTCAAATAATCACTGCTCGTTTTGCAAACAGCCAGAGCATAATATTTATAAATGTACGGATTTTCAATCTTTAACTCCACAGAAAAGATTTACATTTATTAAATCAAATCGATTCTGTGTTAATTGCCTGGGTACTTCACATCGTATCTCAAACTGTCAGTCAAAACATGTGTGTCAACAATGCAATAAACCTCATCACACATTGTTGCATCTTTCTCCTCAATCACCAGATGCAACACAAACAACTGTCACAAACAACAGTTTACAGAGATCTCACACAGAGCCGCTGAGAAACTATCGTGCTACTTTTCACACAGACACCACTACTTATTCACAGTTGACCGATTCTGGTCCAACTAAACCTTTTGTTGGTCTCTCTTCAACAACTCATAATATTGTACTCCTAGCCACGGCTCTAGTCCACATTACTACACCCTCTGGCAATACACAAATTGTGCGTGCGATATTGGACTCGGCGAGTCAATCCACGCTGATCACTGAACACTGTGCACAGATGCTGGGCGTAAAACGTAACTGCCTCAAACCCAGTAACGTTCAGGGGATATCATCAACTAAAGTGAAACTTAAGGGTGTTACTCATTTAACTATTTCCACATGTGGTGGTATACTATTGGCACACGCTCACTCAGTTTTGATAAGTGATAAAATAACATCAAATATGCCGCAAACTCGCATCTCACCTGATGTAATGAAAAAACTAAAACATTTTGTTCTTGCTGACCCTACGTTTAATGAGAGTGGTTCTGTTAAAATGCTAATTGGTGCTGACCTCTTCGCTCAAACACTCACTGGTGATCTCTATCCACTTGGAAAAGACATGCCTATAGCATTAGGAACTATATTCGGCTTCGTAGTTATGGGAAGCGCTCCCTCTATTAGTGAAGATAACAACCAGCCAGCTTCATCTAATATTATTACTTTATTATCAACCACTGACATTGACCTCCACAACTCACTTCAACAGTTCTGGAAATTAGAAGAACCACCCCTTTCGAAGGTGGTTACGCGAGATGAGTAAATATGTGAAAATCAATTCCGCAACACGCACGCTAGGGACAGCACTGGTCGATATGTGCTTCGACTTCCATTCAAGGAACCTAGGCCATCTCTTGGTGATTCATCATCTCAAGCAAAACGGCGTTTTAATGCCCTTGAAAATAAATTAAATTCTCAACCAGCTCTCAAGAAATCATATGGTGAATTCATGGATGATTATCATAAATCTGGACACATGAAATTATTTACCAACACACTCCAAAATAATTCCCAACATTACTTTCTACCTCACCATGGGGTGCATAAATAAACAAGCTCTACCACTAAGCTGCGTGTAGTATTTGACGCAAGTGCCAAAGGCACATCTGGCCTCTCATTAAATGATGTACTTCACTCAGGCCCGAAACTCCAAAATGATATTTGCGATATTATTTTAAACTTCAGGCGACATAAAATTGTTTTTAGTGCAGACATTCGCCAAATGTACAGACAGATTAAAGTACATCCTGACGACCAAAATTATCAAATGATATTCTGGCGCGAAAATCCTAATTTGCCTCTCAAAGTGTACCAACTTACCACTGTCACATATGGTGTAACTAGCTCCCCTTATCTTGCAATTCGGACTCTACATCAACTTGTTGAGGATGAAGGTCAGGCCTTTCCCAACGCATCCCGAGTGCTACAAACCCAAACATTTGTCGATGATATCATCACTGGCGCTGACAACTTAGAAGATACACTCTCTCTTCAACAAGAGCTCACAGAATTGTTAAGAAAAGGTGGGTTTGAATTGCGCAAATGGTCCAGTAACTCACACCAGGTACTGAGCGCTGTACCTCAGGAGCATCGTGAGACCCCACTTTACTTTCGCACTCCTGAACAACCCCTCTATAGCATCCTTGGTCTCAAATGGAAGCCTGACAGTGATGCATTTTCGTATAAGATTGATATAGTTCAACAAGTCCCGACTAAACGTTCAGTACTCTCCGCTATAGCTCAAATTTACGACCCGTGTGGTTGGTTGACACCAATAGTATTCTGGGCCAAATCATTGATGGACTTCTATGGACACTAGGACTATCTTGGGATGAGCCTCTACCCGCAGATATTTCTGCAAAATGGGTAAGGTTTCTGGAAGAGCGTCCAGCCTTAGAAAACCTCAGCATACCTCGGTATCTCTCTCTCTACTCCACTGTTGATGTCCAATTACATGGATTCTCAGATGCATCTGAGCAAGGTTATGCAGCAGCCATCTATCTCAGATGTGTGATTCAAAACTCCGAGGTCAAAGTAAATTTGCTTATTGCAAAATCTCGTGTCGCACCTCTGAAACGGATTTCGTTACCCCGTCTTGAATTATGTGGAGCTCATTTACTTTCAAAATTAATGCAATACTGTAGAAGCATCATATCATCTCATTACCACATAAATTCAGTTACCGCTTGGACAGACTCAACCATTGTACTTGCATGGATACACACTCCACCATACCGTCTCAAGATATACGTTGCTAATCGGGTTTCTCAAATACAAGAAATGACACCTCCAGAAATATGGGCTCATGTCCCTACCAATCAAAATCCAAGTGACGTGGCCTCCCGTGGTGTATCACCTCCCCTGCTCTCAAACCACCCTTTGTGGTTGACAGGCCCACCTTGGTTAGCAGCATCCAGCACACAATGGCCTCCACTTTACTGTTCATCTTCAGAATCACATAATCTCCTAGAAACGAAACCCCAACCATTAAACATACTTATCTCGACACACAAAGAAGACTGGGATTTACTATTTCGATTTTCATCGTGGTTCATTCTACAGAGAGTTGTTGCCTATATACTACGATTCATCTGTAAACTCAGAAAAGAAGACATTTGTTCTGGGCCTCTCACTCCTAGAGAATTAGAAAGGGCCACCCTTTTAATTGTGAAACTAATCCAAACTAATCATTTCGAGGAAGATATCAATTTTCTCAAACTCGGCAAAAGTTGTAAACCACGATTACAACGTTTAGCACCGTTTCTGGATTCTGAGGGATTACTCCGTGTCGGAGGTAGACTCAAACAATCGCAGTTGCCATACTCAGCTAAACACCCCTTAATTTTACCCAAAAAACATCATATTACCTATATGATAATAGATTATTATCACCACAAGCACCTACATGCAGGCCCACAACTATTGCAATCCATAATATCCCAAGTCTATTGGATTATCTCGGCTAGGAGCATTATCAGATCTCGCATTTTTAAATGCATAAGATGTTTCCGATGCAAGCCAACCAACACAGCCCCCTTAATGGGAGATCTACCCGAAGCTCGTATCACTGCCTCACGACCTTTTCTTAAGACAGGAGTGGATTATGCAGGTCCTTTCACAATTAAGTTACATACATTACGGCGATCGCAACCGATAAAGGCATACCTGTGTGTATTTATTTGTTTCACCACCAAAGCGGTACATCTTGAAGTTGCAACAGATCTCTCTACAAACGCTTTTATTGCTGCACTAACTCGCTTCGTGTCTCGCCGCGGGTTATGCTCAGACATTTATTCTGACTGTGGCACCAACTTTGTGGGAGCTTCTACTCAATTGAAGAAAATAAGAACAGGATTCCTTAAAGAAAAGAAGAATCAAGATCAAATTGACCGATTTGCCGCAGAAAATGGGATCAAGTTTCACTTCCTACCTCCTGCCTCGCCACACCAAGGTGGACTCTGGGAAAGCGCTGTTAAGAGTGCTAAACATCATCTAACCAGAGTTATTGGCAGCCAAATATTGACATTGGAAGAATTTATTACACTCACCACCAAAGTTGAAGCTATGCTCAACTCCCGCCCCCTTACACCATTGTCTTCAGATCCGTCAAAGATTGATGCACTTACCCCGGGACATTTTCTCATTGGGAACTCTCTCACGGCTCTCCCTGAGTCGCAATTAGAAGAAATTCCTCTCAATCGTCTCAAGAGATGGCAGATAATTCAGGCCCTTTCACAACGATTTTGGTCAAGATGGCACCGGGAGTATCTCCATAATTTACAACAACGAATCAAGTGGAATACTCAAAATGATAACCTCAAGAATGGAGACCTTGTAGTAATACATGATTCGGGTTCACCCCCCCTTGCTTGGCCTCTTGGGCGAATAGTTTCAACGTCTCCAGGTCCTGACGGCGTGGCACGAGTAGTAACTCTACGTACATCAAGAGGATCCCTTACTCGGCCTGCGGTAAAGGTGAACCCTTTACCTAGTAATTAGGTCTCATTGTGTTCTGTGTATCTTCCTTATTCTTGAACCTGAATGGTTCAACGGGGGAGGATGTTTAGTATTTATTTCTTTATATTTTATTATTTATTATACATTTCATTAGTGTTTACGTAATTAAATATTTCTTATATTCATTATTAATTAGATAACTATCATTTTTGGTCTACCGCCCTTTCTTTAATTAATTATGTTTTGTAAGGGTGGTACAATTGCTTTCTCGTGCTTTTACGCGCGTTACCCTGTTAGTCCGCTAAGTGTTTTCCTCAAAGGTGGACGTGCGTTACCCCGCGGCTCAACCTCTCGGTTTCATTTCATGGTTTGCACACTTAAATGAAATAACCTCATTCTCATCATAACTTCTAACTGTGCGACTGATAAAAATCCCTCAAGATCATCTCATCACAACCCCAGGTAGGCCTACTTGGGTTACTGCACCACCGGATCTTCAGCATCAGGTAGGATCTCACCATGTCTCTTACGCCCACATCAAATAATTAACTCTCTCACTCAATCAACTCAAAACACCGAAGCTATACTCGTTTGAATCTAACATAAGAAGTTTTGCTATCTTGAAATTATTTTTTATTTTATTTTTATTTAGCACTGCGTCTTACTACCCGTTCGGGTTATACGCTTAAGTACTAACTACGCTAATGGATTAGGAATTGGGAAGGTTTAATTAAAGGAAGTGAACCCGCATTTGCGTGGAGGGAGAGTGGAAAACCATTTAGGAAAAACCACCCCCAGTTCACCCGACCGAGATTCGAACCCCGATCTCCCCGTCCTCAGCAGTCGGGCTCAACACGACTAGCGCGTTAGCCAACTACGCCACCGAGGCGGGTTTGAAATTATTGGCTCACATAATCGCGGCTCATTGGTCGTAACCACTAATCATCTTATTTAGTTTGGTCTAGGAAAGTGTTACCAAACCGAGCTCTGGTATCGTCTTGGTCATAAAAATTTCGTTAACATCGATACCAGGTCAACCACGAAAACACGCCTTATATTAGTTAAAGCTCCTCTCTTTCCTAGGATAAAATTTCAAAATTTGTTATGTTCAGACGTCAATCGTCTCTCCGGGAAGGTATGTTGATTTATATGTCGAGCTTCCATTCTATATCATACTAAAAAAACATGTTATATATATTTGAAATCTTAAAGAAAACCGCCTTCCCCTATTTACTACTTCTTAATTTTGATATCTAAGTGTCAGACCTTAATGGTTGTATTATGTTTTCATTGTTGGTTTTATTAAATTATCACAAGTTGACACAATTGTAAATATCATCTATTTATTCCAAATGAACTGTCTGACAACACAAAATCGAGCATAAAAAAGGGAATACTGTAGAAGGCGCTCTTTGTTGTGTTTTTTCAGAACCATGTCGTGATCCGAACTTTATAATAATGGACTTTGGTTGGTAAGTTAAACATTGTGTATTTTTAGCACATTTAATACATTGTATTTTAACATATTAATATAATACAGAAATTTCCATAATGGCCCACGTGTTCTTCCCATTGATCTCTATAATATAACTGGATGAACATCTGTGGCTGAAATTTTCGAGCTGTCGTCTGCACACCATTGTGTAAGAGAGAGAAACCTTCTGGTATCTATTTTTCTCCTACACCCATACAAGGAAATGTGGCATTTTGACATCGTTAATTAATTAAGTTGATATATATATATATATATATATATACGATGATTTTTGAAGGACACTAGTTTAGAAGGCTTTATCTCGTATCTGCCACAATCCTACCCTATAGTAGTGATTAGGTATGTTAAAAGATCTTCTAGTCCTTGTTTAAGATTAGTGTAATTAGTGCTATTGAATAAAACTCAGTTCTATTAGTTCTATAAAGATGTTTTACTTAATCGTTAACTAAAGGCGTGTTACACATAATGGCAGAAGCTACGAACTACACAGAACTGAAGCGTCGCACAAGCACTGCGCACAGGTAAGAGCAATAATTGAATATACAAGAGGCACGCAAATTAGTCTCAATACTCCCACTAATTCAGTACCGAATTTAACACAACATTTTTGGCTTTAGGAGCTAAATAATCAATACTCACTTAATAGCCTTCCACACAAAGTAAAGAACGAATCTTTTGAAAAAAGATTTAGCTAGTTCTTTTGTAAAAATTATGATCCAATTGTTCTGAAGTTGGAACATTCTTAACATCAATTACATTGTCCTTATATTTCTCTCTTACAAAGGGATATGAAACATCGATATGCTTTATACGTTGGTGAAACATAGGATTTTGGATTTACTTTATTGCACTTTGATTTTCCACATTCAAAATAGTAGCACAAATTTGTTTTTCGTCGATTTCTAACAATAATTGTCTTAGCCATACTGCTTCTTTTGTTGCACATGATGCAGCCACATATTCTGCCTCAGTTGTAGAGAAGGAGACAGATCTTTGGCGTTGACACGTCCAGGTGACTGGACTCTTACACATTTTGAAGACATAGCCAGTCGTTGATTGTCTGGTGTCCGTCTGGTGTCCTAGTAATTGGCGTAGTCAGCATCATAGAAACCAATTAGCGCCATGTTGATGTTGTCCCTACTGTACTTAATTCCTAAGTCACGTGTTTCCTTTAAGTATCTGAATACACGTTTTACTGCATTCCAGTGAATGTTGCCAAAGTTTGTTTGAAATCAGCCTAACAGATAGACAGCAAACATAATTTCAGGGCGTGTGGTGATTGCTGCAAACATTAGTGAGCCAATGGATTCATGATACGGCAACTTCTCTTCAAGATTGTCATCTTTTACTTCAAGAGTCAATATAACATGCGGACCAACTGGTTTTCACATCTTCCAGGTTACATTTCTTGAGTAATCTATCTATGTAGCTTTTGAAGTTAATGAAGATTGAGCCATCTTTTGCATCTCTTCTTATCTCCATTCAAACATAATATCCTGGATCAGTGACAGTTACATCGAAGACAAGTTTCAATTCATTTATCACCTTCGATAGGATATTCTTATCTTTCACTAAAATGAGACCATCATCCACATAAATGACAAGAAGAACTGAGTTGTTCTATAAATTGTCACTATAAACACATTTGTCAGCTTGACATTACTGGAAACAAAATTCTTATACAAAGTTGTCGAACTTCCCGCTCCAACAGCGTGGAGCTTGTCTAAGTCCATAGAGAGACTTCTTTAATTTGCACACCAGATTTGTGGGTTCCATCATTCCATCAGGTAGGCCCATATATAAACCTTGTCTTTCAATTCACCGTGAAGAAATGCGGTTTTTACATCAAAGTGGGAAATATACATGTTTCTTACTATAGCCAAGAAAAGTAAGAAACTTGTCGCTGGAGCATAATATTCTGAGAAATCAACTTCTTCAACATGTGAAAATCCCCAAGCAACTAGTCTCGCTTTGTAACGTTGGATTTGCCCATCAGGATGCCTTTTCCCATTAAACACCTATTTTGATCCAATACTCTTCTTATCAGAAGGTAGCGGTTATATCACCCAGGTGTTATTTTTCTTTAGGGCATCAATTTTTACTTTCCATTTATATGCATCAGGACTACACAATACATCGCTGAAAGTCAGTGGTACATCAGCTTCAACAAGATTAACTTCATAGCGCCTGGGAGGACGCAATGTTTATCGAGGGTACAATACCAGTATGTCGGGTTCTTGGATTTTGTCATCTTCATCTTATATGTGAGTCTCGTGATCTTTGACAAGTTGAAGATCCTCGTTCTGCTCCGGTTCATCACAGCTATCCATATTCTGGCTCTCTTGAACAACCAAAACTGTGTTTCTTCTAGGAAGGCTTACGTCAGCCCCTTCATTAAAAATTACATTCTGAGATACTGTAATTTTCTTTGACACTGGATCAAACAGTTCGTAGTTTGTAGAGTCTCCATCATACCCGACAAGAACGAGTTTTTGTCATTTTGGCTCCAACTTGATACGTCTTTCCTTTTGTACAAGCAAAAATGCTTCACTGCCAAACTGCTTCCGGAGCAACATTTTTACGAAACAACATGGAATACAAATTATTCGGTTCATAAATTTCAAAAGCCATTAATTTTCTTCCATCGTACACTTCGGCTGATTATTTATCTCTCGTTGCTTTTATGCCTTTCTTTGTTAAGACTTCTTCAGAAAATATATTTCTTCTTAGCTGTGGAATATACAAAACATTCGTAATTGTTAACTCGTAAATCAACAAGTTTTTGTATTCACACAGTACCTATGCCCTTGATTGGTAGTTCCTGTTTGTTAGCAAGCGCAACATCATTATCTTTATTTATTTCTTCGAAGGTACCAAATAATTCTAGCCGGTGAGTCATGTGAGTGAAGGCTCCACTAGCCATTGTCCACCTTTCTTTACTTGATTATGACAAAGTATGTTGATACTCCACACTCAACGCGGATTGATTACCTTTCTTTGACAACTGGTCATCACTCTTCTTGGATCTGTGGCAGGTACGAGCAAAATGTCCCGTCTTGCGGCAGTTGTAGCAAACTAATTTGCGCATGTCAAATTTGTTTTGCTTGGGATCCTCTGCATTCTTCCTTGAAGATTGTAGCCCACTATTTTGACTCGAAGTGGCGGGAAAGGCACTTTCCTGTTCTTAGGTTGATGCTCGGTTTGTTTATTCATCAAGCAACCGTGCTGTGAGGTTAGGCAATGTCTGTCTACCTTCCTCCATGGAAAGCCATGCATGATGAAAGTTCCGATATTTCAACGGCAGAGTGCCAAGAATTTTTGTAACGACGGCAGTATCGTTCAAAGTTACTCCAGTTTCTTTTAGCTGTGTTGCCAAATTCTCGACTTTGGCCACGTGGTGTGCCACCAAATCATAAAGATTCATTTTCAAATGATGAAAATGATTGAGATTCACCATTTTACATAATTCTTATTTTTGTTGGTACACTGAGTCCAATTTATCAAGAATTTGTTTCGAAGTTGTGCAGCTCTCAACTAGGGCTACCTGTGAAATTTCCATCGCTGCAGTTAGCGTAAACATGCGTTATTCTTAGACCACTGTATGAATTCTTGAGAATTTTATACACAAGGTTTTACCTCACTCCCAGAAGCGTCACCAAACACGTCTTTGGCTTTGAGCGCACATACCATTTGAAATTTCCACTGCTGATAATTTTCCCCATGAATTTGCAAATTGATTCAACAACAATCCTGTCCGACATTATTCATATCTTTATATATTTCAATCGCGTCTTTAGGTTACGAAAACTGTTGAAGAAAACTTATTTATTTCGCGGCGCGAATAATTCCTAAGAATGAGGTTATTCCACACACAATAGGGCATAAACTGGGCCCATAACCTATTGAATAATACTCAGTTCTATTAGTTATATAAAGATGTTTAAGTTAATCGATAAATAATTGAGAATTACACATAATGGCAGAATGCGTGAAATACTCAACACCAAAGCGGGGCACAAGCACTGCGCACAGGCAATGTATCAAGGCTGTAGCCAAGGGTGTGGGGCCGGGGGGGGGGGGTTGTGGGCTCAACCTCCCCGTGGAATTTTATGAACAAAATATAGATGGCTTTATTTATGGTTCAAACAATATCAAAATTAAGATACAAATACAAATTAGGAGGCTGTGTTACCATAAAAAAAAGCACTTCAGAGAGTTTCTAGAAGTGTTCAATATTTAGAAATTTTCCTAGACTTTGGCATTTTGGGGGTTATTTTACCATAAAAAAAACTCTTCACAGAGCTTCAAAAAGTGTTTAATATTTAGAAATTTTTCATGCCTTCGGCATTTTGGGGTTATTTTGCTATATAAAAACATTTCACAGAGCTTCAAAAAGTGTTTAATATTCGGACATTTTCCAAGCCTTCGGCAGCTAGAGGGTTATTTTGCCATGAAAAAAAATCACATCAAAAATCATCTAGAACCGTTTATCATACTGGCTGGCTACGGCCTGGCAATGTATAGTTAGGTCAGAGCAATAATTGAATATACAAGAGGCACGCAAATTATTCTCAATAAGTACATCGGCGTATATACTGAACAGGTGATAAGAAAAATGAAAACAAAAAATAGATATGTGAAATTAAATCTAAAGAAAAGTAAGAGCAACTATTTAAAACAAGAATGGCAACAAAAAAAAATATTCCCACCTCAGTACTTATTTATGTACGGTATTTTATTTTACTTCTCTTATAAATACTGCAAGGTATGTTTAATTTGTTTAGTTAGCCTAAATTAAAATATGATATTTTTATATAAAGTCTTAATCCATAGATTTAAGTTATTATATTTTAATTTTTATGAAATTATTATATTTTTGCTATACTCCCAAGACTACCAAGATACTTCAGAAAACCATAAACTCAAGACCAATCTAACGCAATCAATTATTAAAATTTAATCAATAATTATTAATGTCAGTAAATAAAAATTTAATCTCAACTTTTTTAAATGAACACTTGCTAATATTTTCACTTAATGAAAGTTTATTTAAACACAATAACAATAAAGCATGAAGAAATATATATTTATTACAATCCAAAATTATTCTTTCACTTTACAAATAAAAAAAACAGCTTGTAATATAATTACATTCACAAGTGGACTAACTCATTTCACAAATATGAATAGCGAGTAAATAATTTAATCATTGGATTAAATAAACTGTGTTATTACAATTTGCACAGTCAAAGTACATTTGAAGCATCTAGATGAATGTAGTGCTGGCATAAAATAGACAAATTAAAATATAAGTATTACTGAATACTTATTATGAATGAGTAAAAAAATGTAGTCACACAAGGAATAAAATATTGTACTGTCTGTTATTATCACAAACAACTTGTTCACATTTTGGTTTATGACATTAAACGCTATACTTATAAATTTTTATTATAATAATATTTATCAATATTTTCTATTTTGGAGTTAATTATCAATCCTTTTAAGTAGGAGTCTGCGAAATCCACTTTTTCAATTCACAATGAATTAGAAATTCATATATAAAATAATATCGATGCTGAATTTAATCTTTTTTCTTTAACGCTCTCTGTAATGTTGATAAATTAGTTTAACTTTATATGTACTTTTATCATAGTCAACTAAACTATTTATTTAACACATCGTTACATTTAAACAGAACTTGCTAGTTCACTGCTCCCAAACACAATTATGACCCACATATTTTTGTACATGACATAGATTACAGATGTCACAGCACTGCTCAAGGTATTAAAGTTAAGGTCCAATCACTGAACATCCCTATCTCTCCCTTTTCCTGTATTCCCTTAGAATGGTAAGTAACCGAGTCTTCTAGGCGGTCGAATGGGCCGTCGTGGTTTTCTTCTGCAGCCTCCTGTTGTCTTGCTCCTGTCTCCCTATTTCCTGTCTTCTGGATTTGACTGCTGTGGACCTCCTAATGTCCATGAAGAGTCCCCTTGCATGTCTTGTCCTGTTCCTCCTTATGAATAGAAGAATCAGGTGGGTATGTCATGGCCCAACGGGAATCTTTGGGATATGATGTATTCTGACTTCTACAAGGTAATGCAGCACTCATTTGGCTCAAATAACGTTTCACTATATCTCCTGAGCCTATCTTCACTAAGTATAATCTTTCACCCAACCTCTGATGAAATATAGTGTTTTCCCAAATAACTTTGTTTTGTTTAGAAACTTTGACCAAAACACTTTCTTTTACATTAAAATTGCTTTTCCTTCTTCCAGAATATCCTCGCTGTATGCCTTGCTTATAGGATACATGGGCCCTTATTTCCTCCATGCTTAGGTTGTTTTAACCATCCATTCTATTGTTTATGACATCCAACGGTGTTCACAAAGCTCTACCCACAATCAACACTGCTGGGGCCACCCGAGTGGTTGGCTGAGGGGTGTTCCATTAATACATTAGAAACTCTATCAAGGCCATATGAACATCTTTTCCAGAAAGAATGGCACTCTTTATGGATCGTTTAAGCTGGCAAATACAATTTTTCGCTTGACCATTGGTTTGTGGGAAATGTGGTGCACTTGAGAGATCTCTTCTGCAATGTAAGTCACAAAAATCAGTATATTCTTTTGAACGAACGAGTTGACTGCCATTATCTGATACCATAAGTTCTGGTAATCCAAATCGAGAAAATAGAACCATCAGGGCTCAAATTTTGGCTATTGAAGTTACTGAAAACATTTGGACAATTTATGGCCACTTAGAATGAGCGTCGATTATCATTAAATAGGTTTTGCCATTTAAGGGCCCCAAAAAATTCAAGTGCATACGGCTCCAAGGCTTTTCTGGCTATGGCCATGGAATAAGCTTACACCTGTCAGGAGAACCTTTTACTTTCTGGCATTAACAAGAGCCTAAAACCAAATTATCAATTTATTTCAAAGTCCTGGCCCCCAAAAGTAATTTTTGACCAGATGTTTGGTTTTAATTATTCCAAAATGTGGCTTTTGCATTTCTTAGAAAACCTTATTTCGTAAAGCTAAAGGAATTATCATTATGTGTTCACGGAAAATACATTCTTGATCTATATATAATACATTAGATATTGACTGAAATCACTTAAGCTCATTTTCTACGAATTTAGGCCACCCCACTTTAACAAACTGTATTACTTTACTCAAGATTTTATCTTTTATACGCTCTGAAGCAACCAGTTTTTTATTCATGTATTTACTATCTTCTGCATAGTTAACTAAGTTCAATATAAGACCTTGTGGTGGATCATCCTAAATGATGCATTTAGACAAATAATCAGCACAAATTTTCCTTGAAGGAACATATTTGATCACATAGTTGAAACTTGACAAAATTACTGCAAAGTTTTGCAATCGATTTGTTGATAAGACTGAAATTCTACGCTTAGGGCCAAATATTGTAGTGATTGGTTTATGGTGTGTCCCCAAAATACATTTTCTCATATAAAGATACTGTGAAAATTTAAGTACTCCATAAACCAGGGCCTCCTTGTGATTCTGGGGGTAGTTATTCTCTGTTTTTGTTAAGACTCTAGATGCAAATTCGACAGGGCGTATAGTCCCTTTCTTGGTGTGTTGGCTAAGTACTTCTGAGATGCCCATAGGACTTGCATCAGTAGACAGTATCGGCCTTAGGTCCGGATTATAGTGTTCCAAAACAGGGGCTGAGGTGAGTGCACTTTTAATTTGACTAAATTCATGATTACATTCCCAGGTATACATCCATGGAACCCCCTTTTTAAGCAGTTCATACAAAGGATTTAAGATAACAGAAGCCCCCTTCAAGAATCTCCTGTAATATTCTACCATACCTAGAAATTATTTTAATTCACTGACTGATTTTGGTGTTTCAGCCTTTAGTACTGGTTTGACCATATTTTGGTCTAATTTCAATCCATCTTTCCCAACTATGTAGCCTAATATTTTATTTTCAGGTTGTTGAAACATACACTTGGTTATATTAGCATTCAATCCACATTCTCTGTGCCTGGACAGTACCATATTCAACTTTTAATTATGTTCCTCTATTGTAAGACCCCCTAACACAATGTCATCTTGCCAAACCACTACTCCTTCAATGCCTGCTACAACAGCTTTCATGTTATGCTGAAACTCCTGAAGGACAGGAGAGATACCAAAAGAACATATGTTATAACAATGAGTAAAATATATCATTTACATGAGGTAGGCTATGCTTGTCTACTTCTAAAAATGGGTTAACTGTTACTTTGTAGTCAACACATAATTTGACCGAGTCATCAGGTTTAATTAAAGGCACTATTGGTGTCCCTCATTTACTATACTTTATTGGAGATATAACACATGCATCTTGAAGCCTCTTAAGTTCTAGCTCTACAGTAGGTTTTAAAGAGAATGGAATGTTTCTGGGTTTGAAAAACTTTGGTTCTGCTCCTGGCTTAAACAAAAGAGGAATTTTTGCCTTATTGAAGGTGTCTAATTTTTCGGTAAACACCTCTGGGTATATCTGAAACATTTTATTTTTAAGGTCAACACTTGGCATAATTAATTGGTTCACTTGACTGAACTTTAACCCAAAAACATTTATGAAGCCTCTTGCTAAGAAAAGAGGGCCCCCATTAGGTATGTACAATTCGTACATCCTGAAAAAGTTTCTTGTAAAACCTTTCTGCAGTGGCGGCTCATCCTAAAGGGCACAAGGGCACGTGCCCTCCCACCCAAACACCAAGTTATTCATAAAAACAATTATAAGCTACAATAATAATATTTAAGCTATACAAACAAGGGAAATATTGAAATTAAAATAAACCTCTTTCTAGTTTTTCTTAAAATAATTATTACATTTAAATTTGCTGAGTGAGAACCTCCAAACGAAGCAACTATCTTCCCTAGCGGGGTAAAGAATTCAATGTTTACCAAGTCACGGCGGCAAAGGGGTAGGAGAGAGAAGGGATGGGATGCTCGAACAGCTCTGCGTAAGTATAAAAATGCAGTGCTATTTGACTGTTCCCTTGTGAGTAGTGATGGGCATAATCGAATGATTTCAAGAATCGAATAATCATTCGATTCTTTGAAAAGTAATTGAATGAATCGAAAGAGTCATTCGAATTATTTTGAGAAGTAGTAAAGAGTCGGTAATAATCGGATGTTAGCTACTTCTAACTAAAAAAGTAGTTACTAGTTGGTCGGTTTGCTTTGTGCTACCATTCTATTCACCCTGCTGTCGGATATTCCAACACGCATTCCTTTGCGTTTGCAGCTTATCAAAACTTTTCTATTATTGTATTTAGTTCCTTGTCAAAGACCAAGGTACAGCCACAAGAAAATACTATACAGTGAACGCATTTGTCATATAAGTACCTTGCAATTAATATAAATACTTTTGCGTACGATTAGTAATAAAATAAAGAACCTGCATTTCCCTTTGTGTTTAAAAGAGTCTAGATAATTGACCCTTCAATATTGCCTAAAGTGTATTAATCACAACTTGTGAATGTGGGGAGTGCCAGGCCTCCACCGTGGTTCGGATTCCACATTAAACTGTAGGTCCTCCATTTCATCTCACAATCACCCTACCATTAACACATAGTGTAAGTGCGTATAACCCTAACGGGTAGTAAGACGTGGTGCTAATAATAATAATAATAATAATAATAATAATATTATTGCCTAAACATAAAAAAATAAGCTAATAATCCAATTTATATATATCGGGTAAGTGATATAATACTTTCGATTTGAATATCTGAATCAATTATATGCCCCTTGAAAGCTTCATTTGTAATCAAACACACAATTAGTTAATTACTACTCTACAAACAAAAACGTAAGTTATAAGAATGTACAATTATTTCAATGAATAAAATTATAATATTACCTTAATATTACGGCCGGGCAATATTTTATTAAATACATAAAAAGTATATACTTACCGTGGTGGAAAAGCACGGGAGTATACCATAGTAAATCAAGGAAAACCGTAGTTAGTTTCGTATGGTTCTTTAAGGTCCAAGGAAAACCAAAGAAATCCAGAACATTACTCATGTGTGAGCCTGAAACATTCTGGTACTGTGTATTAATCTGGTTCTCTTTGGGATGGAATTAACTTATAAGAAACAGACTTTGTCTGGAACACTTTGGGTCTGTGGTTTAGTCTGGTTCTCTTAGGTACTGAACTAAATAATGGAAACCAAACTTTGTCTGGAACACTGGGACTGTAGTTTTAATGGTTCTCTCTGCGACAAGTCAAAACAATACGAACCAGACTTTATCTGGTAAACTCTGGGACTGTATTTTTTATGATTTTCACTGGGACGGGCCATACAATTTATACAAACCAAGATTTGTCTGCAATTGTATTTTTTTCAGGTAATCTCTGAGACAGGCCAAACCAATACGAATCAAACTTTGTCTGGAACACTCTGGGTGTGTGGTTTAGTCTGGTTCTCTCTGGGACGATCCAAACCAATACGAAACAGACTTTGTCTGGAACACACTGTGGCTAGGGTTTGTTCTGGTTCTCTCCTGGACAGCCCAAGCCAACACGAGCCAGGCTTTGTTTGGAAACCTCTGGAACTGTAATTTACTTTCTGGTTTTCTCTGGGCCGGCCAAACCAATACGAACCAGACTAATTTATGAGTGCCATTAATATTGAAAGGTGTAAAGGCTTGTTGTTTTTTTACTAATCTCACAGGAACTTAAGCAGAGAACTGTTGCTTACATAAGCCTACCCATATAATTGTGTGGATTGCTTGTCTAACACTAGACAACCACGTTTATTACGTCATATTGATGCTTAATGTGGTAACAAAACTCAAAAAATACTTTTTATTCTTAATTATACGTTTTAATGTGTCTTCATTTTCATAATATGTTTCCCAAGGTGTTAACCTCCATTTAGTAGTCTTTGGAATAGCCTTGCCTGGTTTATAATTTGGTTCCGAATATTGCTTTCTTTTAAGAGACATCTCAATAATAAATAAATATTTGGACACATGGTTATTGGATGAACGTGATAACCTACTACAACATCTTATAAATAAAAATGAATGTCTAAATGTGTTGCTAATCGCAAAACTCGAGAACGGCTGGACCAATTAGGCTAATTTTTTTTTCTAATATTTGTTGAAGTCCGAAGAAGGTTCTTATGAAGAGAAAAATTGGAAAAATTGCACTGAAAAACGTAAAAAACACATTTTTCTTTTTCCCATTCAAACTGTTCCTAGCTGTCAATTCTAGGGATGGCGAACTGAGATAGATTAATCGAAGAATCGATTTTTTTGGGTCGTGAAGATCAATTTGAGCAATGAATCGATTAAGTGAATCGATCTCAGACACCCTAAAATCGACTTTCAATTCATTTACTTACTGTTTCGTTTTATTCAAATAAAATAAAAGAGTACCAAACCATAATATAAAGGAAAAATCATTTGAAATTTTATTAGTAACTTTGAATGCATCCATAGATTTGACACTTTCTCTTTATGAACGTAACCTTAAAATTAATATAAACTACTTGAATGCATCCGTAGATTTGACAATTTCTCTTTCTACGATGTACAGTTTGAAGTTCCTCGATTTATCTTTGGTTGATTGGTTTATTTTAGGTGTGTTTCCATTTATACTCAGTCCAAGACTCATGCCGCCTATAAGACGCAGGTGGAGCAATTTGGGTCAAAGAACTCTAAATGCTAGAAAACAAGCGAATTTTCATTCTAATCGGACTGCACAGCAACGTGAAGAGCAAAATGAAATTGAAAGGATTCGGATATCACAAACCCGTGCAGCACGTCATTCAGCTAATAATCTTGCAGGTTTGAAACGAGCTGCTTTCAGTTACGATGTTTCAATTGACTACAGTGCCTACCAATGCGTTTCCATTGGATCTATGAACTCAATTTGCCCACATTGTAAGGTATTGAAATACAAAAATGAAGCCGTTGAATTGTGTTGCGCAAATGGCAAAGTGAAATTAGTGCCATTGGTTCCACCACCAGAGCCATTGTACTCATTGGTTTTAGGAAAAGAAATGGATTCAATACATTTCCTTACTAATATCCAAAAATATAAAAACTGCTTCCAAATGACTTCATTTGGGGCAACAAATGTAGTTCGGGACAACTTCATGCCAACTTTCAAGGTAATATATATTGCTTTGTTTATTTTATTTTATAGTTTTTGTAACAAAAGTAATAAACCTGTCTTTTTAATTCACAGATACAAGGCCAAATATATCACCGAGCAGGTTCACTGTTGCCGGTGTCAGATGGCGACTACAAATTCCTGCAAATTTATTTCTGGGCAATTCAACACAAGAAATTGATCTGCGTTGTGCACATAACAATTCAGTGAAGAGGTATATTGTAGAAGAATACCAAACTGTTTTTCATCAACATAATCAGTTGATTACATTGTTCAAAACTGCACTGGATCTCATGCCATATGATAATCACAAAATTGTAATCAGAGCTGATAAAACTCCTGTGGGCCAACATGCAAGACGTTTCAATGCACCAACAATATATGAAGTTGTTATTGTTATAGTTGGAGAAAATTTGGAAGCCCGTGATATTGTTTTACATCGCCGGAATGATCAGTTACAGCGTGTGTATGAAACACACCGCTCATATGATGCGCTAAAATATCCCATCATGTTTTGGCAAGGTGAAGATGGTTATCACTTCTCAATCAAGATGATAAATCCCCTTATAGGTAATTACAAATTTGGTTTAGCAATGGAGATTTTGTATCAGCTATTATATGTATTATATGCAAGTTCAATCACTGTAATTAAAACAATAATTTATTTACAGGTGCCGAAATCAACAAAGAAAGTCAGTTCAATGAACTATTATTCATACCGCCTGATGGTTCGTGAAAATGAAGACAATCACATCTTGAAATATCGGCGATTATTTCAACAATATGCTGTTGATATTTATGTCAAAATTGAAACAGAGCGATTGACATTGATCAGGTTTAACCAGACCAAACTCCGTTCTGAAGAGTATATTCACCTTCGAGATGCGATTAATACTAATGTAAATGCAGAGAATGTCGGCTGGATGACAATTCTTTCAGCAAAATACATCGGAAGTCTTCAACATATGCAATAAATACACTCAAGATGGCATGTCGTATGTTCGTCATTATGGCACAGCAGATTTATTTATCACATTCACGTGCAATCCGCAGTGGATAGAAATCAAACTTGAGTTATTCTCTGGTCAATCACCCATTGATCACCATGACATTACGGCAAGAGTCTTCAAACAAAAGTTGAAATCTTTAATGGATTTCATTGTGAAACATAGCGTGTTTGGCGAGACGCGCTGCTGGATGTATTCTGTGGAGTGGCAGAAACGTGGATTGCCTCATGCACATATTCTGATTTGGTGGGTTGAGAAGATAAGACCAAATGAAGATGATGAAGTGATATCAGCTGAAATCCCTGATGTAAAAGTAGATCCAGGCTTGCATGAAGTAGTTATAAAAAACATGATTCATGGTCCCTGTGGAACACTTAATCAAAATTCACCGTGTATGGTGGATGGTAAATGTTCGAAGCGTTATCCACGGGCATTAGTAGCAGAAACAATTACCGGAAATGATGGTTATCCACTGTATCGTCGCCGATTGACTGCAGACAACGGAAGGTCAACAATTGTCAAAGTTAATAAACAAGACATTGAAATTGATACTCATTGGATTGTTCCATATTCACCGATCCTATCAAAGACTTTCAAGGCACGCACATCAATGTTGAATCTTGCCATTCCGCGAAATCTATCAAATACATTTGTAAATATGTAACCAAAGGAAGTGACATGGCTGTGATTGGAGTTGGTGCAGAGAATTACAATGATGAAGTTACCCATTGTACTCGCACTTGCTTCATCAGGCATTGCAGCTGCATTGTTGGAAGGTGGTCAAACAGCCCATTCAGCGCTAAAATTGCCGTTGAATATGCAAAGCAACGAAAATCCGATCTGCAACATTTCGAAGAACTCCTCAATGGCAAAGGTTTTGCAGCAATGTAGATTGATAATTTGGGATGAATGCACGATGGCATATAAAAAGTATTTGGAGGCATTAGACAGAACCATGCAAGATCTGCGAAACAATCAAAACCGATTTGGTGATGCGATGATTTTGTTAGCAGTAGATTTTCGTCAAACATTGCCAGTGATTCCACGGTCAATGCCAGCTGATGAACTTAATGCATGTTTAAAGTCCTCCGTTTTGTGTAAACACGTAAAAATACTAAATTTAAGCAAGAATATGCGTGTCGAGTTGCAAAATGACCGATCTGGATATATATTTTCAAAACAACTCATTGACATAGGTAGTGGCAACTTCGCTTTAGACTCTTTCACTGGCTGCGTTACCTTTCCTGACAATTTTTGTCAGTTTACTGACCGAACTCATTCAAAATGAAATTGTCGGTGCATTGAGGACATATAAATCAGTTGATTCCACTACTAACCAAGATGATGTCGTCAACTATCCACCTTAATTTTTGAACTTGCTGGATTTGCCAGGATTGCCGACTCACAATCTTCAATTAAAGGTCGGATCAGTGATCATAATGTTGCGAAATATCAACCAACTGCGTCTTTGTAACGGCACATGGCTAGCGGTGAAAAAAGTACTGAACAACGTGATCGAAGCAACCATTGTAAAGGGAAAGTATAAAGGAGAAGACGTTTTGATACCACGCACCCCAATGATTCCGACTGACATACCATTTGATTTTAAACGACTGCAGTTTCCAGTGCGGCTTGCTTTCGCTATGACCATAAATAAATCCCAGGGGTAGTCATTGAGTGTTTGCGGCATTAATCTGGAAAACCCATGTTTCTCGCATAGCCAATTGTAGGTTGCCTGTTCCCGTGTTGGAAAACCATCAGCTTTGTTTGTTTACGCGCCAGGTAATCAAATAAAAATATATCGTGTAACATTACAATGAAAATATCATTTAACACAATATTACTAAAGTATTGCAGTGTACATAATAGAAAACTGAATTTTGTAAGTAGTTGTTGTTTATGATTATGACGTTAAAAATACATAGAAAAGTATATTAACATTATGCAAATTTATTGTTTATTCCACGGTGATTATTTGATAGTAAATAAATAAAGTGATCACTCTGAAATAAGTTTATATTCAATTTTTTGTTTAAGTTACACATTTGTGACTGTATAGTATCACAAACTTATCTTTTCTGGTGATTATTACTGAAAACTAAAGATGTCATCACGACATGTGCACTTTATAAGCGACGCCATCACCAGAACTTGACCAGAAAAGATAAGTTTGTGGGACTGCCACAGTCCAATAGCTTTTGACAGAACGGCGCGTGTCGGGTGAGCTAGTTCAGAATAAATATCACTCACGAAAAGCTATTGATATTAATTAGCGTGTACAAGCTTGAATGAATCAAATTAGGGTTAGCGCATACCCTATATAAGATTAAGAGAGTACGCTAAAGCAGAAAATGAAAATAATCATACAAAGTACACAGCCAATATTATTAAAGCTCAAACAAAACATAATAATGAAGTACAACCATGAAAGGAGGGAACACAGAACAAAATTAGTATTATTGAGTAATTTAATTATTACAATATATTCAATTTGACATTAATGTAGATGAGATAAAAAACATTTAATTATAAATTATTAAATGATAGTTGAAAAATGCTAATTTTTGACATTTTTCCAGTGATTTTGGTATGACTGTTTCCTCAAAAGTTGACGCCTTAACCGTTATGAATTTCTCAACATCAGCGATCTTTTGTCAGCTGACAGAAGAATTCCACAACCACATAACCGTTTATTCTAGGGTATTGTAACCTTACTATAGTTTTGGACTGAGTAAGTTATTCGTAAGAGAAAGAAGTACACATGATGGTAATAGATATAATTTGCCATTAGAATATGCTTCAGCCTAGCACTGCCATTATCTGGTTGAGAGTCCCGGAAACGGAAATGAAAAAAGAAAGCAAAGAATAACAAAACTCACAGCCTTCTGGCTGACTACATAACACTCTCTCACGCATAAGTAACTTATCTTTGATTGTCGGTGCTGGCATATAGAGTACAAGTCTTAAGTACCATTAATATTCTTGATTTCAATCAAGTACAGTGAGCGAGAAAAGAACACAATCAAAGTTATGACTAATGTGAAACATAGACAAAGTCCGGCATTGGGGTTTGATGACCTGACATCCAAATCGAGTTGTTACTGGGGTGGCCCCGGGCGATGAGTTTGACGAGGCTGCTCGGGGGTAGACACTCTGGGAGACGTTGCAGCAGGTCTCACAGGGGTGTGAGCTGGAGCCATCACGCTGGGAGCCTGATGAAGGGCCTCTGGAGTGGAATCCATGGAGGGCTCCGGAGCTGGAGATGCTGAGATGGAGCAATCAGTAACTGGAGGTGGCTGAATTAGGGGGCCAGGTTTAGGTCCATCAGATGTAAGGGTATGCCCAGGTGCTGGCATGGCCTGCTTGACCATCTCCCATTAAAACTTAACTGGAACAGCCATGGGGTCCTGGAGGCGTAGATGAGATGTTGAAATTTGTTTGTTGCGTCCACCAACAATCACTAGATATGAGACAGTTGAGACTCTATGCTGAATTTCACCTGGAACCGCCTTAAGTTTGTGATGAGTGACCGACTGCACCCATAATAGGTCACCTGGGGAGAAATGTGTGACCTTGGAAGATTGTAAAGCAGTGAATTTTGCCTGAGCCTCCTTCACTCCTTGCTTGAGAACCATGGACGGGTGGAGATGTGAAAGCTTTATGCAGGGCTTTCGACTAAAAAATACTTCAGCTGGTGTAACCTTAGTTAAGGTGTGAGGCATGTTGCGATATGCTAAAAGAAAGGCTTCTACTTTATGCTGAAGTGTTCTGGATTTAGTAGAAACATCAAACAACTGTTTCGTGAGAGCTGTCTTGGTGGTCTTAACGACAATTTCCGCCAAACCGTTAGATTGGGGGTGGTAAACAGAAGAAGGGGAATGTACAATTCCATTGTTAGACAGAAAACTAGCAAATTCAGCTGATGAGAATGGCAGACCGTTGTCAGAAATAACCTCCTCGGGCAGCCCCCAGGCTACAAACATTGAGCGCAGAGCTTCACAAGCTTCACAAGCTTCACAAGCTTCATGCATGATGTGGACCTCAGGCCATTTATAATGACCATCTACAGTAATGAGTACTTTCAAATTCAGCCAAATCAATATAAATTCTTTGCCACCTTCTAGTAGGCCAGGACTAAGGAATCAGAGGCTCGTGAGGATCAGTTGACTGGAGTGATTGGCAAACACCACACCTGTTTACCCTAGCTTCCAATCGTCATCGAGACCTGGCCACCACACAAAACTACGTGCTAGGTTCTTCAGTGACTAGAGCCAGGATGAAGCTAATGAAGGAGCTCCAGGACTTCGGGACGAAGCGCTGACGGGACGATGACCCTAGACAACCACAATAAACAATCAGATTCTCGGACAATTCCAGGGTTTGCTGATGAAAAGGTGGAAGGCCTTCATCGGGCACCACATCAGTTCAACCATTGAGGACATATGTAAGCACTCGACTCAATATGGGATCCTTCCTGATCTCGGTGGTCACCTGGACCGCAGTGAAAAGTCCCAGGAACACCAAAGAGATCTTGTAGATATCAGACTCCACCTCAGTCTGATCGGGGAAAGGGTTTTGGCTAAGAAAATCAGTATGAGGAATCAGTTCAGATTTTCAAAATGTGATCTTATACTTGAAGGCTGACAACAGGATAGCTCAACTTTGTAGGTGAAAAGCACTGAGATGTCGCATTTTTGCTTTAGACCTAAAAATAGACACCAACGCTGCATTGTCAGTGCATAGCTCAAAAGGTCGACCAAACAGGTATTTACTAAATTTCTTGAGTCCAAAAATTATAGCTGCAGCCTCACGCTCGTGCTAGGGGTAGTCTTTTTTAAGCATTGGAGAAGGTCTTAGATGCGAAAGGGAAGATGTGGGAGATTACAATACCCGCACCATACTGAGAGGCATAACTGGCCATTCTACGTGGCAAGCCAGTAGAGTATGGAATAAGCACCTTAATTCAATTCAATTCCTGAAGATACTGATGATAAGCCCTTTGTTGCTCAGATCCCCACTCCCAATTCAAATCCTGCTTGAGCAAGGCATATAACGGACGAAGCATAGTGGGCATGTTGGGGATGAACTTTACGTAAAAGGTTACAAACCCAATGAACGCGTGAAGTTCAGATTTTGATGAAGGCTCTTTGGTATGAAGGAGAGCCTGGATGCGGTTCTGATCTGGATGCAACGCTTGGAAATCCAAAATGTGACCCAAAATTCTAACCCTTGGCTTTAGGTAACTACACTTTTCCAGTTTGACAGTGACATTATTTTCCACAAACCTTTGTAGAATAACTTCAAACTTTACTTAGGCATTCCTCAATGTGTTACCTGACACTAATATGTCATCCAAATAAATAAAACAATCAATACCTGCCAATACCAGTTTAACAAACAGCATACATAGAATAATAGACTGTTAAGATACATATTAGCTGCCATATTTCGATTTTCTACTACACAAGATTTTTTTTCTAATATAGTATGAAATTTTTAACACATTCTATTTATTGAACCTATTTTAAAATTTTCATTATTTTCTGATTATCTGGGGTGGTCTTAGTAACGACTTGCAAACATATCAATTTTATACTGCAGAAAAAATTGTTCTATTCTATAAGTTTTGAAAACTTACATCTACGCAATTCCACTCCCACTCAATTCATTTACTAGTTTTAAAATTTAAAATGATCAAACTCTTCTGGTTATTTGGGGTTGTCTCTCTACATGTAAGTAAATATTGCAATGTTATACCATAAGAGAGGTGTTTTATTACTGTATGCTAGCTTTGGAATTTTTTGACTCATCCCACTTTCAATTTTCCTGTGATTAATTTTTAAATTTAATTTTTGAGTAGTTGAGGTGGCTCTTGTACCCGCCTGATGAATTTCAATCTTCTACCACAATTAGAAATAGACACTACAACTCTTCACGACTACGGTGTAAGAAGCCTATAAGGCAAACCCCACTCAAAAACCAATCCAACATTACCTTAAACAACAATACCCGGATCTGTACTTTCTTATAGCCCAGAAACAGGAAGCGATAAGGGACTGGCAGAAATACAGAAACCCACACCACAGGACGGCTTACAGCCGATTCAGAACCCAAGTGGAGAGAAGAGTCGGAAGGACACTAGACGAAATACGTCACTGAGGCCACACTTGACAAAGACAAGTTGTGGAAATTAACACGGCAACTTAGGGGGACTATCAGGAAAAAGTCGGTTCCGGCACTCCGTGGGGAATACGGCATGGTTTATGATAGCACGGTGATGGCTCAAGCCATTGCCCTAATAAAGTCCGTTTACGATAGGTTTTTACCTGGATGACAGTTCGAAAATCATATGTTTAGGTTTTGGGTTGCCAACACTTGTAAAATATCACTGTTTTGTTATAAATGTAAATATCTTTAATTACCTGTTATAAATTACATTTAAAATAACGTAAACTTAAGTTTTCTCATACTATTTAATTTTTTAAATAATTTCTTTTATCCAACTCGAAACAATATTTTAAACATAATTAAAAATACTTATTCTTCGTTTTGGAACGTTATTGATTTTGGGTAATATAGTGCACTAGTGCTTTTAATAAAGGCATCGTATTTACTTGGAAAAGAGAAAATTCTTGTCTTTTTTTTACATACAATAAATGATTTTATGATTATTTTATCGTATTTTGAAATATTTATCTGAATAAAATATTTTCATCAACTGCGTGTCTGCATCATTGTAAAAAAACTTGTTTACCATCATGTTCAATCATATGGTTTAAATTCGTCAGTCGCCATTTTGAAGCTATGTTCTTTAGAAGTTTTTGTGAAAGTGGTGTGAATATTTTTTTAAAGTGGAATAAAACGATAAATAAACTTTGTGTCCGTCCTCAAATAAATATATAAATAATATTGGCCTAAATTACTGTGGTTAACTATCACATTATTATATTACCATCTGTTTTCATTAGAGTTATCCAAAGTGATAGATGTCAGCTGTTGGCGTAGTGATATATTAGGGATTACTTCTAGTAACATTTTGAGCTGTCATCCAAGTAAACTTAGGTCGTGAATGAATTATACTTGAAAAACAATTTAAACCAAGCGACGAACCAAAGGAACCAGACTTCACTATAAACGCTTCTATAAGAGTAAGGGACAATCTGAAAGGACTAAATGACACACTAGCGGAGGTAATTACTCTGAGAGAGCTAACCAGTACTATTAAGGACTTATCTAGAAATAAATCACCAAGACATGACCACCTGACGAACGAAATACTCAAACAAATACCACAGAGAGCAGTACTAGCGCTATCGAAGATACTAAACTCATTACCGACACTCTACTATTAACCGGATGACTAGAAGCTGGCTAGAGTAATAACAATCCCCAGACCTTGAAAGGACCCGATGTTCCCTCGGAACAGAAGACCAATAAGTTTACTCATGACTCTAAGTAAAGTGTACGAAAAATTAATACTTAAAAGACTCAAAAGAATAAATAATATACTAGGGATTATTCCAAACCTTCAGTATGGATTTAGAAAACACCACTCCACTACCCACCCGACAGTAAACATAGTAGGAGTCATAACTAATGTTTTTAAAGACAAAAATACGTAATAGCTACTTTATTAGACGACGAGAAAGCATTCAACAAATTTTGGCACTTTGGACTTATTCAAAAATTAATAAAAGTTAACTACCCCAAATGGTATATTTTCTTGATAGCCAGCTTTCTCAGACGGCGGACATTCCAGGTGGTCAATAAGGGTAAGAGAGGTCACAGCCTTACATGATAAAAGCAGGGTACCACTGGGTTCAACGCAAGCACCACACTTATCCAACATTTATATAGCAGATATCCCCACTCACAATCACGTTCAAGTTAGACTTTTTTTTGCCGATGACACCATGCTTTATGTAGCTAATAAAAATATCAATTATGCATCTCTTGCTATGCAAAGATTTCTCCTACAGGACTAGCTCTCCAACTCGAGAATTAAAGTAAATCCCGCCAAATCAGCAGTCCTAATATTAGCTAAGGGTAGGAAACCACTCCCCGACCCACTTACCCTATTTGACACTGAGATCCCATTCCAAAACGAAGTCAAATACCTTGGGATCACAATAAATAAGAAACTCACTTGGAGGAGTCACATTGATAAAAAAAAACCAATGGCAAAGCAATAGGAAGATGTATTCAAATGTACTCACTGTTCAAAGGAGGACATATTACAATTCCCACTAAAGTATTACTATACAAGCAAATAATACAACCTATCATCATTTACAATTGTGTACCGGTAGTATGGAGGATTTATGTCTCCAAAACATACACACACAAACTTCAGACAACAATGGACAAAATACTAAGAAAACTCACTGGGGCAAACAGACGCACCATAATAGGTGACTTACACACAATGACCAACTGCCACCAACTACAAGAAATCTACAAAGATAGAAACAAACAGTTCTACAATCAGACAGAAACGCACAAAAACGAACTTGTTAGAGGACTTGGACAATATGATCCGATTGAACCCCAACAACACAAACGACCCAGGCTGGTGTAGTTGAGCACTTATTATAATATTTCTATTGTCTATTATAACCAAAAATCAAAATCAAAGAAAATATGAAAATTATAAAAGCCTTAATTTATAATCCTGGAAGAAAAACTAATAAAATCAACTCAAAACCCTAGATGTAACATTCCTAGACGAATAAAAATTTACCATTAATTGAGAATCAACCAAACAAGAATTACAGAAGAACTGCCTACCAGCTCATCCATCACCCCACCCAACTCATCCTTAAATCCAACCCTTAACCCAACCTTCATGCACAATTGGCACATTCCATGCCATTACTACCTTTGTCATGGTTGGACGCCACTGGGATAACCAAATAGATTCTCTACTAGCCAGAGGATATTATTGGAGCCAGGGTTGGCCTCAGATGGGAAATGGAAATGTATCACCTCCATACCTAATTCCAAGAAAAGAAAATCCTACCAATTTCAATCCCATACTCAGAATCGACCAAACAACGACCGTCATAATTCACCCACAAAGCACTATACCTTAAACACAGCTTCCCGTATTCCAAGGAAAAAAAAACCTATACCTGAGCCCCAGTGCTATCATTCATCTCACTACACTACCACTATCAACAACTGTAAGTTACATAAAGCCACAATTTACTGGTTTAACCTCAGGATAATTTTATTAATGATAAAAAGAGGTTAAGAGTAACGACTGAGACTCCATACTCGCACATAAAATCAGCCTTGTAATCCTTTACAGGCCAGGCGACTCAATGTCTCTGATAAGTTCGGAATGGGCAACAGCCGAAAGGCCAAAAGGTCACTCTTGGTACCAGTAGTGGACTGAACTCTTATCTCATCATCAACGTCATGTAAGCATCAAATTTTGGGCTTATCCCGCTTAATCCTTCGTCGCCAGTCGTTATAATGGCTGTTATTATCAAGTCAATTTTGTTTTAGCCGTATTAATTTTCGCGCTGAAAATCTTTCCATTTAACTTTTCTGACATAAAGAATTTATTTAAAGAATAATAGTTTCTGGGCTTCCTCCTTTATATGGTTTGCTAATTAAAATTAGTTATTGAGCTTCTCTCTTAATAAATTAAAGTTTTGGCTTTACTCTTTAAAAGTTAATAATTTATTTTTTATATTAATTGTTTGAAATGCTTTTGTAAATAAAAGTTTTCGGTGTTCTCCTTTAAACGGTTGGTTAATTATTATTTGTTTTTGAGCTTCTTTTGTAATTGATTAAAGTTTGGGCTTCACCCTTTAAAAGTTTATAATTTATTGTTCATATTAAATGTATGAGATGCTTTTGTATATAATGGTTTCCGGGCTTCTCCCTTTAAATGGGTTATTAGTTTTTTAGATTATCTTGATTTTGATTAAAGTTTGGGCCTCACCCTTTAAAAGTTTATAATGTTTTGTTCATACTAAATGTTCGAGGTGTTTTTGTAAATGATAGCTTCCGGGTTTTTCTCATTATATGGTTTGCTAATTGTTATTAGTTTTAGAATTTCTCATATATTTATTAATTAAATAATTAATGCTATTCCTTAGTGAATCGTTAATAAGTCATAGCATTCAACTCGCTGACACTTCTGTAATTTAATTTATATTATTTTTTTGTTAAATAAAGTATTTCAAAGTTTGGTATATTTGGTGCATTTATATTATAATTTGTAATTCCCTCCATTTAGGCCAGACAAGGGTATATTCCCTGCTGGACCTGAATCAAGCTTACCACCAACTGATGCTAAGTAAGGTTCCTAAACCCTACACTGTGTTTATCACACAAACAGGACTGTTCGATATGTTAGGGTAGAAGTGTAGAGTCTCAAGTGTTATCAAGCTTACTAAACATAATATTCTGGGATATTCAATTTAATTTAATTTTTAATTACTTGGATGACTTGACCGTTTATTCTAACATCCAAGAAGCGCATCTGTTACATATACATGAAGTATTCACTAGACTTCGTAGGGCTAGTTTGAGCATCAATCCATCCAAAATTCATATAGCGGTAGTACAAATAGAATATTTTGGTCACACTATTTCATATAATGAAGTATCAATAAACCCAGAGAATACAAGGCCAATCAAGGAATTACCTATTCCTAACACCCAGAAAAAAACCATTTACATTTTTAGGGGAAATGGCCTTTTTCAGCAGATTTCTACAAAATTTGTGGGATGTGTGCCTATTATTCGAGGTTTATTCCTTATTTTTCGGAGGTAGCAGCTCCATTAAACCAGTTAAAGAAGAAGGGTGTACAATTTGTCTGGGGAGATGAACAAAAAACTACCTTTTCTAAACTTAAGCAATTTTTGGTGTCTACTAAGGTACTGCGAATGCCGGATTTTTCGCTTCCTTTTGAACTCAAGGTATATGCTTCATCCTAAGCCCTCGGAGCCGTCCTGTCTCAGCGATATCCTGAAGGGTTACTTCCGTTAGCTTTCACTTTAAATGAGGCTCAGAAGAGGTACAATCCGTATGAAAAGTAATGTCTTGCATGCGTATTTGGAATTGAGAAGTTTGCAGATTATCTAGAACGCCGCGAGTTCGTTTTGTATACAGATAATAGTGCTTTATCTTGGATTTTAACCACCCTAATTAATCAGGAAAGATTGGCCGTTGGGTTTTAGGGTTGTCTCAATTCAAATTTACCATTGTACATGTATCGGGGAAAGAAAATGTAGTTGCTGATGTTTTATCACGCATCAATGAGGGAGTGTTCCCAATACTTGCTTGTATTAACCCTACTAAAATAAATGTCATTAGTACTATCCCTGAATCAGTTGTGTCCTTAAGACACCATCAACTGGACGACCCCTATTGTAGGGATATTATTGATCGTTTGGATAAAGGTGATAATGTAGATCATTTTCTTATGCATAGAGATTTGCTATGCGTGCGGGGTAAGAACAACAAAGGTTGAAAGATTTTTGTTCCTAATAAATTAAGGGATATGATCCATAGATATTTTCAACCTTTGGAGACCACTTGGAAATTTTCAAAACGCATTGTAAGATTGCACAGGAGTTTATTTAGCCCAGTATGTACCAGGATGTTAGACAGTGTATTAGGAAGTGTGATGGGTGTTTAGGAGCCAAGCATCCACAGAACACTCGTTATGGGTTGCACGATGCAGATGTCGCTCATAACTCGTGGGATATTTTGTTTGTTGACTTCGTGGGCCATCACTCGTTCTACCAATGGGAATACCTGTGTTCTTAATCTTATTGATGGGTTTTCTAAGTTTGTTGTGATTATCCCCCTTAGAAACATGAAAGGTTCAACCACTGTTAAGGCCTTGTGTGATAGAGTGTGGGCGATTTTTGGTGCTCCTAGAAAGATTGTAAGTGATAATGGACCCTGTTTTAGAACTAAGATTCTTCATGACATGTGTTTTGCGTGGGGAATTAAACAGGTAACTACTAGTCTTTACAACCCTGCCCCTAATCAGGTAGAGAGAATTAATCGAAATTTAAATATTGCGTTGACCATTTATCATGGTAGCTCCCAGCCTCACTGGGACAAGGAGCTAAATTTTCTATCTCTTGCTTTCAACTTGGTTATTCATGAGTCTACAGGGGCCATCCCTTCATCTTTATTACTTGGCAGGGAATTGAGTTATCCCTTGTTGGCAATTTGGGACATTTACCCTCTGGTTGGGGATTGTAGGACCTTCTCTTATTATGAAAGCTGTAAACTTATGTAAAATTGACATGCTACACCAACGAGCCTACATAAAAGTACTAAATTATGAAAATTATTATAGCGGAATCCAAATAAGAGAATTAAAGTTGACATATTTAGGTATACCATGCTTCAACATCTACTTTCCATGACTGGATGGGCTCGGATACAGCCATCATGCATCCGAGAAGAAAATACTACAAATGTATAAGATAACACTCACGAGACGAATCTTTAGAAAAATACTATAGCTGAATCTAAAGAATATAATTAAAACTGATTTATTTAGTAATAATATCCTTCAAGACTTACTCACCATAACAGGATGGGCTCGGATATAATACCCATGCTTTCAAGGAAATTACGACGAGTTTGACGGAGACACCAGCATGGTAAATCTCACACGCATCCTCGCTGCATCACCCAATAGTTGAAATGGACGAGACCGGCTTGGAAGCAAAGTCACTAGCCTATAGCACTGCTGCCCTTGCGGCGTTCTTTGGGACTTCTGTCTTTTCCTTTCTCTCCTTGTTACCGTCTCTCCCATCTGCCCGTGTTTACGATTTATTCCTTTTATTTCTGTTTGGTCAGAGAAATCGTATTTAATGAGTGCCGCTCAGATTCACTTATTGTATTTCACCACGTGGTATTAATTGTAGAAGGATTCGCCGCTCTATTATCTACAGACCTATCAGCTCGCCATGAAGTCTGGATCGTTCATCGATCTTTTAAGTATCAAGGCTAAGTCCATTAGACTTATGGGTCTAGTCTAACAGACTAGAATTTGTTTTCATGTCCTTCAAACTTGGTTTGTATAGTCGAGGCAATTATAATGTTTGTGATGTCCTTCAGATTTAGTCTGTATAGTCGAGGCGACTATAATGTTTGTCATGTCCTTCAGACTTAGTTCCTTTTTAGTCCTTATGACTAGTCTGTTTTATCATGACGCCGTGTTCAGTTGTTTAATATATGTATGGCTGCAACCAGGTTGTCAGTCCTTTTCCTTGGTTCCAGTTGGGTCTATGTCTTGAATCATCATTGTTGGCATGCTTTGCGCGTGGTATTAGCTGGGGTGAGTAAAGCGCGGAACTCCGCTAGTTTCCATAATGGGGTCCACGCAGATAATACCTTTGCGTTTAGCCCTTTGTTGGCTCCTATTGACTAAGTATTAAAAGTTAGTGTGTTCTAAAATAATGTTGTACCCCAGGGAATGGTTTATTGTACAAATATACTATTGGTTGCTCTGGCAGTACCTATTGAGAAAAGGACCGGCTGTTGTCCTATTTGGTGTTGACACCTGTTTGCTAGCCATCTACCAATGTAATTAACAAACCTTTCTCATATTATTCATCATACAATGTATCAGGACTTTCTTAAGTCCCAATCAAGCTAGCTAGTTCAAGTCATATATATAATAGAAACTATAAACATATAAGATTTATAGTTAACTTTCATTGGTAATTGGTAATTATTTCACTGTTTTCCCTTTTAGACCCTACTGACAGTAGCTTGGCGCTTGTCCAGCTGTTTTGATAGTGAATAGGCTCTTCCAGCCTACTGCCTTTGACCATGCTGCCTTGGACGCTTAATATTACCCGAGCAGCTGTAAGACAATACTATAGTTTGGACTTGCTATATGTCAACACATCTTGTATTTAACGTAAATTTTTCCAGGTTTCATGATATTTTCACTTATTACCTGAACTTATATATTACACGTTCAATTGTCAACCAGCATTAATCTTGTTTAACTATTGTAATGTTATATCTCATATATGTTTTTCTATAATAAATCCATTTATTGTTAACTTAATTATTTGTCTTACGTAATGAATTATCCAGAACAACGAAGTAGTTACAATCCAGATAAATATGTTACAGTGTAGCCGCTTCCTTATATAAAATGTACTAGAGTAGGGTTGCGTTCAGATGGTCAGAAGAAGTAAATGCGGCCTTTGTTAAATTAAAAACTGCCTTAACAGAAGCACCTATTTAAGAATGCAAGATTTAAAAAAAATGTTACAAACAGATGCGTCATCATCAGGATTAGGAGCAATGCTTGCTTAGAAGACGGAAGGGCAAATTTTTCCAATAGCTGTAAGCAAGTAGGACCCTCCACCCACACGAGCTTAACTACTAGGGGTGTGTGAAGCTTCAAAACTTTGATTTAACTTCGAAACCAACATCAGCTTCAACTTCGCTTCGAAACAAATTGTGGCTTCGAAGCTTCGCCAATAAAAATAATGACACCTAAAATACCCAATTTATGTTCAATTATAGTCATTCTGAGTTGTTTTGTACATTAAACATTAACATTTATATGTAAAAAATCTGAAGAAATTGAATTGCTTGCTGGGATAACTTGATTTATCAGAGTAACATGAAATATTACAAGCAATTGTGCAATACAAAAGTTTTACAAGCAATTTTAGTGCATAAAGTAATATAAATAACCAGAAAATATTTTTTTAAGCATATAACAACTAAAAAAAATATTTGAACTTCGGTTCGGCTTCGAGAATATTTCATATATTCGAGTTAGTTTCAAATTTAAAAAGTGGACTTCGCACACCCCTATTAACTACCCAACATGAGTTGAAAGCCCTCGCCATAATATTTAAAACAAAAGAAAATAATTTAAAACCCATTTGAGTTACATAAACAACTCCAACGTGTCTTGGTTGCTTAGCAACCCATGTCAAATGGGCAAGATAGTGTGGTGAATCACACAGCAACAGGCATTTCAATTTAGTATGGTTCACATAAAGGATAAAGAAAGTTCACTGGTGGACACACTTTCACATATGTTTGAACAAAATAGAGCGCTTCCATCCGTCCCCTTCTCTAAACTATCTAAGCGCAGTGAGTTCCAAAGGAAACATTTAAACTCAAATTCTAGAGTTATTTACTTACCCGCTCTCGACATAGATGCAGGATCCGGTATTAGTTGACATTTATTCACACTTGAATAGTAAACAAGTAGTTTTGAATTATAATATAGATAATGATGTGCTGTTTACAAAACCAACTACTAGATCAACATGAAAAATATGTGTTCCAACTGCATTTCGTTAAGTCTTGTTAGAGTATAATTACACCTCCTCAGTGGGTTCACACTTGGGTGTGGCCAAAACGCAAGAGGGGCTTCGCTCACCGTCTTTTGACTGCCCCACTACGATCTCGTCTTACATCTCCCACTTTGTTGGGTGTAAGAGTTAAAATTGGCCCATTACATAAGGTAGCCTTGTTGTACACGGGGTTAATTCATAATGTAATATCACGGTTGTACTTAGAAATGCTTCGTACCCGCAACTTAGTCAAGGAGGAAAAGGAACGTAAATTGTTTCACTAGCTTAGCCACGCTGTGCCGAGTGTCTCGTCACTCATCTTTGGGCCCGCGCGCAGCGCGGTTTGCCCGTTCCCCCTCCCTCTTTCTGCCATGCGTGGTTAGCTGCGCACGACCTCCCCGCGCCTCGCTCGTCGGGGTTGCAAGGCTCGCTCTTCGAGAGCGCAGAGTGGTTTCCTGACTCCGGCCAACACGGGTCAGTGGTTCATGAGCGGTTGGCTCTCAGTTCGGGGAGTGGGCAGAGCTGATCGGGGATAGAGACACCGTCATGCGCGGGATTGGAGATGGGGGGTTTCTCTTTCGAGATACAGTTGTGTAACCGGACCGACCAAGGGGGGAGAACGCAACCAAAGACACAAATAAAGACTTGTGTTAAAACATCAACCGGACAACTTTCTTCGTACAACCCCTATACTAGAACTTGTATCGCGCCCCAACTCTGGCGCGCGGACCCCTAGCCGCGACACCGGTGACCACGGGGGCAGACACATGGTCTCCCACAACATTGTATGGGTCCACGAGAGGTTTGGGCACAGGATGGTAGCAGAGAGTGGTTTGTGTTTTCACAAGCGTTGTCACCGGTTGTCACTCGTCACCAGTCCAACCAACAGACCACCCATTCGACCAACCCTTCGGCGAAGTGAACGGAGTTGTCTCCCGATGAGGCGAGAAGGACTTGACCCGCTTAAGAAGATAGTACTCAACCTATGGGCGTAAATCATCGTTGTCATCGCTGCTGTCTCTTAGAACTTCTGGAAATCTACGTATCAGCTAAGTTGGCTTCAACTGTATATTTTCTTTAAAACATTTTTTTATTCCCCCTTCAATCGACACTCTATTAACTCTTAATGATATGGCTATGTTTGTTGTGTTTTGCTTACATTGGGACTATTGGACACGTTAACCATTATTGAACTATTTGACACTAGTTTTGGTGAAACCATTAATTTAAAAAGTTTTATATATCGTTATTATCAAACTTTAGCTAACTTTCAGTGTTATTATGTTTATAGTTAACCAATTTAAAGGGGAAGCTTAAAAGTGGGTTATTCCTGCAAATGTTTCTAATAATGTAGAAGTGTTAAGACTATTAACTATTTTTTGAATAATTTATTTACGAACAACAACCAAATAGATAGTTTTGTTTCAATGACTTTAGCCAAATCTTGTTAAGATTAGGATAGTTTTATTTTCTATTTGACATGTGGGGAGGGGCAACGCCATATGTGAGGCTAGTATTGTTTACAAATATATTAGTTAATAAGATGTACCAATCTTTCAATGACGTATCACTATCGAGCAGTGACAAGGTTTTGAATCAGGGAAGTACACAACTTACCCAAGTTGAACCATCGGTTCTTGTTTGTTGTGAGGGGGGACGTGGGGCCATTTTAGAGACTGGCACGCCCATGTTTAAAGACGCGAGACACATTTTCGTGATTAATGTGCCTTATTTTACCCAGATTGGGGATGATAACATAGGGGGCGCCAAATTTCGTGGGTCTTTTAGTAATTTTGGGATATAATGTGTTGTTTAGTTTTGTGGTATCTAATTTTATTTGTGAATTGCAAAATGGAACACCCTGACCCTAGTCGACTATTTAAGGATGAGTTAATCTACGAATTGACAATTCGTGGTTCTAAACCCGAAAAAACCGTTGATCAATTAAGGTCACAACTCGGTGACGTATTTGACGTCGAGAAGGATGAGAACCGTTCTCTAGTGTTAATAGATAAAGTCCCCGCATTTTCATTAGAACATCCCTTGCTAGCAGATAAATTTAACAATTTGCAAACTATGATAGCTCAGTATGACAGACCTGTACCGTCGGTTGAAAAGAAAATTCGCAGTACGTTCGGTCATTTGAAATCCCGCCTGTTTAGGTTATCACCAGAGTCGCCTGAGGAGAATACGAAGTTAGAGGAACTTAAACGATTTTGTGGCGAGTTAGAGAATCAGATGGGCGTGGCTCTCAGAAAAGAAATTAACATTAGAAAGGGAGAGCCCAACACACCGTTAGAAAACATAGGACGGGTAGAGGACCAATTACCATCTGAACGCGATTTATTAGAGGGAAATTTAGGACAAATTCCTTGTGACAATGATCCTCAAAGCAAGAAAATCGTTCAAATTTTGAATTTAGTCCGCAAATGGAATGTGACGTTTGACCTTGGATCTAATCCCATAGATTTCCTAGAAAAGATAGAAGAGTTAAAAAACGGCTACAAAGTAACCGACAGTGAAATGTTGACGGCCCTGCCCGAGATATTTTTAGGTCAAAATTCACTTTGGATGCGTAACAACCACCACTACTGGACTACATGGCGCGGATTCGTCGATTTTTTCCGATTGTGTTTTTTCCCAGCCAACTACGTAGATCAACTTGAGAGGGATATTTTTGGGTGTGTTCAGGCGCCTCTCGAACCAGTCAATGAATTCTTTATTCGTATCCAGACCCTTATCCGTAGGAGGGGTGGGTTCTCTGAAACGCAGACAGTAGATCGCATTTATTCTAACATGAGACCCTCAATTAGGATTAACATAAGAAGGTGCGAAATAGAGACCTTTGGTCAGCTGTTGCAAGTGGCTTTCCACTTCCAGCAATGTAATGATGAGATTCGGGACTACAACAGGTGGACCCAACCCAGTAGGGAGGAGGCTCGTATTGTAGGGGATCGGAGGAATGAGCGGCTGGGTGTGAGTGGTAGAACTTTTGACCCAGGGAACGGCCATGGAATTTACGGTAATCGTCAGAATAGAAGTAGCCATACACCCACAAATCCCAACCAATTTAAAGAAAAGAAGTGTTATAGATGTAATTCCAAATTCCACCTAGCGCGCAACTGCGACAAACAGTCTCGGTCGAATGTTTCGGTTATGTCAGCGGAGGCAGGTCCGCGGCGTGAGGGAAGAAAACTTAATCTCAGACGTGGGATTGGGTTTCCTCGCCAGATCGTCACTAATTGCCCTCCGCGTCATTCTGGGGAAACAATGTTGTTGGGAGCCCCAGTCGAACTTGGACCTCTGAAAATAGTTGCCCTACTGGAAGATCTATTGAGGACTCTCCGCACGCGTAGGTTAGTTAAGGACTCAGAGAGTTGTGAAATAGATTGTGTTACTGCGAGTCTTGAGAAGTTTCGGGTAGTAACGAGAATCAAGGTCTCAGTGAAAATAGCAGGGTTGTCTTGGCCATTAAGGTTCCTTGTCGCCCCCAGGTTGGTGACTCAAATGATCTTAGGACACAACTTTTTCCGAGGAACTAGAACGACCATTGACGTGTATTCTGGGACGATAAGTTTCAAATTCCATCCAGGACTCCTAGTAAGGCTGACACCCCTGTCTTGCCCTGACACTCCTGGCGCCACTGTACTCGAAGAGAGACGTGACCATAGACCCGAGTTTGAGGCAATTTTGGCCGAGTATCCCGATTTGGTCTGCGACCGAATTTGTCACACTAATGTATTTTCTCTCAGCATAGAACTAGTTGACCACACCCCTGTTAGGTCAAAGGCCTACTTCTATGCCCCCTTTAAGCTTAAAATTTTGAAGGCACATATCGAGAACTTGTTGGAGAAAGGAATAGTGAGGAGGTCTAAAAGCCCTTATGCTTCTCCCGCGTTCTTAGTGGGACGTCCCGGGCAGGAGCCACGTATGGTCGTCGATTATCGTAAGTTGAATACGAAAATACTGTACGAGGCAACCCCTTTGCCCACCGTAGAGATGGCGTTCCAGTATTTAGGCCAGGCCCAGTATTACACATTTATAGATCTGAACAAAGCTTACTACCAAATCCCTTTAACTGAGGAATCTAAGCCATATACGGCATTCATCACGCAATGCGGTCTCTTGGAGTTCAATTACGTCCCCTTTGGTGTGTCAACTGGGGCCCAAATACTATCACGGCTATTACATACCGTGTTCTCAGATATACAGTTTAAGTATGTCTTAAACTATTTAGATGACCTGGTTATCTATTCTAACGAATTGGAGGATCATAAGAGACACGTTAGGGAAGTCTTGAACAGGTTGAGGGCGGACAATTTTACAGTGAACCCGAAGAAGCTAAGGTTGGCAGTTTCAGAGATAGAGTACCTGGGTCACGTGGTATCCCACAAGGGGGTGTCTATAAACCCCGAGCGTGTCCGACCTATTAAGGAGTACCCCATCCCTGTCAACCAAAAGAAAGTTTCCAGATTTCTCGGTATGGTAAGTTTTTTTGGAAGGTTCATTCCAAAATTGGCGAGTTTGGCGGGACCCTTGTACCACTTAAAGAAAAAGGGAGTTCCGTTCGTTTGGTCTCCCGAGTGTCAGGTATCCTTTGACGCCTTGAAGCGTTCATTGTCTGGGCCCCCCGTATTAAAGATGGCCGATTTTTCTAAAAAGTTTGTTCTCCAAACTGATGCTTGTTCGACTGGGTTGGGAGCCGTCCTTTGTCAAGAGACTGATGGGTCTCTTCAACCGATCGCGTACGCTAGTCGTACTCTGCATCCTCATGAGCGTAACTATTCTACCTTTGAGTTGGAGGCCCTCGGAATAGTGTACGCCACCGACCGGTTTAGAGAATATCTCGAACATCACCCTTTTTGACTTGTATACTGATAATTCGGCTCTCTCGTGGTTGTTAAGACATCCTAGGCCGATCGGAAAGATAGGACGCTGGGTGGCGAAGTTGCAGTCACTTAGATTCGAGATTGCTCATGTTTCGGGGGCGGACAACCCGGTAGCCGATTCCTTGTCTCGCATGTTTGAGGAACCTGATATCCGTGGGAATGTGGGTCCTCAGGTGGCCCAGGTAGTTTTGGGCGTGTTGAGCAAAATCCCTGAAGTGTTTACCCCGATTGGAGAAGCTCAGAGAAAGGATCCGGAGTTGTCGAACCTGATTCAGTCTTGCGAAGACAAGGCTAATCCCGATCACCTTAAACTGCTTAACGGGTCTCTCTTGATACGACCCATCCGTCGTGCAGGTTGGAAGGTTTAAGTTCCCCATAGTTTTGCTAGGATGATATTTGCGTATTATCACGAGTCCCCGGTGGGGGGGCACTTAGGTGCGAACAAGACCATAGGTAAAATTTGTTTGTATTTTTATTGGAAAGGGATGAAAGCGGAAATCCGGGACTGGGTTAGGAAATGTGAGGTGTGTCTTAGGGCCAACCCGGCTAGGAATCGACGATACGGGATGTTAAATTCAGGAGTCGCTAGCTTCCCGCTTGACAGAGTTTTTATTGATCTGTTCGGTCCCTTACCAAGGTCACGGAAAGGACACAACGTTTTACTTACCATAGTTGATGGCTTCTCGAAGTTTGTGTGGATGACGCCATTGAGAGTGGCGACTTCCAACTCTGTAGTTGACTCTCTTGATGCTACCTTGTTTCGCAACTTTGGGTACCCTCATATCCTGGTGTCCGACAACGCGAGCCAGTTTACATCCAAAATATTTGAGGATATGTGTTTTAACAATGGTATAAAACATGTTACCACGACCCCTTACTATCCTCAACCTTCGCACGTGGAAAGGTTCCACCGGAACCTCAAGGCTGCCTTGATTGCCTTTCACCACGTCCACCATAAGGACTGGGATAAAAACCTAACGCCATTGCAAATAGCGTTTAATAGCGCTGTACATGACAGTCACAGGAAGACCCCTTCCTCCTTGATGTTAGGTCATGACTTACTTTCTCCCATCAACCTGAGGTGGGAAATATTCCCGGGAGCCTTGGAGGTTCAATCTGACAGATGCATTGAGGCCGAGTGGGGGGAAGCTTTATGCCAGCTGAAAAAAACACAGAGCAAGGTAGCACACAGGTACGACGCAGGGAGGTATCCGGTACCGTACAAGGTCGGGGATAAAGTCGTATACGAATTACATAATTACAGTAGAGCGGTTGACGGCAAAACGGCGAAGTTGGACTACCGGTGGTCAGCTCCGACGATCATATCCAAGTTTTTCACCCCTGTTACGGTCCAATTATTGGATCCTGTCACTGGTCTGGCCACGCGTCGTGCCCATGTCACGCAACTGAAACCTTGTCATTGACTCCGAGAGTGAACCTAGTTCTTAAGTTGTCTTGTGGTTTATATGTATGTTTTGCTTGAAGAAGAAAAGTGTGTATTTATGAGCTGTTGTTCGTTTTCGTATGTTGCGTGTACCCCGTATCTCAGCATAATGACAATAGGTTGTGAGTGCTCTTTGCTAAGACGATAATAAGTGCTCATAGATAATACGGGGCAAACTAGGGACTGAGTGAACTAAGAGTGAACATAAGTTATAATGACTTGGCTTTAAGCCAACTGGATCTCTGTTTCGTTATTTCCTAGAAGATGCATTTCCAATCATTTGCCGAATTTTGGTAGAGACAGCGATTGTGTATATTGTTTATTCTGTTCGTTCTAATAATCATGTTATTTATACCGTAAGTCCTTCGAGGAATATTCTTTGGACATTGTTATATAATATGTATATATTTATTTATATTGATGTAATTAGTTCCGCTGTTGTAATTCTAGAATAGGTGGTTAATTTTTAGCGAGCGCGCGCTGAGCTCTGGTAGATGTTAAATTTTGAATTAGGGTATATTTCATTCTCTGTTAATAAGTCACTGCTGTCTTGTTTTGTATTATTTCATCACATGTGATATTGTTTTTGTGGGTTTCCTTGGTAGGTCCGGATTTTTGGGTTAATATTACTTTCTTTGGACACCTCATCTCCTCCTGCCCTGCCCTTAAGTTTTAGGGGGGGACTCTGTGCCGAGTGTCTCGTCACTCATCTTTGGGCCCGCGTGCAGCGCGGTTTGCCCGTTCCCCCTCCCTCTTTCTGCCATGCGTGGTTAGCTGCGCACGACCTCCCCGCGCCTCGCTCGTCGGGGTTGCAAGGCTCGCTCTTCGAGAGCGCAGAGTGGTTTCCTGACTCCGGCCAACACGGGTCAGTGGTTCATGAGTGGTTGGCTCTCAGTTCCGGGAGTGGGCAGAGCTGATCGGGGATAGAGACACCGTCATGCGCGGGATTGGAGATGGGGGGTTTCTCTTTCGAGATACAGTTGTGTAACCGGACCGACCAAGGGGGGGGAACGCAACCAAAGACACAAATAAAGACTTGTGTTAAAACATCAACCGGACAACTTTCTTCGTACAACCCCTATACTAGAACTTGTATCGCGCCCCAACTCTGGCGCGCGGACCCCTAGCCGCGACACCGGTGACCACGGGGGCAGACACATGGTCTTCCACAACATTGTATGGGTCCACGAGAGGTTTGGGCACAACGCGCCATACTCACATTACTCTGATTAAAATTCTGTAACTAGGTATAAGAAATTCAAAATGTTTACAATCGCCGATACCGATAGACACTCAGATTTTTATCCCCACTATTAGGCCAGAATTTTCTATTAAGTGAAAAAAGGGTCAACCTAGAAGTAATTGTAATAGAATTTTTGTCAACAGTTTCTAACTTAAAAAGTCCTACTAAAAATGATGCAGAAAAGTCTACCAAACTATGGGATTGCGTAGGTCCAATATGGTGGATTTTTCACTATGGCCGCTGCACACTATATGTGGGACATGAGCACACGTTTGCTTATATTTTCCTTAGTATTACAAATAGGCAAATTTTACTGGAAATATAAATTATTCAAGATAAAATTATCTTTCACATGAGATAAGAACCACGTTTGTAGGATGCACATGACAATATTTACAGAGAAAATAATGCTAAACGTTTTAATAAAATATGCAAATTTTGGTCTGTTATCACTTGGTTTACTTAAATTGGATTCTTTTTTAATATAATAATGTCATAAACTTAAGTTTACCTTTTTAATTAGTTGTGTTCAAATATTTTTAACAATAAAAAATCTAGAATTGCGCTATTACAAACAAATGAAAAGGTGAATAAGATGAAAAGATATTCACAGATTTTACTAATCACATTAATTATTAAAAACTTAACTTTTCAATTCTTTTTTAAAATATAGATGTACTGTGTGACTGAATAGTATTTGTTTTCTAAAATGACAATCACAAATCATATATTTTAATGGGCAACAAAAAAATATCAGAAACAAAAAATTAAATCTGTAGCATAAAAATATGTAAACCTTGGTAACAAATAAAGTGTACATTATATGTATAATATATCTTTCAAAGAATTATTTCAGTCATCGTTCACATCCACTTCCATAGAATTGCAGCAGCTAATACTTCAACAGTCAGTACAACCACTTGTACACATCATCCCCTGTCTTTTCAACAAACATTGTCGGATAGCAAGCACATTGACTTGTGCAACCACATTTGACAAATTTCATCAAATGGTTGGGCACTGGTGCTGGTCTCATCTTCATTGGTGTCAGTCTTCCCTGACACAATTCCCAACCCCAGCTGAGTGGGTCCATTTCAGTACCCATCCAGTGTTCTGGTGATATACTCTAAGACAATGAAATGTGTTTGCGTCTTTTGTGGGAGGCAATACTTCTAGTTTCATTTGAATGGTAGATTTTGTGCCTTTGATGTAAACGTTTGAAGCTGAATCTCATCCAGTGTATCCCCCACACTTCCATTGTACAGAGAAACTACAGCTTCATGACCAGCAGCCTAAATTTTTTTTTTTTTAGTTTTTCCTGGTGTTTTGAATATGGCAGCTTGTTTCTTGAAAATATGAATTTAAATTAATAATTTGATGGCGTTACTTTTCTCAAACCCAAAAGATTTTGATGTTGTATCATATCCTAGCATTGCATGAGCAAATAGAATGTGAGAACAGACTTCTTTACCAAGTGTTTGTCTTATCTTCTTGATGTCATAAATAGTCATTTATCTTGAAGCCTTATTTGGTTCTGGGAAAGGAAAAAGTCACACCATTCAACATTTAAATGACGAATTAGTATGATCAGTAGATAAGTGTCTATTACATTAACTGCTGTAAGGTACTTTGTGCTAATTCTAGACCTTCTTTGACAATTATGACGTCTGCAGCCGCTTAAAATTGTTTGGTGGTACACCCAGCTACTTGTAGCTTGTTGGAGAGATGAGTTATGGATGCCTGTTTATTTTTGCTGTTGGAAAGCAAGATTTCCTTCTACATGACAATGGTAAATGATGGTAAGAAATTCACCTTTGGTCCTTCGAAACCACCTGTTCGTTTACTATGAGTTTCCAACCTTGTTGATGGCATTTTTCCTTAGTCATCAGAAACAATGATTGCTTTCCGTACTTTGTAGGTACATATTTCTCAAAAGCAAGAATAACCTCACAAAATGTTTGTTTTTGACTTCAAGTTAGATGATGGAGCAACCGCCCACCAACAATGACCCAATGCAAATGTTCAGGCATGCTAATATCAGTGCTCACTTGTGACGTATATATTTAGCAAGCTGAGACTTCCCTGATTCTCTCATCTGTCTGCACAAATAAAGAAGCAGGGTATGTGCAAATCTTGTAACAAAACAACACCTTCAAATCAAAACCAGTGATCTGAGCACAAAGCAACAGGCGATGGAACAGTATATCAGACTCAATTATAAAGGTATCATCTGGATTTAATTGGTTTCACTTGTTTGCTTTTCCTGAAAGCGAAATAAATCATTAACGGTTTTTTCAGTCATCTCATTGACTGTTTTTCCCCCAACTTCTACCATTTCTGAGTTCACATCATTACCATAGGTTACTCCGGTCATTATATTGTGCAGTTACTATATCTTTTAAAAACATTAAACTGCTCTACATATTTAAGAACTTTCTGTGTGTCATCATTATCACGTACAATTCTTGAACTGGTCATGGTTACGTGTTGCTCATTAACTGCTTGCTTGACACCAGAAAACACTTGCATACAATAATTCATATGGGCAAAAATTGGGTGTGACATTACCTAGAGAAGTTGTTGTTCAGTCATGCCTCTGCCATGTGTCATTCCACCACCATATCCCTGGAGGTTTATTATGAGAACCTGTTTAATAATAAAATATGTTGAAAGGCCTCCCCAAAACCTATCACGTCTTTTGACAACATGTAGACCATTTGTGAATGCATTGAGTACTTTAGGAACCATAGTTTTAAAGTCAATTATACTCTTCAAATACAAGCGTGAAGAAATGACATACAAATTATGGCCACATGCGGCAAACGGTAGCATTTCTTTAACCATCACTAGATGAAGCTGCCAATTTCCCGTTCGTTCTACCTTTATGAATATTTTCAAAATCTCAAATCATTTTCAGGTATTCTAACTAAAGTCCTGTTGTTTTGTTTGTCTTTAGTTCTTTGATTTAGTCCAAAATGTGGGTTTATGTCCCACGCGTAGCGGCCATATTGATGAATCCGCCATATCAGACCTGTGCACACCTGTAGTTTGGTAGACTTTTTCAGTAGGAAACCTATTGTTGACATAAATTCTATTACAATTAATTCCAGGTTCAAGTACAATTTGACTAGGCTATTAGAACTTAATGTAAAATTGGAACTTTCTCTTGTTATTGACCTTCATTCGTCTTTCATTTGTCCCTTGTGCTAAGTGTTTAGAAAATTTAATTGTAATTAGTGTAATTTTCTATACTGTATTAATATGGATTGTATAAGTATTCCCATGTTTGAAAAGTCTTTCCCTGTACTTAATTTTGATGGAGGGAGTCTGTGCTGGTTGAAGCCGATATTTAGATTAATTTTGTTTATTTATTATAATCACAGAGTAACGTAGAATTAAAATAAAATATTTGTTATATTAAAGTTATCATCATTAAAATCGAATTATCACAAAGTAATGTAAAACTAAAAGGAAGCATTTAAGTTCTGTGTCAACCTTTTGCCGTAAAAGCAAGGGTCAAAGAGAACAGTGACACCTATGTATGTTGAAGCTGAGTTGTATGATGGAGGTCAGTTGTATGTTGGAGCTGAGTTGTATGTTGGAGGTCAGTTGTATGTTGGAACTGAGTTGTATGCTGGAGGTCAGTTGTATGTTGGAACTGAGTTTTATGCTGGAGGTCAGTTCAGCTCATTCATTTATAGAGCTCAGTGGTATTGTGGGGCTTTCAACCTACGCCTGTGTTTGCTAAGTTTGGATACATTTTAAAGACTGTGCATTTGAATTAATAAATGAAAATTGTGGTTGTGAAACTTTTGTTTTTTTAATCAATGAACAGTAAAGTATTATTGTAGAGCTTTTGTCACAAATTAATTAACAGTGGGACTTATCTCCACTGACAACAAATTACCCAAAATAGCAAGCTAGTAGGAAGTGGAAGCAGGCATTCTAACAGATTAAAAGTCACAAAACTTTTGGCAAATGCATACAAAATAGGAATTATGTAATGTATAAAGTGATGACAATGATTGACAGGTGGTGGCAAAATTAGGTTTTCGATGGTTTCCACCAACTAAGGTTCATGAATTTTTAAATGAAGTCACCATACAGTTTGTGGACCTCGTCAAAAAATTGTCAGTTAGATGAGCCCACCTTTTTCATCTCGAACCGTGTCCTAGGCGACTGCTGGATGCACACCAAAAATAAGGGGTCACTGAATGCCTGGTCCGGTGACTGGGATCACATCTCTCCTTCATTGAAAGTGTCGGTCTTCTAGGTACATGTCCATAAAACAGGCACAAACAGCATATCAAATACTCCACTTTTCTCTCTTCCCCCCTTCCCGTGCACACATCAATTTGTACCTCTGTGATAGTCAGTAGACAGGGTATGTCCTTATGCATCAATTGCTAGCACTCTTCATCCACACCCACATAAAGTAATAGATATGTAATAATAAGATAATATTTTTGAACTAAGGTGATTTCAATCTTGTGCTTAAAAAAAAAAAGAAAAAAGAGTGAACATGTTTATTACAAATTATTTATTTGGCAAAATGTATCAATTTTTCTTTGGAAGATTTAATTTTAGCTCTGTCTCTTAATACCCCTTAGGGTTATATGCTTATGTACTAATTACACCCATTTTTTAGGGATTGGACGTTTATATAGAGAGGAAGTGTACCTGCAATTGTGTGGAGGGAGAGTGGAAAACCATTTTGGAAAAACCACCCTCAGTACACCGAAATGAGATATGAACCTCGATCTCCCCATCATTAGCAGTCTATTCTACTGTGAGAGATGCGCATCAGAGCATGTGGCCACTGAAGCGGGTTTGTATAAGATAATAGCTGGAATAAAGCCAAGCATAAGCTTTCAAGACCCATTGTGTTATACAGCATATAGTATAATATAATATTAAGTTTATCATATCCCATCCTCACTTATTTTTGTATGACAGTTGTAAATTTCATATTACAAAAATATGTTTAATGTCAATTTTTTTTAATGCTATTAAAAAATAATATACAATTGTTGTAAAAATTAGAGGCTGGTCTTATCAATATAATGTATATCCTCTTAATAGTGTTTAGTTTCACATCATCCCACATAGTCTCACTAATGCTCATAGTGTTGCTAGTGTATATTGTTTCACTAACGTGTCTTGTTTAACATTATTGTTTAAATATTCCTTGATAAAGTTTAATGTTTCTATAACTTATATTACTCATTAGTATGTATTATTTTTAATCATTCATGTAACTTACATCACTAAGGACCAATTTCTGATGAATGATTATATTGAATTGGTTAACTAATTATTCAGGCCAGTCAGCTGGTAAGTTATTCTCTTCCTGGGAGAAGGGAAGGGGGAAAAGTTGTTGTGCAGCATATTAATGCTACCTATAAAGGGAATGTGCAATAGTCGTGAGAGTATTCCCTCTTCCCCCTCCTTTTCTGGATGTTGTTGGCGAGACTACCATGTGGCAGTGCCAGAAGAAGAACAGAGTTGCGCTGTTGCCTGGCGGTAGGTCAGGGCCTGGTATATTAAACAATCACCGAGATGGATGTTCAGTTTTCTAGCGATTGCAATGTATCAAGTGTTTACTTTACATGGTGACTTTGATATGGGTTGACCTGAGAAATGGACACTAAGTCACTCGATGATTATAAAGTGTTAAGTGTTGACAATAAATCAGGAAAACTATATTAAACTGATCATAAATTCATTTATCATCACACTCGCCCTCGGATAATAGATATAAAACGGGATTTTAAAGTGAGGGTTGGCACGCCAATCCATGGAAGTTATACAATGAAGTTCAAATGGACCCAGCACAAACATAGTAACCAGAGTCATCACATACTCTGATATTGCCGTTGCATAGCAACAGATAGAGCTGATACGGTGCATAGAGTCAGCGTCGAGCTATTACATGACAAGAGCGAGTTGCTATTGGTATTACAACCCCTCTATTGGCTTGTCTATCTACATAAATGTACATATTACAATTTTCTACCATGTGGAAAGTGTTTCATCCCATTAGTTCTATCTTATGAATTTTTCCTGTCTTATTTGAAATTTAAAAATAAAATGTGCTTAGAGTAGCTACTATACCAGCTTAAAAAATTTCAATATTATACTGCAGTGAGAAATATTTTTATATATATAAATTGGAAATTTAGAAATACCCACTTTGAGATTTAAAATATTTAAGAATTATTTTGGTACTAGGAGTTATTCCGCTATATTCCTACCAAATTTAAATGTTATAAATCGCCTAAAGAGAATGCTATATTTGTAGACCTATCCCTAGTTTCTCAAAGACCTATTTGGAAATTTCCCATATTTAGATGTTTCTGGTTGTGTAAGTTAATCTTTCTATCGGCATATATCTCTTTTTGTATGAAAATATTTCAATTTTCTACTTTATGAGAAGTGTTTCATTCTATTGGTTTTGGCATTTTTTTTTTGATGGGGAGGGAAACATCTTTATCCCATTTTCAGATACTCAATTTTGAATATATTTTTCAGAATGTTAGTGACTCTAAATGCTCGAGCAGGAGTGCTGTATTATTTAACACAAGCAGGCACGTAAGGTAGCACTACAAGGAGCATACATATTGGGCTCTGCTTAGCCTCTCCTGGTTAATCCTGATCTCACTGCCAAGTGATGTACTCCAAGAGCTGAGGCTGGTGGAGGTTGGTTTGAACCCCAGTGGAAACCAGCTCAGATGCAGAGGAGGAAATTTGTTGCTCTAATGTCTTGAGTCAATATATTCACAATATCAATAGGCTTATTTGATACTAGATAAAGGCCATCTTCTTGCTTGCCACAAAACACTTCCAAATTGTTGACAAAAATGCCTTAGTCACAAAATATGAGAATTTTAATTCCATATTTTGCTGGATTGTTTGGAATATATTGAACAAAGCTGCAGCGCCCACGAATGTCTTCCAACTTTTCATCAATTATGACATTGAGTACCCATATCATTAGTATTCTTACAGTTCTGTACAAATGCATCCAAAAATGATCGCACAGCAGCTAGCTTATTTTTCTTCTGTCATATCTTGTATCCTTGCTGTCAAATTGTAGATTACAAAGAAAGAATAAAAATCGTTTGTAGCTCATACAAGCTCAGAATCTGTATTCCGGTCCCAGATAAAGCCCACAATGCTTGACATTGGTGACACACCCCTTTTTGGAACAAATAATGTAAATACCCCCCAATAAGACCATAATCATGATACTCAACATTTATTTTTCATCTCTGTCCCTAGAGTAGGGTGCAGTCATTTGTTTGTTTTTCATACACTTATTTGTATAATTTACTATGTCATCCAACGTATTCATATAAACAATTTTATGAAATACTGAGATTACATCTTTTATATCTCTTGCAATAAGCTTAGGACCAGAATATACTTTGACTTTGTTTCTTATGGCAATTTTGCTCTGCAATAGAGTGTCAGTTTTATACCATTTACATGCTTTATCTCTTCCAGTAAAATAATCATTATATATGGTTTCTCTATCCACATCTGACAAAACACAATCCTGTTTAGACTTGCTGTTATGATCACTCGGAATTACAATTTCCTCATATTCATTAGAATCTGCGCTATCTAATAATATTGTATCATCTGACAACTCCTGGATTAATTTACCAATTTCTTAAGGAAACATCATCCTAAATAAATAATAATTTATTTTTGTCTTTATTAGGTGTACATGCAATTTCTAAAACCAATTGGTTACATCAGCAAACTAAATAAAATGAGCTTATTTCTAGGACAACAAGGCCTGTTAATTCAATGGTAATATGTTTATAGCCATGTAAGGAATCAAACCCTTACCTCAATGAGAAAATAAGAAAAACAAACGACCTAAATAATAGTAGTAGTAAAATTGGCTTAGCAATTAATTAATCTTTGAAGAATCAATTAGAGAAATAATAAAACTTAAGGTGCGGCAGAAGGGAGTGCAAGTATTTTTCAGTTTTTATAGAATATAAATTTTTGGGCAAAAATTAATCAAATATCACTCCAGTAGCAACATAGAGTTTAGTTTTCTGCACATGCTAATATCAACAGATCTTGAATATCTGTCAAGGATGTCCTGAAATGTTGTCAAAACTTTTTCTCTTTATTTAAAATGTTTTGACAACTTTCCAGGACATTCTTGACAGATATTCAAGATCTGTTATTATCAGAATGTGCAGAAAACTAAACTCTATGTTGCTACTGGAGAAATACTTGATTTATTTTGGTCAAAAAATTGTAATTCTATAAAAACTGTAAAATTACTTGTGCGCCCTTCTGCCGCACCTTAAGATACTTGAGTGGGTTACACCACATTTTATTTACTTTTTTATATAACACACACACACACACATGCACGCACACACACACACACGCACGCACGCACACACACAAACAGACAAACACATCCTTTTATTATGTTAGAAGATTATAATTACCTACTTACATTTCAAATTTGAAGTCTTTAATAACTATAGTTACGAAAATAAGACAACTTTAAAGTGAAAATATAAATCTTCTTTATTCCCTATCCCGTGGGAAGTTTGAAAAATCCGGCCTTATTCCTTGTCTACATCATAAAGGGAACCTCTGTGTAAAAATTCAGCTTTCTAGGTCCAAGGTTTTGGGCTGGGCGATGATGATTCAGTCAGTGAGTCAGGACTTTTCTTTTTATATGTATAGACTAGATAGCTGTTGCCCGCGTGGAAGTTGATTATATACAAATACGAAAATATACATATGTATTTACAGATTAATTTAAAATATTACGTTACGTTGATGACCATAACTTGACCTCAGATCAAAAATAATGCAAGTCCGATACAAACTTTCACACCCTTTTTCATCCCTTATTAAATAAAATTTCCAAAATTCCTGAAACACGTATTTATTTGTTTTACGTCAATAACCGAAATACAAAATTTTGTTTGTAACTTTCAAAATGACGGACTTTCATACATATTATCATACATATTATCATCCCCTATTTTGACCCCTTTGGGGTGGAATTTTCTAAAATCCTTTCTTAGTGGGTGCCTACATAACAAAATGAATATACAGTCCGAATTTCATGCTTTGATAGTTTGCGCTCGGCGATGATGAATCAGTCAGTCAGTCAGGACATGTTATTTTATAAGTATAGATATATATATGTTTTCATTGCATATGTTAAGGTTCTGAAATATAGTTCTTTATAATTGCTTTAAGCTTTTCTTGTATGTATAAGTATATATATGTAACCGGCAAAGTGTGAAATCAAGTGTTCTATAAAATTCCTAGGCTTTCCAATAAATTAGGTTTGCTGTTGTATTTCCTACTTTTTTTAGGAAATTTATAGAATAACCAGTCATTATGTATTAACCAACCTAACCTTACATAAGTACCCTATTATAAAAATCTTAACCTGACCAATTTAAATCCTAGGAACCTGCAAGAAAACGGTGCAAGACTTACATAGAACTGGATTAAAGAATTGATAACATTCCAGGACTCCAAAAAGACAAAGAAGTTGAAAATAAGTAAGAAATACAATAGCAAAACTCGTTTATTTCATACTTTGTTAAATAACAATTTTACTTGTCATAAGTGAATGGCAGACATTCTTGATATGAGATGTTTACTATGTTTATTGGTACAATATATATTATCATATGAAGGCAACTTAATAGTGAAAGTATGTCTGTACTTATAAAATAAATATACCCGCCTTGGTGGCATAGTTGGCTTACGCATTAGTCGTGGTGAGCTCGACCGCCGAATACGTGGAGATCGAGGTTTGAATCTTGGTTGGGTGAACTGGGGGGGGGGGGGGGGTTCCTAAATGGTTTCCCACTCTTCCTCCACGCAAATGCGGGTTCACTTCCTATAATTCAACCTTCCTGATTCCCAATCCATTAGCATAATTAGTACTTAAAGCGTATAACCCGAACGGGTAGTAAGATAATAATAATATAAAATATCTCAATAATGCTTTTTATTAGTCTTATTAACTGACGTATCACTGAATATTATATAACATATGTTTGACAAAATAAACTAAATTCAGTTAAAGATTATAATATTTTTGAAATACTTTATTTGGTATCTTTGGTTGAAATTTGCCTTTTTGGTTTTAAAAAACATTTATTTAATGGGTAGTGAAACAGCAAGACTAATAAAATGAGACTCTTAAGTAGCCATATTATGTATTTAATTAGAAAATTAAAACTTTGTAAACAGTATTCAAAAGGAGTATGGGGGAGTAAAAATTTAATTAGATATTGAGATTTAATCATGCAACTTTTAGCACACAGTGACAGATATATCCAATCATGACAACATTTACAAAAGCTTAAAACTTAGAATGTTAAGTAAGAGTATGTTTTAATTTTAAATATTTCAACTGCCTATACAATACTAATAATTAATAGTAAATAAAATGTTTTATAAATACACAAACAATCAAATTATCCTGTAATATATGCATAGTATAATATTAAAACAGAACCACTGGTTCATATATTTGTACAACTTGCTTGAAATCTTGGTAATCTTGGACAGCTTTACTGGTTGTCGAGTAAAAATTGCTCCCAAGATGCCAATGTGGTTTAAGTAATTTACAATGCATCACAATATGTCTTATTAATTGGTGTTTTGATTGGTACCTACCACATTAAGCTACAAGTAGCAGGAACACATAATCGTTGAGGGAATGAAACCATTTAATGAAACTTTGCATTTACCATGCAATCCCCCACCAAAATTGAAAACACCAAACATTATTTATCTAAGATGATGTGTTGGATCATAAGCTTTCAATTTTAATGACTTATGATAATGCCAGTGTATTATTGGTAACATTTCTGGCGGTCTACCACAGTTGAGGACCTTCTAGAAGACTATGTATAAATACCAGTTGGGATTTAAGGCTGTGAACGAGATTAAAATAAGTAATAATCGAGCAAAATCTTAATGTATTTTTTTGTTTAAATAGATATAATGTTTAATTTAACTTAATAATACTAATTATTCCCCAAGTATTAAGTAATACAAGTAAAAGCCTTACTTTTTTTTTATAGATGTAGAGAGAGTATAGCACTATATGGTAAATATATTTTAGACATGGTTTGTACCATATTTTCCAAAATATAAATTTTTATTTAATAAATAAAGAAATTAAATCAGCGGGAGACTTTCCCATTCTTTTACAAACGAATTTCCTAATAGAAAACTACTTTTGTGTTTTGAAATTAAATTAAATTCCCATTATTTAGCAATAAATACTAGTTCATTTGACGTTTTTTAATTGTTACTACCATATTTTCAAAATTGGAGAGGAAATTGCCTGAAGTTACGTGATTTTTGGAGAATTAAATACAGCTAAACCTGGCCGTACCGTTGAGAACCAAACACAGGTAGTGTGTTTTGATTGACAGCAGCGGGTGGTTGAGGAGTGATGAGGAGGAAGATCATTATTAGCAAACTTTTCAAAATCAGTTGAGAAACGTATTGTCTATTGAGGTATAAAAACATACTAATAGTAATATTCTGATATTTTAGACTGTTCTTGCCTGTTAGCTAATTAATGTGTGAAAGTGGTACAGTATATTGTTACAAGTATTCTTTGACAATGTTTAGTTTTATATTTTAGTTTGAGTGTAGGCTACCATTTAACCGCATAAATATAATTATACTTATCAATGCATTAGCCAGTCAATAATTTCAGGGGGGAGGGGGGGGGGGGGGGCATATCACCCAATTGCCGGAGGCTAGAAAAGATTATAAATATTAAACACCTCTAGAAGCTATCTGAAGTGTTTTTATAGCAACATAATACCATAGCTGCTGAAGGCTAGAAAAAATTCTAAATACTAAACACCTCTAAATGCTCTCTGAAGTGCTTTTTATGGTAACAAAGTCACCTAATTTGTACTTGTACCTTAATTTTGACATTGTTTAAACCATAGATAAAATAAATAAACCATAACATTTCGAGAGTGTTTGAACCCGCAAACCCCCCTCCACCCTCGACTACGGCCTTGATATTAATACATTTTTATGTCAATTTTACTGTGTACAAAATGCCTAAGCCTCATCCATATCCAAGTAAAGGATCCAGAGATTTAAAGAAGAGATGGATAATTCGAAATAAAGAATCGTATTTCACCAGAAACCAATTTGAATCATTTAAAAGGTATATGTAGTTTGAAAATATTAATTTTGTTATTTTGTGTTTGTTAAAGTATATTTAGGCTTATTTTATTTGTTTTCTAAAAAAATTCTGCAAGTATGCCTAAAATGTGCCAAATATATTTATGTTGATTAATAAATTGAAAAAAAAAAATGTAGTTTTTTTTGTACATGAAATGTGGCCACATTAAATTGGTCGCAAACGGAAATGATGGCTAGTTTTTGAAACCGAGTTTGTTGGCTAACTAACGTTTAAAATAGTCCTTAGATATACACAAAATCTAAGGTGTTGATTATATTACTATATAATTTATAAGTTATGGTTTAGTAACTTTAAACCCTAATCAGTATGCATGCCAAGTAAATTACAAGTTTTTCTGGTCTGTCGGTGTGCGGTAAGTCAAGGTTTGAATTACGGCTTGGTGTAATCTACTAAAGCTTCTTTTAGTAACTAGTTTCCCACTCTTCCTCCATGTAAACGTGGTACCTTTCCTCTCTATTCTACTTTACTCAAGCTTAACTTATTACAATAACTAATTGCGAATAGCTTAGACGGATGGTAAGACGTTCTGTAAGAAATAAATAACTTTCTAAAATATATATTATTTAATGGTTTTAGGACTTGGGCCCAAGAAAGTGAAGACTTTCCACCAACTGCAGGAACCTCAAGTTCCAAATATATGCAGACAGACACATACATTTTTTATGAAGATGACAAATTGGAGGATTTACTACAGTGTGTGGAACACCCTCCACTTGTTAGTGAAAATATGAAAATACTCTTTCAAAATCTGAATATAGTAACAATAATAGTTTACCACCACTAGTCATAGAGACCATTGAAAGGGCACAGGATTCTCCCACTATGAGTCACTGAATTATTGATGTAATGCATTTTTACTAAACAACACATTAAATTAGGCAAACATTCCAAATCGTGTACGTTAGGTCACTATAAACTAGAAAAGGAAATAAGAAATGGGCTTGAATCAATTCTGGTTTATTTTTGTGACAATTGTGATGGTAAGCAATGCATTACCTCAAAACAATCCACATACAAAAATGAAGTGAATGACAGTTGATTGGGGCAGAGTTTCAATTGGAACAGGCTTTTCACAATTTAAAGAAATGATGGCAGTACTGGACATCCCCACAGTGAGTCGATAAAAATACAAAAAGCACGAGGTTGGCATCGCAAAGGTAAGAAAACATTTGCAATGTTAGTAATGACTAATGATAGTTGTTGATTATTTTTCTAAGCCCTACATAGTACCTAACTGTTTGGGCTATAATCATATGAATTAATTACACTAGTGTAGTAAGTTTGAGTAGAAAAAATTTAGAGGAAATATACCCACATTTACGTTGAAGAAACCATTTAGGAAAAACCACCTTGAGTACACACACCCAGGATTCAAACCCCATTATCCCCATTAACGGCAGTCAAATCTATGGTTAGAGCGAGATCTTAGACCTTTCTACCACAAAAGTGGGATAGATTTTTAATAATAAAGAATAGAGGTTTTTGTCTTAAAACGTTTTTCCTTTCAAAGTTTTTTATTTATTATTAGTGGATTTTTATTCAAATAAATTTTGCAGCTTGAGTGTTGGTATTCATTCCTATTTTTTTTTTAAAGAAGTACAAATATATTGTTTTCTCACATGCACACACACGCGCATGCACATACACTTCAAAAAAGTTAAAAAATTTAATTTTAATTTTTAAACTCGAAAAAAAATCAAAATGGCGGAGCAACTTTAAAGTCGGTACGGACCTTTCTTTGGAGCTCTCTTGTGGCTAATCGGCAAGGCCTATCAAAAAACGGCTCTGAAATTACATTAGTTTACATCAACCGGCAAGTAACATTGTATAAACTTACTTGTTTTTTTGAATAAAATGTTGTTTATGGGTAGTTTACTGATGACTGCTTTTTTAAAAACTTGTAATATTTAAAAAATGGCTTTTACGATTTGGTTCTAAATAGATATCTTGAACATGTTTGTGATTAAAACAACACTTTGCTGCTGGCAACAGATATATTAGTCTATATTATTATTATTATTATTATTATTATTAGCACCGCGTCTTACTACCCATTCGGGTTATACACATTTACGCTAATGTGTAATGGTAGGGTGATTGTGAGATGAAATGAAGGACCTACAGTTTAACATGGAATCCGAACCACGGTGGAGGCCTGGCATTCCCCACATTCACAAGATGTCTTGTCAGAGGTGAAGGAAGGGTCTGGTAATCAGATAAATCTGTGCTGGGACCGAGGATTGAACCCCGGCTGCCAGCACAGAAGTCTGACACCTTACCCCTAGACCACCAGGTCACCCTAGTCTATATCATGTAATATTTTGTCAATAAGTAATTTAACAGTGTTACTAGTGATTGACTGTGAGGGATATACCGAGAGTAATATTTTGTCATGAGGTGAAATAACAGTATTACTTGAAAGTAATTGTGAAGGATATATCTAAAGTAATATTTTCAGGGTGGACACTCACTGGGAAAAACCCTGTGAAATGCGCTTGAATTTTGTCATCATTTGAGAATTTAAAGGCGAGGACTACTATAATTAGTTTTTTGTGCATACAGATTTAAACATTTGCCATGGGAAAAACACTTTAAATATATTCTAGAAAAATTAAATTTAAATAATTCTAGGCAAGTAAAACTATAATTAACTTCTAGGGGTATCTAAATTTCAAAAATTTTTTAGGGGAGGACCTTTCAAAATGGTTTCTAAGGGCATTTAATTTTCACAAAATTTATGGTGCAGAGTCCCTAGATCTCCTTTATCTTGGGGGATAGTTACTTTCATATACACCCCTACACAAATAAAGTTCCACCGCCAATGGGTGAAGCACATTTTGTATATCTTTAGATCTTTGCATACTACTGTTTATCTTGCCTAATCTTTACTTGTAGCTGAGCACACATCACAAGTACAATAATGGCCTTTTTATCCAGACTATTAAAAAATGTATGTTGAGAATGTAGAGTAATATCATGTATGTACCATTGTTTTTAGTGGTGAAAGAGAGGTCCTGTCAATGGTGGATCGTGGTAAAGTCTCCCAACAGGAGATGGTCAGCAATAATTTATTTTGGCATAGATTCGTATAAGAAATTTGTGTAGTACGGAAATCTGTGGGGGTAGAACCGAGGGGCGGGGGCAAGAGGAGCATCATCCCCCTGAAAATAATCCCACCCCCTAAATATATTTTAAATCCTCTAATATTATCGAATATGAATTTGAAAGATCTTACATTAACCTCAAAATAAATTTTATATGCATTCAATTATCAAAAGTTTTCCGGAGAAGATCAATTCAAATAGTTTCTAGAGTCATCTAATTTCCGAAAAAAAATTCAAGCTAGGAGCAGTATAAATTTTAAACATTTTGGAGGAAAACTCCTTAAAATAGCTTTCAGAAGATCTAAATTTAAAAAAAGTATACTGTTTGAGGACTATTAAAAATAGCTTCTGAACATTAAAAAAAATTCTGAAAGGACGCTACTCAAAATAGGTTCTAGGAATATTCAACTTTCAAAATAATTTGGAGGGTGGACTACTCTAAATATCTTTTAAAATAAGAGAGTCTAATTTTAAAAAAAAGTGGGGAACGACCACTTCAAATTAGGGACAGGGAAAACTGAATAAACTAGCTTCCTTCTAGATGTAGTTCACACCTTCTGATATTATCGAATATGAAGCTAAAAGACTTGAATAAAACTGCAAATAACTTCTAAAGCCATTCAAATTTCAAAAATATGCCAGGTGGGCACTACTCCAAATAGATTATACATATCATTTTCAAAAATAATCCAAGTTACAGCGCCAAATAGCTTCTAAATACATTTGATTTAAAAAAATCCAAGTGAGAATTTTCCAAATAAAGTAATATTTAATCAGATGATAACAGCGTTACTTAGGCTACATGTGAGTGATATGGATAGAGAAATGTGTATATTCTGGTTGATTATTTTATTGTATTAAAATAATAACTTTAATATTTGTATGAATGCCTTATATTTTTTTCTTAGAGAACATACCTTTTCTGCTATTATTTTACAATAATTTGGTTGACATTTTCGCTGTATACTATGTGTATGATTGGTGGATTTACCAATATTTAATTATTTTTATTCGTACATTAAACAGAAGAGATATTTTTTATTTAATGTCAAATAAAGCGCACTATTTTGATTGAAATTTTTATTATTAACGAATGACAGACGTTCACAGGAATGTAACTAACTGTATAGTGGGAAAAGAACAGCTGGATACAAAAATAAAACACCTAACTTTTGGCTTAGCAAGTTCTTTATTTGCAATGTATTAACTTGTGGTCCACTATTATATGGATCCATCTCAACATTTGTCTGCCAGTTGTATTTTGGTCAACCAGTTGGATGGTTATCACTGTTGTTCGATGTATGTAATTTTCAACAAGTCGACGGCCACTAGTTACCTAGTCTATCAAATATTTGTTAATATTTTGTCGATCAGTTGGCTGTCTATCACATGGTCCTACTCTTGTCAACAACATGGAGGTACTCCTGCGTGTAGATTATTTGTCTCTCGATCACTTTGTCCACACGTGTCGACTAGTTTATTGTTGATTAGTTTAATGCACCCAAATTGGTCAACCATTTGTATGTAGTTCACTTTGTCCTCCTATGCATGATCTAGTCGACCATTGGGTCATTTTAGTGTCGGATACTTGACCCACCTAGCATTCCAAATATTTGTTTACTTTTTGTCGACCAATTGGCTCTTAATCAAATGGTCCTTCTCGATCTCGACCATGTTGTTGACATTGCTTTTGCGTGACAGTCACTTGCCTGTCGAACACTTTTTCCACACATGTTAACCAGTGTGTTGCCGCTCAGTTTGCTGGAATCCCAATTGGTCGACCAGTTTGCTGTCTCTTTGTCCACCTAAGCATGAACTTGTCAACTAGTTGTTCCAAATCATATCGCCACATGTCTCATCTAGCCTTCGAGATATTTTTTACAGCTTATCAACCAGTTTGTATGATGCCAGTATAAGCAATATGAGCCTGTATCTAATTTCATTTACAAATACAACTATAGTACTTAGGCATATATATTTCAATCATCTCATAGACTCTGCCTTAAAATATGAGTGAAGAATGACCCTGGGCACGGGACGGTTCTTGGATAGCTCAGTGGTTAGAGCATTAGCGTACTAATCGAAAGGTCCCGGGTTCGATTCCCGTTTCCAGGTGTCATTTTTCAATTTTCAGAACATATCATTACACTTATTGTATTTTGTTGAATATCATAAATAAAAAAAGGTGTTTTATCTTACTAAAAAACTTTTAGTTAATGTCATTTTCATCCCAAATATTCCAAAAAGTGTATTTAATTTTGTATATGAACTTGTTGGAACATGTAATCATCTTTACAAACAGCACAATGAATTTGTTCTCATTTGCATCAAAAGTCATATATTTCTTTGAGTTTCCCTGACAAGGGCAGATCCGGGTGGGGTTGGGTACAATCGTCCCTTCCTGCATAGAAAATAATCATAAATATTGAAACCAATACTTTTTTAAGTTGTAAAGAATGACCGACTATAACACCATCCTCACCCTATCTCCTACATGACTAATTAAAATTAGGCAACAGCTCTTTCAACTTAGCTTTAGAGCAAAGCAAGGGGATTAAAACTAAAATTTTCCAGTATTTTTATTATTGAGTTAAGTATTAAAATACATCATTTTTCTTTTATTACTAAAACACTTTAGACCTATGTACAGTATATATTTATTACTTTTATTGTGGCGGCGACTTTTTGTTTTATGTTATTATGGTATTAAAATTACAAATTAGTTAATCAAAATTGTGTTCTTTCTTAAAGTCCTCTTATTATTATTAATATTATATTAATTGTTAATTTCAACTATTTTGCTAAGCTGACCAAAATTAAGCTGATCAAAATTATCATGAATTAAAATTTTTTACTAATAAAAGTTATTAAATTTATCCTTGAAGGAGCATTGTGAAAACCAATTTTCACCCCTCCTCGAGGCCCTCCCTCAATCATCAGTAAAATTAATTAAATTTATATTTGAGGGAGTCTCATGAAAACCTATCTACCCCTCCAACCCCCCCTAACCCAGAACTCTGGCCCTGGATTTAAACTTGAGCTAGGCGTAGTTAAAAAGTATTTGTACTTCTGATAATAGCATTGATAATAGCATCTGATGAGCTACAACATTGTATTTTAGAAGAACTAAGACACTAAACCATTGCTTGTTATACCCCACTACAACCAAAAGGTATAATATCCTAAACTCACCGAGGCCCATTTCACTGTTTACGTCCTGAGTTGGCTATCTTCCAGGCTACGCATCCGACCATCGCAAACGTGTTGTGATGACTGACAGTGCTAGGCCTGGAGGATTGTCAACGCCGCGTGGTTTCTAGTATGATGTTCCTGCGCTAGAGGGTTGTTGAAGCCGCTAGACTGTTATGGATCCTCCCAGGGCCTGTACGTCGCATGTTCTCCATCTATTACTACCCCTTCCCTTTCTTTTCTTTCGATGTTTCCATCTGGTGTGTGTAGCCCCTGCATCCCCCCTCTCTGAGCAATAGGTATTGAAGATATACTGCCGGGTGATCTGAGGACAGACACTCTTAGCAGGATATCCATCTTGGACACACCTAAGTGTTTACATTATAAAATGTAAGGTTCAGATTAATTTTAGGCCGTTGTAAGATTAAATTCTTTTACGGTTTTAAAATTAGAGTAAAATGTTCAGAGTCCTTCAGACTTGTGATACTTGTTTAGAGTCCTTCTGACTTATAATAGATATTTCAGAATATTTATTATGGAAAGATATGTTATGTATTTAGTTTCATGTTATGACGAATAATATGTTATGTATTCAGTTTTATTTTACTAGGAAAGATATGATAAGTATTTAAAAGTCTTTATTATGGAAAAAGTCATGAATAATATTGAGTATTTATTATGGAAAGATATGTTAGGTATTTAGGAATTTCATGATAAATAGTATGTTATGTATTCAGTTTTCTTTTACTAGGAAAGATATGATAAATATTTAAGAGTCTTTATTATGGAGAGAGATATGATGAATATTCAGAGTATTTATTATGGAAAGATATGTTACATATTTAGTAATTTTATGAAGAATAGAAAGTTATGTATTCAGATTCCTTTTACAAGGAAAGATTTGACAAATATTCAGAGTCCTTCCGACTTTTGTTAAATGCTAAGTGTCCGTCCAACTAATGGAGATTATAGTTAACATTTAGAGTCCTTTCATGAGGAATTGTATGCTAAATATTCTGAGTCCTTATTAAGGAAAGCATGTTATATATTCTAATTTCTTTTTTAGTCATTCTGACTTATAAAATATATAAATGTTTTGTTTATCAATAAAACTTGCACTTATCCATTTAACTCTTGACTTGTTGACTTCTGATCTTATTTAATTAAATATTCTCACCCTCCTGCAAATATTCTTTGATCCATTTTTTATTCTTGGTATCGTAGTAATGCTGAGTGAGTTCAGTGGAAATATGAGTGTATATATTATTTAATAATATATACTTTGGAGTGTCTTATCTGATCACTCTGAACTCCCCCCCCCCCCTTTAATGTTATTTAATTTTGTATGCCCGCCTTGGTCCTGGAGGACGAAAAAGGGGCTACAAATTTAATGCATATAAAGAAATTAGACCTACAAAATATTATTGTGGACTTTGTAGCTGTTATTTATGCATAGAGCACACACACATAACTTGCAGTAACACTAAAATACAATAATGACTTTTTAATTTTCATGTCAAATTTTCATTTTTCAAATTTATAATATTATAATTTGTCACGAATTGTTGTATTTTGTTGACTTTTTATATTGTTTTGTCAACATATTGTTATCCTTATATCTCTTTCATGTATATGTATTATACAATTTTTAATAAATGTAATGTATTTTTTGCTATTTATAAAGGTCTATTACAACTTATTGCATTTGAAAACTTATTTTTTTAACATGACAATATAGCACATTAACACCAATAGGTGAAGATAATTATATTGCACCTTTGAAAATTATGCAGAAAATAATATATAAGTAGAATAATATATATAAAAATGATTAAATACTAATAAAAATTAAATAAAGAATGATAGACATATCATAATATATGTGTTTATTAGAGGTGTGCGAATATTCAAAATTTTGAATTATTCCAAATAACTAACGGCCGAATATTCGATTTGAAACTTCGAATAGCAATATTGAATAGTAGTGTAATAAATCTCTTAAAAAGTCCTGTCAGGACAGTATGTTTACGGCAGTACGAGCCAGTTGGCGCAAGACAAGCTAGTAGCCTAGTCTAGTCTAGTGACAAACAGAGTTAAAAATACTCTTGTTCTTTGTTCAATATGGGGGGAGGGGAATACAGATGTTAGCATAAAGCAAGAGGTTGTGGCCTGCCTAAGGGCTGGAAGAAGCGTTAGGGGATATTATAACACTGGTGGAGAGACACCAGTGCTTGCAATGAAACATTTAGAGAAGGATAAAAATAGCTAATCTATCATATTTCAAGATGAGTGAAAATGAAAGGGAAAGAGCAGTATTGCAAGGTCAACCATTTGACCTGTCAGTCTGTTAAATAGATAGACAGGGAGGTGACCTAGAAAGAATAGATATAACAAGGGGTTTCAAACCTAGAAAACATTCAAGGAGTAACAAACCTAGAACATATTTAAAGGGTGTAAAAATTAGAGAATATTTAAGGGGGGTTAGCCTGGATAACATTTAAAGGGTCATGTATTTTTTTAATTAATACTAGTTCAAATAACAATGATTTGAAGTCATTTTTTTGCATTCTTTCAATACTTAAATATAAAACCCCATTTTCAATATGAGTTTACTAATTAAAATTGTAATATTAGATTCAATAAATAATCCTATTTTCTCACCCCTAGGTTTACGTTAATTGAAAAGGGATTTTACTGCACCATGGACTGGGAGTCCAGCGCAATTATTGGTGTTTAAACTTAGCTGCGACTAATGGAGGGTTCACATAGATATTAATGTATAATTATGCACAAAATTTGGTTAGATGAAAATTGCCTTTAGTCAATAGCCATAGATATCAATCTAAGGAGTAAAAATGTTAAGATATTTTTAAATGTTTTTTATCACCATGTTTTACTTCCTCTTCAGGTTATACAAACTATTTATTTTAATGTACAACTAAAACATTCAGATATGTTTTGTTCAAAAAATTATCTTTCAGCTATTTTAATGTACATTAAGATACACTAAATATTGTGTTAGACTAAAAACTATATTATGACAATAAACAATTATTTGTTTAAACTTTATTAATAATCAGCGCATGTGCTATGCAAGTTTAAGAGTTTAACATATTTTACTAGAAAAACCATTAACTTTATGATGTAGAAAATCTGCTTTCTAAAAAAAACAACAACATATATATATGACAAATGTGTAGGAAGAAGAAAATTCTAGAATAATCTATAAAAATGACAATTTTGCTATGAAGTGCTAGCTTAAAAAACAAAACCTGCACTGTAACATTCTATGAGAGCTAATAATTTTAAATTTAATATCTATACTGTTTAGTTTGATAACTCTCACACTGATTTTACAGTGAAAGATGTGTCGATGTTTGAATCTTGGCCATTTGTGCAAAATGTTTTTATAACACTCTCAATCTATGCAAATGACCTTCCTAAAATTCTGCCTTCATAATCTCTTTATAAATAAACTTCCTCTAAAATTACCCTTTTAATCTCAGCACATATATCACTGTTAAATGTGCTGAAATAATATTTTTTTATCAAATAATGGGATTTAATTTTTAAAAAAAGTCATAGTTGTAGTTGTAGTTTTGTTTGAATTTTTTATTTTTTTGTAGCAAATTGTCTTACTACCCGTTCTGGTTATGCACATTTTGTTTGTATCTATTCAAAGTAATACATAACTATTTGATTAGTCAAATGGGAGGTAAAATGGGCATAGACATAAATCATGTTTGGAATCATAACTAGCTGTTTTTTACAAGCACTAGTTTCTATAGAAGGCTCTTCGAGAATTGGTCAGCTATTTCAAAATTTGAAAAATCCCTTTTTATCATAGATCAGTCTCTTAGTCTAGTGGTTAGCATACCTGGCTACTAATCTGAAGGTCCCATAGGTATTAATTCTGAAATGGAAATTATTCCTATGGTCATCAAGGTCTGACTTAAGTTAGGTTACAGGCTTATACTAGCACTACATAATTATTATCATCTCATCTCATCGGGGTAATGTAGCCGCACCTACATGGTACCTCAACCTAAGAAGTTGGTTACATATCAGCCCACAGCAGTAGAAAGCCAGGAATGTGAAACAAACAAATCCTGGTGACATTAATAAAAACAACACTATCATAAAAACACACTCATATGATTAATGTGCATTTTGATCATTTATTTTGACCAGCTATTATTATGTGTTGATTGAATGAATACAGTGAGGCCACTTTCCTTTTCATAATAATCTTAATTTAAAATTCTTTTGAAAGACATCGCTTCGAAAGAAAAAAAAACTTTAGTTAACAACTGATTCTAAGGCACTTATACTTGTAGATATTCCATTAGTTAAAATACATATTGAGTATCAAATATATACAAAATATAAAAAAATGTTAAAGTTTACAAAATCTACAATAAACTAATACAATATAATGTGGAGTATAGTAAAATATGTAAAATAAAATCTACACACTATATTAGTCAAGTCTACAAAAATATTTTAGTAAATTATTTGGACCTAAAGTCAATTAGAAGATATGTCAACACATTTTAAAATTTTGTTCAATCTAAAATAATAAATAGAAATATTTAATATCTTTAGTAGAAAAAAATTGAAGTTTTTGATTAACTTTTGGTCCCAATAAAGATGTATTGCTTAACTTGTATATATAAAAAAGCGTATCTACATATTATTGATTCCTTTATAACACATGGAGTTAATTAACAGTTACAAAAATAAATGCATTGTGTTAAGATTGACTAGAAAAAACATAAATTATACATGCCTGTTTAAAGAAAAAAGGAATTTTAAATATTCAACCCAGGTAATTCCAGTGACACATCTTTTCATAATTATTATCAATATGTATTAATTTTTAATGACAATGTGGGAAAGAAAACAAAAGCATTCTAAAACACTTTTTTGATTTCTATCAATTTAAATTAATAAAATAGATTTATTTTTTATGTATACCTTTCAAATGCAGTAAATGATTCAATAGGTGACAAGACAAGGTTTTAAAATAAGTTATGATTTTCATTGAATCCACTCAAGTTTAATATAATACAAATATAAATTCATAATTTTAAGTGTGATTTAATTAGGCACTTCGCAAACGTGTGATAAACATATGTAAGAATTAAATATATAATGAAAACCCACAAGATGAATCAATGGAAAGTCAAAATCATAGGGTAGTTTTTGTCAGAGCTTTCTCTAGATTATGGACATCTGTTCAAATTATGCTCTTTCTACTCAAAATTCTTGATTGATAAGAACCAAAGATTTCAAATCTTGCATAAAGAATCAAATACACTTTACACTAGACTAGCATAGATATTTTTAATAAACATAACATATTACACCAATACACATCCTAGATTGGTCAATATAAAAAAATAGACAAAGATGTTGGCTCATGAATGTTCAGTAAACTCATATAAGCCTAGTTGTTTCACAAAAGAGCCCAAAGAGAGCGGCAGTAGACACACAACACCACTTCAAAACAAACCACAATCTTTTAGATTATTTTTGATGACAACATCTGTTACTGCATCAAACACAAACTGAATGTTATTTGTGTCAGTGGCGCATGTGAAGTGGGTATAAATCTCTTTGTGATCTTTCCTCTTGTTTAAATTTTCAAATTTTAGTTGAATGTAGGCTGCAGCTTCCTCATATGTATTAGAACCTGCAACAGTTACAAATATGATTAGTACATTGATGTGGCAATTTTTTTAAGATCTTTTTACACACAATGGCCATAAATACACTAGAAAAAATAAGCAATTCTCTTATCGAGATTTCAATCCCTATTTTAATCTTTTTACTGGATTAGATATTAATTATTTCCCTTAAAAATATATTTAATACTAACATTTACTCTAAAAACATAATAACATCTCTAAAATGTCTTAAAATTGATTTGATTGAATATTTATATTTTGACACTGTTTGAGTGATTAAGCATTTTTTGAAATGATGTGGTCACAGCAACAGTAAACACCCGAACAAAAATTCAATATAATTCTTGACTTGGCCACCATACCACACTTTGATGGTGAGTCGTCAGGGATGAGTGTGTCTGAGTGGTTACAAATAATTAACATAATGCCAAAGCTACATAAATAGCAGACTCCTTTCAAGTTGAACTCGGCTAGGCCTCATTTCACAAGTATAGCTCAACATTGGCATCAAACCTGTCTATCAGAAATATTCTGTTGAATTCAATTCAAATATCAACCTCGATTGACCTTTTGTGGGATCTTAAGCCTCCTAGAGAAATTTGACTATGAATAACTGTGTACAGTAAACAAATAAAAACACAGAATTTTACAATCATGATAAAGTGTGACTGTTAGACCTTGGAATTAAAGTTATTTTAGAACCATGTTTTACTACCCATTCAGGTAATTCCTTTATGTACGGATTTTATTAATGTTTAAGGACGAGGGAAAATAAATTTAGAGTAAATCCGCATTTGCGTTGAAGAACATTAGAAAAACTTCTAGGAAAAATCACACCCAGTACAAACAACCAAAATTTAAACCGTGATCTTCCTACCCTTGGTAGTGCATTCTATTAAGAGAGCAATGCCTTAAACTATCTGGCCGCCACCAAAGTGGGAGGGATCAGAGTTCATAGACACTAAGAAACATCTTGACCTGTGGTCGTGTGATTTAAGAACGTTTGTCATGAGCAAACATCATGATGACCTGAATGATTTTCTTCATGACATAAGATTTTTTGAAGAAATAAATGTGCAGCGATCAAAAAGAGACGCAGATCGTCCCAAAAAACTGATTTTATGGAGGTCAAATAAGAACCTAGATTTTTAGCTTGCAGCCAAGAGGACTATACCAAGCGTTTCTGTGCTAAAAGAAAAAAAAAAAACAACAGAAGAACATAATCTAATCATTATCACCAAGAAGATCATCACCAATGACTCAGAGAAATACCTGAAAGAAATGAAGATAGGACCTTTGTCATTCATGTCATTAATAAGCATGGGTAGTTCACGCTGCATTATACAAGAAACAGCAGCATTCAAGTTAAGGTTACCGAATATACCTTATGAAGAGAGTTAACATTAGTTTGGGAACACAGAAAATGTAATCAATTTGTTGGGAAGAATGGTTGATATAACTATGGAAAGTGCTGTAGGAGGTGCTGTGGAGGTACTGGTTGTTCTAGAAAATGCACTAAATATTGAGGTTCACTGGGTCATTCCATGTCAATTCATCCAATATTCAGAGGAAATGTAACCCACAATTTTAATCTTGATAAAATTGGCACATAGCATTTTTGAATGGTTTTGTTATCATATTTTAAATTTTAAGACAATCTAACCAATAGTTTTAAAGTTATGGAAGCTCAAATATAACCTAAATACACCTGAAAAGCATCCAAAGCAATGGTGTGCAGAGTTGACGTGATTTAAAATGTTTTATATTGCTAGAACTAGAAATGATTTATCAATCTTTTTAAATATTTTCTTTAAAGATATTATTTTGAATAATATATTATGTTTATGAGATTGACGCCATATGTAGAGGAAATAATTGGGAATTTTGACGTAACAGATCAATAACGCGTCAGAATTTTACTATGCGGCAAATATTTGAAAAAAAAAAAAAAGTTTGGGATACCCAAAAAAACTGGCCAAGCTAATTCAGGTATGTTTGAGAGATACACGTGGCAGGGTTGGATATCATCTATCAGATGCTTTTGAAATACATAATAGATTGAAACAAGGAGATGCACTTTCCCCATTACTCTTTAATTTAGCATTAGAATAAGCTAGTAGGGTAATGCAAAAGAGTAGGAAAGGCTTGACATTAAATGGTACAATGCCACTATTAGGGCACACAAATGATTTAGCTTTGTTAGGTATTAGTAAGGAAGGTTTTGCAAGAAATACAGAAATTTTATAAGAAGTTAGTAAGGAAATAAATTGGTTTAGAAGTGAATCTGAAAAGACTAAGCACATGGTAACATAGAAAACAAAGATTTAGGATGACAATTTAGATATAACAAACAACTTATCATTTGATAGGGTTAATGAGATCAAATATTTAGGAACAATTTTAGCTAACAATAACAATATTAGATTGGAAATTAAGAAAAAAATACAGTCGGGAAATGCTTGTTATTACTCAGTCAGTAAGTTGTTGGCGTCTCGCCTGCTGTCAAGAAATGTAAAACTTAGAATATACAAAGCCGTAATTTTACCGATTGTTCTCAATGGGTGCGAAATGTTGCCTCTTACCTTAAATGACCAAAATAAATTTAGTGTGTTTAAAAACAGGGTGCTTAGGAAAATACTTGGTCCAAAATTAGATGAAGATAGTGGGGAGTGAAGGAGGCTAGATAATGTTGAGATGCATACTGTGTACTCATCACCAGACATTGTTAGGGTAAGAAAATCGTGCAGGTTATGGAGGGAAGGTCATGCAGCGCGAATGGGAGTATCTAAAACTACGTTCAAGGTGATGAATGGCAAACCCAATGGGGATAAGACCATTGGGGAAAACCCAAACGCAGATGGGAGGATAACATTTGGATAGACATGAGCGATATAGGGTCTAATAAGATAGACTAGATAGAATATGATCAAGATAGGAATAGGTGGTGTAGTTTTGTGAGTGTGATAATAAACTTTCGAGTTACTAATGCCATTGAGTAAGTAAGTAAGTAAGTAAATAAGTTGTGGATTTGTACAAAATATTATTTTAAATATAAACTTAAAATAAGAATTCGAGAAAAATTTATAACAAAAATATTGTCAATACAAATTACTAATACCAAAGAAAGTGTAGGTAAAACTCCACCAATTCTTTTTTTCAAAACTTTCTTTGGTATTTATCTTCAAGTACACAATATATCTTTTAGGTTTTCTTTTGCTTTCTGTGCTAAAAATAGATAATGAAATAGATAATGAAATAGATAATGAAAATTTATCCAAAGCTTTTTTTTAAACCTTATTAGGTTAAACTCCCCACTACAACTCAATATGATTATCTTTCTTTTGCTTAATGAAGAAGGTCGAGTAAGCCATTAGGGGATAATTTCATTCCTGAATGCATAAAAAAAAGCAGATCATGAGTAACCAAAATTTAACTTACAAACAAAATCAGTCAACCCAATGGCCCTCAAACTTTCTTGAATTTAGTCACTTTGACAATGGTAAATGTCACAATGCACTTGTAAACATGTATATTTCTTCTTTAAAAGTAAGTTAACTATTAAATTTGTATCTGTTTTATTATTTTTCAATAACCATTACTCATTCATAAAAGTTTGTTACTTTTTTATCCTTTTTATTAAAAATTACTTAAACTTGAGATTTTTAATCAAATCTTACCATCGTAAATTAATTTAAGAACATGTTGAAAGGGAAAAATATTATATTCTGTAGACAAGGGGCTGCCAAACTTTTTGAATGGCATACCACCCTAACAATTTTTGTATTTTGGAGTAGGTACCACAGTTTTCGTGTTTATTACAAGACTGTGCTGGTGTGCTGTCTGTCTGAGCTTGAATAAGTGTTGCCACCCTAAAACCACCATTTGAATCTGTTTTAATTTAGGCTAGAATGAGTCATAATATATCTATTAAATTTTATGAGGCCATTTATTTTAACGACTTTAAAATTGCTTGTTTTGTTTGGCTTCTCACTGCATACCATCGGGAATAATTGTATGTGCCACAGTTTGGGAACAGCTGCTGTAGACTTTTTAATAAACCTTCACTATATTGGGCGTATTGCAATTAGCCTAAAAATCATAAGGCTGAAAAGCAAATATAATATTATTTTCCAATTAGCCTGGATCATTGTAAATGGATGGCACCTTTTACAATTTTTCAATTCGCCTAATATAGATATATAAAATTTATATATACAGTAGAACCTTTTTTAATTCAAAGTTGAAGGGATATCTAAAGACTTTCAAGATATCCAAAATTCGAATTAACCATTGGGTATCTAAACTGTTTGTACACAATAAATAAAAAACCTCAAAATGAAAGAATTGTAAAAATTAGCTCACCATACAAAAAATGCAGACTTTATTAGTTTTTGCAATTAAATTACATTAGGTACTTTGGAAAAAAATAGCGATTTTGGTTTGTTGTAGCTTTCTTCTCTGGATACAATTAACAAAATCTTGTGTTCTTGTTTCTCTATTTTGCACTTTCCAACTCTCCATGATGTTATTCTTTTTTTTTAAGGTAGGTCGATAAAGTGTTTGGCTGTATTCTATATTCTTTTGCGATCTCACACTTCTTTTTCACTCCCTTTTCCACTTCTCTAATCACTTCAACCTTTTTGGCAAAGGTTAAAATTGTGTAGGTTCCATGCTTAGACATTGTAAAACACCGCACTTTACACTTTTCACAATGAGCGACTGTCATTGTCACTGAGAGACAAAGGTTCCAAATTAAGACAAGCAACATAAACCTTACCCCTGCCATGCTGGGTGTCATATGATGGCAATGTCACATAGAAGTGATTAAAGCAGAGCCAAAATATCTCCTATTCTAGGAAAACCGCATGCAGCTGGTACAAAATTCCCTTTTTTCTTTTTCACTATGAGTCAATAACTCTTAACTGTATTTGACATTCCTGGGATTCTTGGGTTTAGTTGATATTGTTAAGTTAGGTTTGAAGTGAGTAGAAAATCGATAAAGCTAACAATATACTGTGTAAACTTGGAATTATCCAAATATTTCCTTCTGAAATTCAAATTAAATATTATTTTCATACCATTGATTTAAATAAGAATTTCGTGGGGAGTAATGGTGGGTTCAAACTATTCAATTATTCGAATCAACCACCTTCAAATTAGCCAGATCCGACTGTACATCATATTTGTTATTTGTTGATGATTCTGTATCTTTAGTACTATGTATTTATTAAACAACAAATTCCCTATTAAGAAAGACAACAAATGTAATCTATCTGTGAGTTGTTTAAATGGCCTCCACACCCCCAAGCAGCCAATTCTTTCCACACCAAGTCATCTTGCTTAGTAATGAATTTGTTGTTTGGTAAATACATAGTGATAAAGATACAGAATCCTTAATGAAAAACAAACAAATATGATATTAAAAAAAAATTACTCGGAAATAAAGATGAATGCATTTGCCTAACATGATTAAAAATAAAGATAGTAAAACCTTCAAACCAAATCTTTTTTAGGGTGGAGACAAAAATTAATATTTAATCACAAAACTTTTTAATATTTTCATTTCATTTTCTAAGACTTCCGCCTCCTAATTCGCTTTCTGCAGAATTGTTCCTTTTACTTCCACTCTCCTTATTTCATCCAATGCTCTTTTTTTCTTTTTTGATTAAGTCTACTTAAATCGTTATACTTTTTCAAGAGCGTCTTTCCTTATTTTTGATAACTTCCTCGCAGCATGAATCATCATCTTAAAATTGCCATATTTAGAGAAGTCCTACAACATTCTTTATTTACAGAAAAACCCTTGACAAGAGTTGCATTGCTATTGAAATGAACAAGGATTTTTTAGTAAATTAATGCATCTCCTGGGATACAGTTTATTTACAAAAAAATATTGATAAAGAACTTATCAAGGTAGTTACCACTTGACAGGAATCCTTGATTTTCTTTATTCCAAACCCTCCTATGGAGAACTGATGATGCTAAAATTATACCAGGTGGGAGTCATTAACGTTTGGCCCATGAATTACTTTGCTTTCTTAGGGGCTGACCGGCTAACGGGACAGTGGTGCAGACTAATCACTTGTCATCGAAGGATTAGAACAAGCTGGTGCCACTGGGCTTATTAATAATGTTCATTGGGGCTACCTTCGACAACTTCATTACTCTTCAAGTAAGAAGCTCTCGAAGGGTGGATCTAATATTGAATTCCCAAAGATTTCTGAAGGATAAAATAATTTGGGCCTGTCTAAATTGCATCTGACAGATACATCCACCTCCACGTGGTTCCTAGTGGGCTCCCTGGATGCAGAATTGTCTTGAGTGGCTTGGGCTTAAATGACACATTTCTGGGCGACTTGGGGTGGCTAAAGGCCATGACCTGGTCAGTCACACCTGGTTCACATTTGTTGATGATGAACAAGGTTCTCCCTAGCCGGCCTGTTTCACATGTATTCATTATTCCTGCTCAATATACTAGGAAGTTATTGTGCCTTAGGCTGGTGGAGTTTTGAGAAGAGTTTGCTGTAGCAATAAACCGGAAATCACAAGTAAAAGTGAACATATAGATGCAATTAAAAATGATATTGTTGAGTTGGGTGCTGGAACCTTGAGAGAAATAGGAGAGATGCAAAGCGTGGATGATGAACACATGGCTTCAGTGCTCCCTGCGATACGGATAAAAAAATGATGCCCTCTTGGCGGTGGTTTTATCCTCTATTAAGTGGTTACATGCCCTACATGCATCCAAATTAATTTTCATAGATATAAAGATTTTGATTAAACATTTTGTTCATTCCAAATTTACGATATAATATATCTGTAGTAAATGTATGATCTTTAGATAAAATTAAAAATAATCCACTATGTGCCTCCTACCTAAATGCCCTGGGCCTACTGCAAGGGTAGAGGAATTAAATTTCCTATGTGTAAATTGCAATGACTGCTTCAAGACTCAGGGAGGACTATCAACTCACAAGAGAACTGCACATTCACTAGTTCAAAACACAAAGAGAATTGAAAAGATGCAAATGGCTAATGTAGCCAAAACCAAAGGCAGGGCTTCGGCATGGACTGAATAAGAAGATAGGATGTAGTTGGAGCTAAATCAAAAGTTCAGAGGTGAAAAGCATATCAACATATAGAGAGGTAAATTTTCAACCCCCGAAACTAACAAGCAGATTTTGGACAAGAAAATCAAGCTTGAATGTGTTCAAGAAGAAAAGGTGAGGCTGGGATCTTGGGGGAAGAATCCCCTCTTGCGGGGGGATCTAAAATACCTTGTAAGATGGTGGAGACTCCTCTGAATCCCCAGTCTTGGCCCGATAGCTATGGATATGGACACACCAAAGAACCACCAACTGTTCATATTGCTAAACACAATGAACCAGAGATTGAGCAAGTATAGACTAGAATATCAATTGGAGAAGTGAATGAAGTGGATGTTAAGATTACTGTGGTTGTTGGCCTCGATTACTCTTCTCTAATGAAGATAAAGGAGGCATTAATGCATTAAGCGATTGACATTCCTACTCCTCTTTCGACTGATGATGTAGATAAACAAGAGATGAAGATGATCTGGACAATTAGACAAAAATTATACATAAAGTGATGGCTGAAATATAATTCAACCAGGACATGAATCCCACTAAAAGATTTCACATTAAAAAACTACTTGAGAAAGAACAACCAAGACGATGAACATTTTAATGGCTTAATTGACTCTTTCATTATAGATCTGAAGGCTATACTAATTTGAAAAAGAGGCAACAAAACGTTAAAGAAAGTCAATAAGCCAAAAAGGGAACGAACATTAATGGTCATTCTGTCCGAAAGGCTTTAGATATCATAGACAAGAACATCTCTTTCAATAATACCCCAAAAAGCTGGCCGATATGGTTGTTAACAGATTAGATGAAATACCTAATTCTGTTAGGCCTAGCGATCAATTGATCAGGGTACTTTATGAAACCTTTGAGACCAGAAAGGTGAAATTGATATGTTCGTAGAGCGAAAGCCAGGCGAGACAAAACTCATGATGGAGGTATTCCAGGCCATTACTCCTGGCAAAATTCAGAAGAGAATTAATAGATTGACGTGGATAGGTGTCCCCGACCCGGATGGCATCAGTAAGTTAAACTTAAAGAAAAAGGGCACTAATATATTTATTTCCCTCCTCTTTAATTCGTTGATGGTCTGGGGATACTTTCCATCATAATGGAAGAATAACAAGCCCACCCTGATCTCGAAAACTGGCAAAGAGCCTGGGAGAGTAGAAAACCAAATTCCTCTTACGATCGCTAGTGTGCTGGATAGAACGCTATCTGGAATAGTTAACAGCAGACTATGCATGATTGTCAAGATTTCGGAGAGAAAAAGGGGGGTTGTCTCTGAATGTGGATGCAACAACAATGTTTTGCTGTTAAAAGAGGTACTCTCCAAGGAGAATATGGGATCCTGGATTACAATCATCCAGTTAGATGTGATCGAGGCCTTTGATTCTGTTCCATATGAAGCAATAGTAATGGCTCTGGGGTTACAAAATATACCAAGTACTCAAATTGAGTTCATCTCTAAAATGTATAAACATGAGGCAAAGGTTATCAAGGGCGAAAAGGAGATCGAAATGGCCATACAAAGTGGAGTGAAGTAAGTGGATAGATTCTCCCCTATATTATTCAACATTGTATAAGATTTATGATCACCCGACTAGGCGATTGGTTCAGAGGGGTCGGGGAGAAAGGTTTTAACCTATGTGTGCTGGCTTTTGCTGATGATATCATCATGGCGGAGGAGAAGAACCAAATATAATAGTCCTTGTTCCAGCTACTTTTGTAGGTAAAAATGGGCCAAATTGGTAAATCTAGGAAATGATTATTGGATCACATGGAACACAAAAATAGGTGATAGCCATCTGGGAGGTGTAGCTATCCAATATGGCGGCCATTCAAAATAGTCACCAGAGTGCAATTTTCAAAGCTTAATATCTCGTGAATGGCTTGTTATATATGTAAGTTTTTTAACGACATATATTTTTTATATCTTACTTTTTTGTGAATATAGTTTTGTATGAATCTTTGTTTTCTCAAAATATTGATATATATATATATATATATATATCTTATATATATATAGAATATGTATCTTAATATATATTCTATCCTATATATTGGTCTGTAGCTAGAAAACTGCTCAAAATTTGAAACTGTGTGTCCTAAAATGAAATATTACTGGCTTTATTAGCTTACACCAGTACCAAATAAGGTCCACTTACGATTAAGCATGATTGGATAGCAGACCTAAGACTTCTGGAATTGCGGGTAACCCAATACTTTAATGTATTCCAGTAACTTTTTGTGGAAATATTTATGTAGAAATAGATGAAATTTACACAATATAGGTATGGATCATAAATATTAGGAAAACATAAGTATCCTCTATCTAATGTGACCATTCAAAATAGAAGGCACAGCAAAATTATCAAGGCTACACCTAATGATAATCATATATTTTTAGTTATGCATATTTTCTTGGTGAAATTTACTGTTTGGATGAAACTAGTGAAAACATGGTCTAGAAATCTTTTATATATACATTTTGGAGTTTATCTGGAATTGGTTAACTAAAAGAAAAATATGCTTGAGACACAAATAAAAGGCATGTAACTATAAGGTTTAATCAAATCAAAATTAGCCTTTAGCTTTAATACTTCGACTAACAAATGGTACATAATATAAATTTTTAGGATAATGTTTCTTCGTTATTAACACACTACCATTGTTGCTAATGTATATACTTGTAAGCTCTTGAAATCAACAACATACTCATTGTTTTCTAGGAGTCTCTTTAAACCTTTAATATTTCCTTGTCCAGAAAATGCAGATAGTGTGTCACATCCAGACCAACTATGGAAACATAATAGCTGAATAAATGTCTGAACTAAAGGTAGTGACAATCTTAGCAACATCAACAATCGTAATGTTACTCCTTTGACAATGTACACTTTGGCTTTGATAAACTTTATGAGATCAATAGCCAAAATTAATACATCTGGATCATTTAGACACAGACTAACTACTGGGTTACAAGAATGTGGCTGCTTTGCATGTAATATCATGCGAGTGTCTGCCTCTTACTGTGACAAATCAAGGTCTTCAATAGAGTGCAAGCCCTCAGCTGTGATCTTGAGACATTTGTCAAGTGTAACAAACATTTACTTGTTACAAATAAGCTTTTTTCTATTATCCTCCCGCCAACTTTATGCCAAAAATATTGCGAGTATGGTCTTACTTTCAGTGTTCTGCAGTAGCCTCCTCAAGTTAATGATATTGTGGCTGGCCCCCTTTTAAATTACTGAAATTAATCCCTTCTTGTGATCCTCTCTTTAAGCGCTCGGCTTCAGCAATCTTTGCGATACAAATAAATTACTATGGCTACTCTTCACTATTTCTGCTATAGTTCAGAGCAAGAACATAGTGGGAAGATTCACCAAAAATCTTGTACTCTTTAAAGCAGTCCCATCGCATCAATAATGCAATCAGATTTAACTTCATTTGGTTCCACCAAAGTGACGTTTTCCAGTGTGGTAATGATGCCTTATTTATTTTTCTCATTGATCCATCTGGATTTTCCAGATTCCAAAAAAATGGTTCCAGTGGAGGGAAATATAGATCATGCATATCAAGTGATTTGGTTTTCACAGTGAAAATAATTGTTCCAAATAGATTTCTGACACAATAAAGTACCACATCTTTATTAGAAGTTGTACGTTTGACTGTCCTTTTTTGCGTAGCTATTTTCAAGTTTGTCTTCTTGAGAGGATCACGGAAATATTCTCCATTTTCTAAACAAAGCTTCTGGAAGTTAATGTATGCTTTATAACTCTTGTCTCTTGCGTTTAATAAGTCAGGTACTGCCACTCTCGATGATAAATTTACTGTATCTGATGGGTTGTGTTCCAAAGGGTTTGTCCAATCAGTAGTGAGCAATTCAATAAATGAGGATATGTCTTTATGATCTTTTTAAATGCAAGAAGCCTAAAGATCAGGATGATGATATTTCTGTTTGACAATAGACAAAATATCACAAAAATTTTGCAGGGCTGATATTATGTATTCTGCATTTATATAGTAGTGCGATACAACACCTCTTGAGACTAAATTCACGAGTCCCTCATGCAGTCTGAGTGTCCCTATTAACCGTAACTTCGACAGCTTAGTTTAAGGTCAACCAATTTGATTTCATAATATTCATAACACATGGTTTCTGTCCTATAGATTTTATTTACTTCCTCAAATATTTTTCCCCAAAAGTTACTGTAAGTTAGTTAAGAATAGGCTAATATAGCAATGGGCTACCCGCAACTCCAGAGGTTTTAGGGCCGCTATCCACTTATGCTTAATAGTAAGGGGGCTTTAAATGGTACCACTGGAAAGCTAATAAGGCAAAGAATATTTCATTATCGGACAAACAATTTCAAATTTTGAGCAGTTTTCGAGCTACAGGCTACAGGATAGAAAATGTTAGAAAAAAAAGTTTTCCTAGCATTTTGAAAAAACAAAAAAAGATAAGTGAAAAACAATATTTACAAAAATTAAGATATAGAAAATATGCCTTAAAAAATAATTTAAAAAATCGAACAAGCCATTCAAGAAATATTAAGCTTTAAAAAATTGCACTCTGGTCGCCATTTTGAATGGCCACCATATTGGATAGCTACGCCTCCTAAATGGCTATCACTTATTATTGTCTTCCATGGGACCCAATAATCATATCCTAGAAATTTCACCAATTACCCCCACATTTACTCAAATTCATCTTTTTGGGCTTCTGGCACATGGACTAAATAGATGTTGGACTGGACGGAGGGATTCCTAAAAGGAATTAATATGTTATTATTATCCCTTGGAAAATGCCGGAGTGTTGAAATAATGACAAAGAATAAGAGCTGGGACGCAATGGATCCCATGCTTAAGCTAAAGACTGGGACGATGACAAAAGTGGGCCCTGAAGAAGCAATTGAGTACCTAAGTGCTCAGCTGGAGATATGGATGAAAAGCTGATCGAGATTATGGGCAGAGCTGCAAAGCTCCCACTCAAGCCCCACCAGAAAAAAAATTGCTCTCCACCTTTATTCTGCCTTGATTTATTTATCCCTCAACGATTAATGAAACATCCAAGACATATATACGGCTTAGAGATAGCTCAGTACAGAAAATCGACAAGTTAATTGTACATCTACCAGCTTGCACAATATCTGGTTACTTTTATACCAGAAGAAGAGATGGAGGAATGGGCTTCCCTAAATTGGAAAACATCATCACAACTGCTACACTCAGAATCTATAGTGAAATACTCACATTTGAAGACCCCAGAATGATTACTGTATATAGCCCCAAAGCTAGAAAAGTGTCAAAACTAGCTAAATCCTTGGCAATTGAGTGGCCTCCAACATCACATGTCCTCTAAAGATAGAAATTTCGATCGATTTAAAGAAGAAGCAAGACCGGCATGGAAGGAGTGCTTGATCCAAGGTAAGGGGTTCGAGTACTTTAAAGATGATCCAATAGGTAATAAATGGCTCTATTCCCCATCTCTCTTGAAAGAATCAGGATATCTGGAGGCAATGAAAATGAGATGTAATGTGTAAGCTAATTTAGTCATCCAAGCACAATACAGGGAGGTGGAGGTGGATTGCAGGTGGTGTGGCTAATCAATTGAGACTGCGGCCCACATTCTTGGTGGAAATGTGGCGACTAAAGACAAACGTATTAAGCACCAAAACAATGTTATTGAGCTGGTCAAAAGGGACATTTGCTGCTGATAAAGGAAATAAGGTGATTTAAGAACCAGAACTCACTATTGCCCCAGGAATCAAACTAAAACCGGATTGTGTCCTGATCCACGACAGCATGATTTGTATAGCGAATGTCAGTGTTCAGTATGAAGAAGGAACATCACTTGAAGATGCATGTCAAGATAAGATAACAAAATATGAAGTTCTGGCCGAGAAGATAAATGAACTATACCCGAATCACCGATTCAAGGGTGTGGTCCTTTTAGTTTTTGGCAGCAGGGGAGCCCTACCTATGACCAGGAAAGCAATGGGATCCATCAGTATCTTAAACCTTTGCTGTGTATTTAATTTTTACTTCTTACCTTCAGAAATGCTAATTATAAGTAAAAGAATTCAAAATCTGAAAATGTGCATGCTGATCATGATTATGATCAAATAATGTGATTTTAAACTAGTAATGGATTTAAACATGAAATTTAGCAACATATTGTCTATAAATCACTTAATATATTTTATATTGATAAAATTTTATGCCACATATTATTTATGTCACATTTTACCCAAATGCAATGTTATTCTGCTATCAGAACCATTCTTTATTTTACTAGCAACCCACAATAGTGACAAAACAATCGCGAAATGAGGATTTGACAGGCCTAATATTGGTCTAATATAGGCCTTATGTAATAAAAAGAAAACTTGAACAATTTTGTGCTACATTGGTGCTTTCCTCAGTGTGGTATATAAGATCATATATTTGTATTAGGCAGGTTTTCAAAATAGGAATCAGGTAAAGAACAAAAATAAAATAACAATTAGAAAAAATAAAATAAATTTTAAAACTCGCAGAATTATTGAATTTTGCAATTGCCATACTGACCAAATATTATATTTATTACACTTCTCAAGGCACGAATTCATCACTCATGAATTAAATGTTACTAACACAGTAGAATAACAGGGTAAATATAACAAATACTACACTAATAAATCCATCAACAATGTTTTCTTCCACATAAATATTGCATGTGTGCTACAATTGTTATGATTTAGCAGCTGGTAATTGACAGTTCTCAAAACTAGCACCAGATGTCAGAGGCGCGCGGGCATGCTAGTATGAAAAATTCAGCGTTCTAACACTCTTGTGGCTATTTCCAACTGTCACAGCAAAGGTAGATAAAGTTTACACGTTGTTGGGTAAAGTCGATTTCCGCAGTCAATGGCTATAATGCTGAGATTGGATATATCTGATTAACGCAGCAAAAGGGTTTAACCAAAGCACACTATTGACTATCCTCTATATAAATGTTCAACTGCTTTATGGACCTATGACTGATATTGGTACTGTCACTGTGTCAAAGCTCCCTGATTTTAACATAATGTCCCACAACTAAAGTTGGAATGTGGACTCTATCCATTAATATTAGCCAGTAGCTTTCTGCTTTGATACAAAATCCAAGTAGTCTCTTTATTTTAGTTAGCATTGGCTTGCACACTATGTAGTATTTATTGCCTAGTAGGACTTTTACTGCAGAAGTTATCCTATGGGTCCTAAGAGACAGAGTGATCCTGACAAATTGTGTAGGATAGAGAAAACTTATGTAAAAGTTTATTGCAGATATTAACTAGGAATTTTTGACAATCCCCTCTGAACGTAAGTACCTGGATGTCTTTAATAAAAAGGCCATTTTTATATTTCTCTTCGATTTTACCATTTACACCTCTTATATCAGTGGCTTCATTGCATGTTTGCGCAATAATGTTTTTGACTGCATGTAGCACAGACACTCCCTAGTCCACTCCACAGGACAAAGTAAAGGACAGCTTAGATAAGAGCAGTGACGTCAGGTTGTCATGACACAACAATGATGCATTTAGAGCTTAGGCAGTGCGACTGGCCGCCCAACACCCACAGAGTAGTGGGAAACACATCATATTTTTTGGAATTTTACTAGTAGGTGCACTTTTAATTGTGCACATGTTGATGTGATCATGGTTTTACTAATTTCCTCAAAAAAAAAAAAAGTGAATTTCACAATTTTTGTTTCTTCTTTTGCTTTATTTTGCAAAGCAGGGAGAGCTTCACCTCTACCCCCTAGATAATTTTTTTAATTATTATTTTTACCTTCCCATAATTAATTTATAATAGCTTATTTTATTAAAAAAAATCCTTTTGATGTATATTATTAGGATGATAGTAATAGCTGCCTTAGCATGCGCGTTTTAATTTCTATTACCCGGGGATATTAACTATTTAAGCTGGTTCCTTGGTAGCTTACATCTTTGGAAAACAAAATATATCCTAAATATAATATTTTACTAATATTTGCATTGTTTAGTTTATGTACCTTGTTTTGTAGTCTTTTTTTTAACCAATATCAATTTATTTTATGGGATCCATCTTGATTAAATAAGTAGGTCACGAACCCGCCACATTAGTGTGCTACTAGGAGAGCGTTTCTGCTGCAAGATGGTAGAGAGAGATAGAAGATAATGTTTTCTGTCTTTTTTTTGCATCTTTTTCTAATGTGGAGGGGAGCAAGAATTGTTTTAGGAGTTAGAATTTTGTTGTTGTTAATTTTAAGATTTTTTCATCTCTTAGTATTTGGTTGAACAAGGCTAATTTGTAAAATTCAATATTTATGATGGAATCTTGCCGCCAATTTTGGACAACTTTGGCGAGATTCTGGGAAGATCCGTGGCAAAATAGCCTAGGCGGGATAAAAAAGAGTGGTATTGGGGTGAAAGTAAACGAAATGAGCGGAGGTTCCGTGGTGCGGCTCCGAGTAATTTTTTTTGGGGAAAGAACTCTCGAGTAGTGGAGTTACTCATGAAAAAAAACTATCAAACTCCGTAAAAAGTCAGGGTGTATCCTGTGTGGGATAATCTGGCGGTCTAGGGGTAAGGTGTTGGGCTTTTGTGCTGGGGATCCGGGGTTCAATTCTTGGTCCCGGCACAGATTTGTCTGATTGCCAAACCCTTCCTTCCCCTCTGACAAGACATGTATTAATCACAACTTGTGAATGTGTGGAGTGCCAGGCCTCCACCGTGGTTCGGATTCCACGTTAAACTATAGGCCCGCCATTTCATCTCAAAATCACTCTACAATTACACATTTAAGTGCGTATAACCTGAATGGGTAGTAAGACGCGGTGCTAATAATGAATGAATGCATCCTGTGTGTCAATCAGCTACAAAAGAGGAGAAATTCTATCTGGCATAATCCTGTGGGGCTATGCCCTTTTGCAATGCAGGGCACCTCGACAACACATGTACATGGTGGTCCCATTTCTAGGGAAAACAAAGCTTTAAGTTTTTTTCCAGGACTTCAGTTTCCGAGTTATTTTTTTGGGGTCAATTTTCAAGAAACCTCCTAAATGAAAATCACTTACAAAAAAATTTATCTAGACTGTTTACTGCCCTGTAAGGCTACAGGAAAACCGGAACCTCCCCATTTCCCCACCTTTTGAAACTGAGTCATTGTGAGGATACAATTTTTATTTTTGTCACTTAATTTATTCCATAACTATATAGCCATATTTCTATCAACCTGTAAAAAAAAAAGTAATATTTTATAGTAATGTTGTAATTTGTCTGATCGAACCGATAGGTAGGGGAATGAATCTAACTTGAAATATTGGAAAAGTAAACATAGTAAATAAATAAATTTTTTACTGTCTCAAGCACATTATATTATTTGTCTTAATTTTATACATTTATAAATCATCTTCTGCAAGTCCCTATATATTCCAGTACACACTAAGTAGGCCTTGTTAATTTTCTAGCATAGTTAAAATATGTTCATTTTGGAGGGTGTTGTATATTTTCTTGTGCTCTACCGCTCAACCAACCAAGCTATGAATAGATGTAATGAGACATGAGGGAACTGGAACAGGTCACTTCACAGGAAAGGTTGTTTGATTGGTTAGTTTACCTTTTGACTATGCCGTAGACAAACATACCTCCACATACCACCCAGCAGAAAGTTCTGAGCCCCCCCCCCCCCTTTAAATTATCTTTATCTTCTAAATTCTTTTTTTTGCTCTTATTAATTAGTAATTCAATTTTCTTTATTTTTTTTAAAATGAAAGTCTGGGAATATATAGTGAGAGCGCATTATGTTAAAAGGTGATATGTGATACCTTAAATAAATAAAGAAGTGTTTCAGTAGATAGGCTCTTTTTTATATAATATGTCTAGCTTAAAGTTAATAAGATCAGGGTGTCTACTCAGTTGGAGGAACAAAAATTCGTGACTTTTTGGTGACCTTTTTTGACCACAAAATTCCTTCGGGGGCGTATAGACGCTGTGCAAAAAAAAAAAAAAAAAAAATCCTTCGGTAAACGGTCGAACATTATATTGTACATCGGGCCTAGATATTGCAATAACAAACACAAGTAATAACTATTACTATAGCCATACCAACAAGAAAATTTACTTGTAATTAATGATGTTTGAATCTCACAGAAGCTGAAGTCTCAACAAACATAAAAATCTAATATTGTTCAAATTTGTCACATAATATTTAGTTTATACACAAAATCACAGCATACAGGATTTACATCTGCCTCAGTCGTTTCTTCTCCAAGTCTATTTCAGTTTGAAGAGCTGAAGCCTCTTCCTCAGTCTGTTGGAGAAGTTTTCTTTTCTTTGCCTCGAGTTTATTTACAGTTTCCAATGTTGTTTTTGATCTGTTAGCTTCTTCACTTTCTTTCTTCTTCATTTCTTCAATTGCTTCCCTCCTTTTAGAACTTGCTTGCCTAGCTGCATGCAGCATCCTACTTGTAAACTCCACATTCTTTATGCCACCTACCGACTGAACCGCTGAATATATGCTGCGTTGGGAGATTAGAGAACGCTCTTTCATATTTTCAACCAAACACTCCTTGTTTACTGAAAAACCTCTTTCGACAGCACTGTTTCCATGAAACATTGTAAATATCATCGTGCAAAATGACAGCAATGCCTTGCAAGCTTTTGCATTGATAAGGATGTTGAAGAGAAAAGAATCTAGTCTGTTTTCATTGAAATCAAATGTCTTCAGCTCATCTTAAACAGAAGACTGCTCACAGATTTCAAGGTAGTTTTTCCTTATATGTTCAGCTTCAATGTATGCAATGTGGTTGTTTGAAGTGAGTTGTTCGAGTGCTATGTTAACCCGTTGTACTCTTAGAGTGCCACTAGTCATTACTGCTGGAGAAAGGCATGAAGCACCTTTCACCATGCACTTTCGTAATGGAGACCTAGGCCCAATCAGTTTTTGAAACATTTCCACTAAGAAGTGTCTGCAATCTTTTCTAAAGAGTTGTACATCAAGTTCTTTCACATTTTTACTAAATTTCTTCGCACCAAAGCCTATGTCTACGTCCGAAAAGCTCAATAGATTTTCATTTTTGACATCAATTGCCAAGAGCTGTCCTGAGTTTTTCACATTTCTTATAACCTCTCTCTTAAGGACACGAGCTGCAATGCTACGTGCCATTGAATACAGTTCGGCATGTACAAAGGGCAACATTAGACTGTCATTTTGAAATATTTTAAGATATGGTTCCACTTCTCCTGCTACTGACTGCAAGAAAAAGAGTTTTGCTTCAAGAAGGTTATCTTTTAGGAAGTCTCGTACAACATCGAAATTATTTGTTTCGGGTGGTTTTGAACACACAAAAGCCACATATTTCTTTAGATGAGGAATCATTTTCAAGGCTCTTTCAATTACTTTTGAGTTTTCCACCCATCTGATGGAACACATTTTAAGTGGAAAGAGGTCTGATCCACTTGAGAGGATGTAATCAGATCTTCGAGATGGAAGATCTTTAAACAGATAATACAACGAACGCAGAAAATTATGAACTTGCCATTCACATCTATTATGAGTTGTCTTATTAGCTCAATGAACTGTATGAAGAGAGCATGTGCCAACATCAATAGGTTTCTTGTCTTCAGGGTTATCGAAATTTTTCCCCATCATTTGATTGAAGTCCTTAAGGAATTTTAAACTTACATTAGATCCATCAACAGCAATTTGTAGAACACTCTTTAAAGGCAGTCCTAATTCAGACATACCTGACGTAAAGGCATCAAGGAGGTCAGCTGCAGTAGAATGCCCTAAAAACACAGAGTTCAAGTATCGGGTTGAAACCACATTTAAACTTGAGTTCCAATAACGGACAATGATGTCCATTTGTCCTTTTTGGGCAATTCTATTGAGACTTTCATCAAGTGAAACTGCAAAAAATGCAGTCTTCTTTAACTCCGCCGAGAGTTTTTCTTGGAAGAAGGGGCCAAGACCAAAGGTTGTCAAATAGCCAAGTTTGTCTTTTTGCATTTGGAACTTCTGTGCTATTACACTGTCAGGAAACATGATTGAGAAAAGATCACTGGAAATACACGAACCTCTGTCAGAAGTATGAGTCATAACCTTATTCATGGACCACAGAATTTCTGCCTTCAAGGTATCATCATTTAAACAAAATGTACTTAAAGGGCCTCCAAAAGATGAGGAAGATGAAACAACTAATGTAGACGAAGATGCAACCAAGTATACATAATTTTCAGAAGTTGGCCTACTTGTGGAAGGTAATAATTCTTTTGCCAGTTCTTTCTGTTTACATCCAACTTTTTCAGCAGATATAAAGCTGAGCGTTTTTTGCTTACCTTGGAGTAGGGCAGAGGTTAGTTCCAAATGCTTCTTACCTTTTCCATGAATTTTCACTCCATTCAACCCACTGTGGCTTATATCAAATTTCGATTTACAAAATGTACAATAAGCCTTATACTGGTCATCTTCAACAGGGCGCAACCACTTCGAGTATTTATTTTGTTCATCAGTCAGCCAAAACTCTTTGAACGAACATTTACCAGGCATCTTTTAACAGATTAGTCTAAACTTCACACATAAAATGTTTGAATGCACCCCCCCCCCCCTCCCGAAAAAAAAATTATAGATTTTTTTCGCAACACACGATTAAAAAATAATTTAGCCCTAATATTTAATGTACCCGTAAGACAACGAAGATCATTTAAAAATTGGTAAATTTCAACGGTTTTGAATGAATGGTCTTTAAAATTAACTGAATTAAGTTACGTCAAGGATTAAATATTAACAATAATAGTATTATTTTATAAAAAAAATACGCCATATTTAACTGCGAAAACGATTGCTATTTGATGCCAACGTTAATTTGAAATTATAATATACATTTTACACCGCCTTCAAATAGCAGTCGGATCACTGAAAGCGTAAAAAATTGATAATTGCCACCGACAACTTGATTCAGATCCACAACACAGAAGAACGCACGGTTTGTGTAGAAAATGTCCTGGTATTTTCTCTTATCGTCTACAAAACCTGAATTCCAATTCATCCACTCAAAAAACCATTATTTGTAGACACACACAAGGCATAATGCACTCCCACACCCCACGAAACAAGTAGTACACCACATTAATATTTAAAACAAGATGGCGAACATTAACCTTGTCATTGGAATCACAGACAAAACAATTAGGCAACTTCCAATCCGGCAGGCGCGTGCCATTACGTGTGGTGGATAGCGCTATCTTTGAAGCGTTCGCGTTGTTACGATGTGCGGGAAATTCAAACTAAAAATATTTTCGTGACTTTATGACCAAAATATTAAAAATTCGTGACTTTTCGTGACTTTCGTGACCTTTTTTGCAATTCGTGGCTTTTTCGTGACTTTCGTGACCCAGTAGACACCCTGAAGATGGATACAGATTTCAAAAACTAACATATTTTTATTAAACCATTATATAATAGAGAGATTTTATAGGCTATATCAAATATATATATATATATATACTATGGGTCAGATGATATCGTAAGAAATGCTTAAGGAGGGGGATTCAATCCCCCCCCAAGTATCATAAGGTACTTTATGAAAAGTAGGATTTTTTCTGCTGACCCTAAAGTTAAATAGAAGGGTGCAGCACTACTATAACAGATTGACTGCCTTAAAATATGAGTGAAGAATGACCCTGGGTACAGGACGATTCAGGAATAGTTCAGTGGTTAGAGCCAAGGTCTTGAGTTTAATTCTCGTGTCCAGGTGTCAATTTTCAATTTAAAGAATGTGATATTTAGATGTACCTATAACCGTGATTAATAACTAATTTAATTCATCTCAACAATTTTGCTAACACTTTCCAGTCTACGCTCATACGTGAAGCGGGCGCGATGTTTTAGTTCGGCATGTATGGTATATTAACAGAATTTTCACATTTCTTTTAATACATTTACCCATTCCCTAGATGATTGCCGACTGCTCTATGGTTTAGTTAAGCTCATTATGAATCCGCTGGTGTAGTTTTTGTATTTGTTTATTTAAACAATTTTATCGATTTTTATAAATATCGACAGGTTGGTTAGGATAGACTGCGGCCATTGGTTCATAGGTTTCGTTGTTTTGTGGCTAGCGTGTGTGATACAATAAATATGAATGTGAATCATGAAGTTCTCGATAATTTTATATTAATTACAGAATTTTATAATTATATTTTACAATTTTTTTTATCTAAAAAACGGGTAAGAAATCAATAAATAATTTTAGAAAATTTAGTACGTAAGAATAATTTTCGAATATATGATATAAAAAGAACAAGTTTCAAGCTTTACTTTTATGTAGTTATACTCATATGTAGGGATAAAAATAAATTATGTTATAATTTTTTTTAAGTGAAAAAACACTAGTCAACTGAATTAAACCATGCATACAAGCCTTAGACTGGAAAGTGTAAAAAAAAAATATATATATATATATATATACACCCACACACACACACACACACACACACACACACACACACACACACACACAGACACAGACACTTACACTTCAGCATTTACCTAGCCTAGTTTTGAAATTTATATAAATGCCATTAAAAGGGGTCACCATAGCCAGCTAAATCACTTCGACTGCTTTCTGGATGTTTAAAGTGATTTGCTATGAGCATTTAGATAAAAGTCTCATTAGCGAAAGAGTGATCTAACCAGAGTATTAAAAAAATAAAATGATTCAAATCTTTAAAGCCTATAGCTTATGAAATATTATGAATTTGGTGTGAAAGGGAGTATTCATCCCCAAGTCCAATAAGTCGTTTTCAAATGGAAAGGATTCACTTCCTAATTGTTCAGGTTCTTCTATAGTTCAGGAAGTTTAAAAAGGGGTGCATAAAAGAAAGCACTATCACCCACTAAAACAGTTATACTTGTTGTCTAAGGGTTCTTTTTTCCCTTTTGATATCCCTATGTGTGTTAGTCCCATCACTACTTTGTAACAATAATCTATTATTTTATAAAATATTAATATGAACTCACCTGTGTATTCTGGAAAACAAATTGTGAGTGGACTTTTCACAATTTTCTCTTCAAACAGATCTTTCTTGTTCAAAAATAAAATGATTGACGTTTCTACAAACCACTTGCTGTTGCAAATTGAATCAAAGAGTTTCATTGACTCAATCATTCGATTCATTTCCTCATCCTCTGCCAATACTAAATCATACCCTGAAAAAATTCATCATGAACAGGAATTTTACAAATAAACTAGTAAATAAAGGTGCATGCTCAGATCAGACCAAGATATATCTTTATCTTGTTTTTCAGTGTCTCCCTACCTTTTCGGGTTGAATTCATACATAATAATAATATTTAATGTATTAGGGATAAATAAGATGGAAGTTTAGAGGAAATTCACACCCCCATTTGTGTGGGGGTGGAGTGGGACACCAACTAGTAAAAAACACCCTAAATACACCTGACCAGGATTCGAACCTCAATCTCTCTGTCACTAGCAATCCAGTATAATTTAAGAGTACCAAGTTAACCTATGTAATCACAGATGCAAGTACCTAGAAGATTGGAATTTTGTTTAAATTTCAGGTAGATAGTGATTTTTAAAAAGATGATATTTTACTACCGCCATAAAAACGTTGGTTTATTTCCTTATATTTCATCGTCTTCATCCTGAATCTTCAAATTAGTTTAAGTGGGGTAAGACCTTTAGCATAAAAAAGCAATACGAGAAGCCTAGTTCTTAGTGTTCTGAAACTTGATATAGAAAGAATTTTAACCACTTTTAAGTTTATAACCAATAACTAATAACCAACATAAATTCTTAAGTGCCTTAGCACTATTTTTCATGGCAAAACTCAAGGAGACCGGCATACAAAAGATATTAACCAATATTATAGTATGTTTAGTACACAATGAAATATAAATGTGTGCACTGCATGCTTTTGATTGAAAAACCAAGTCATTATATTAAGAAATCTTAAACAATCTTTATATTAAATAAGTTGGGTGGGGAAAGAGACAATGCGTAGATGGCTCTGTACATCATATAAAAATAAATTGTTTTATTCAAAAGTTATTATCAGATCAATAACTTTATTTGCAGTACAATCAGTGGGTATATTAAAGTCCAACAATTAAAACTATCTTTTGAAATATACTAGTACACTTAAAAAAAACCTTCCACTTTTGTTGACCTGCTAACATACGTGTAATAAGGACCTATTGTATTGTTTTGATTTTTTCTTAAAAGTTATGTAAATTTGAAAATACCACCCAATAAACACAAAAAACCAAAATACGACTATTAAAATCATTATTCCTAATAAAGAAAATCATTGTTCCTAATAAAGAAAGCTAAGTCATCCACATGCATTAATTTATTAGTTTTTGTTTGTGACACTTTCTCTTCATATATTATCAAACAAATTTAAATTGAAAGCCTAAATGAAGGAATTGTGATGTTATGTTCACATTCTTAGTATTTAATTCTAATCCAACAATATGGCATTTAACCCTTTGAGTGCCAAGAGAAATTACAATAATACGTGCTAAAAGTGCCAAGCTATTTTATTGAAAAATGGGAGATTCTATTCAAATTTTAATAAATCTGTAGTCTTTGAATCTATTGCATTCAAGTTTTTACATACATGCCTATCATATTATTTAATTACATTTAGCCTTTTTTATATTTTTAATATAATAAAAAAATTATTGGCAACAATATTTTTTAATTTATTTTTTATTTAACATTAATTTTTAAGCTTTGAAAATTTAAATAGCCCAAAATAGAGTGAATCAGTGAAAAGACCATAAAAAACTGAGTAAATAACAATATCAACAAAAGACTATAGATTTGATTTTAAAATTGGGTTATGCATAGCAGCTACAATTTCACTGAAAAACATAGCACTCAGTAATATAGCACACAGATATTTTACAAAACCTAATGACAATTACACAATATAATGGAGTCATTTGGCAAAAATATAGGCCCATGATAATGTGTATAGGCCTAATAAAGTATTAACAAAATATTGATATAAATTATGCAAGACATTTATGAGTAGCAACACATTTAGGATGTAGTCCTTTCTCACATTTCACACACAGAGTTCTTGAACGTATTTTACGTTTTTGTGTTGAACACTCCTTGCATAAATGCAATTTCTTTAGTGGAAGACTCTTGACACCATATACATGAGAAGGGCCTGGTGCATTATCATCATCGTCATTCTCTGGTGTATCCCTCGCCTCATACCACTCTCTAGAAAGGTCTTCTATGATGGAGCTATTGAAATCCAAACGTGACATTGCTTTTACACCAGCAGGAATATTTTCTTTGTAAGGAATGTAGGCATTCAACAACATTCTAGATATAACAATAAATACTACTTTTTTCCAATACCTCAATGTTCTTCTTTCATCTAAATACTGGTAGAGCATCATATCTGAAATATCAATTCCCTCCATGAATTTATTATAATCTAATATCATGTCTGGTTTAGATACTGATGGCTGGTTTCTTTTTGGTAGAGTCTGTGACGCAGTGGCCATTGAAGCAGTACGTGTTTTTTCTGAGATTTTTTTTTCCTTGAAGCCACATACTAAAAGAAACCTATTCCTGAAAAACTTCATTTCACCCATCTTGAATTTTTGAAGAATTTGAAGAGGGAGAAATTTCCTGTTCCTACGTATTGTTTGTGCCTGTGATACATGTGCCAACAGAATATAGGTGCTTTGCTAAAGGAACCAATGTGAAATAGTTATCACAAAATAAATTATACCCTTTGTTTGCATAATTTCCGACTGTAAGCAATTTCATTACAACTGTGTAGGCCAATCAATTTTTTTTATCTGATCTCTGTTGATGTTACTTCTTGCATCAAGGTAGGATAAAAAGCCAAGACAGTAGTTGACTACAGAATCACATGTCATCCAGAATTTGATTCCCCAACGATGATGGTGTTTGTTAGGTAAGTACTGCTGTAATTGTGTGTGACATTTTGTACCAACTAAACTCTCGTCAATGCTCAACTGCTGGTGAGGGGTGTAGTAGTGTCTGAAAACTCTGTTGGTATGATCAATTATAGGTTGGAATTTGGCACATGGATTGTATAATAGGTCTCCAGGGGGGGCATATTTGGAATTGTCTACGAGATGAAAAAACTTGAGTAAAATCTGGAATCCATTTCGAAGGAACATGTGTCTGAACCAAGGAGTTGACAGAGATGCTTTTTTTTACCAGTAACTATAAATGGTTGGTTTACGAACCATACCCATGTTCAGGATACAAGCTATAAAAGCTTTGATTTCATCTACAGTTGTAGGTAACCAATTACTAGCTCTGGAATTTGGAGAGAGGTTTCTGTGTGACTGAAGATATGGTTTGGCATATCTGCTTGTTTCGGTGACCATAAGCTGTAGCAGGGCTATAGTAAAATAAAGTCTAAAATAAATAATTGGCTTGGAATCAGAAGGAGGGGCATGCTTCAAACCTGGTATTTCCGCATAAATATGTTGAGGCTATGATGGATTATCCTGATCTTCAAGATTTCTTCAATCCCAATCAGAATCTTTCATATTGACACTCGTGCTATCAATGTCAGCTGCCGCTTCTACTTGTTCCAATATTTAACTTTCGCTTGAAGATAGTTTGTATTCATTTTCATTATTTATAAATTCAGAATCACTAACTAATTGATCACTTTTGCTTGAGCTATTGCTAAGTATTGCGAGTATTTATGTGTCTTGAATCACAGCTTTCCTTTTAGCAGCCATGTTGTTATAAACAAGGACAAAGATAAAAGTAATGAAGTTAGAAAATAATAATTTTCATGTTCGATATATATCGAAACTTTAGGTGCAAAGACATATAAAAGTATCTTGAACATACGAGAATGCAGTGTAAATAAAATCTACCCTATCTGTTGACTTAAGACTGAACTATGAGCTTGAAAACATCGGATCGCTGTGAGCGACGCTGGCAATTCTAGCAGATATTTTGCGTATCGCTCTGAGCGACGTTGGCACTCAAAGGGTTAATCAAAAGGAAAATTTAGCTTTGAAATATATATTCCTGAGCAAATTCTTGTTTACTATCTAGGTTAACAGAGTATATTCAACCCAAATTAACATTTTGATTTGTTTAGTAACCATAAATAATGCACCCCAATAGAAATAAAGCATATTCTAATTATTAGCTTTAATTTTTTCAGTGTCAATGCATTAAAGACTATTTTAAATTAAGACTGCTTTAAATGTAACACTGAAGGTTATCCAAAACTCTTAATTTATTTGACAATTAGTGTGTAAATGACACTCACTGAACTAAAATTTAATTTATCAGGAACATAAATATTTGAAAATGCGTTCCTAACTGTATCCCAGTAATTTAAATGAGAATACAGTGTAAGAATAAACCTGAAAAATGTGTAGACAGAGATATGAACGACTTACTTTGTTGTTGTACTAACAGAGTTATCCGAGTTCTTATCTCCATATTTAACACATTCTTTAATATCTACTAAAAGCCTATAAAATGGCATAGCTCTGAGCTAATATTTTAAGAAATCAATATGGCTAAGACCTAAAAATAAAAATTAGGAAAAAATAAGGAATTTGAAGAGAAACATGACCATCTTTTTTGGTTCTCGTGTATTGTTTTAAATATTAATGTAGCTTATTTGTGTTACATTTCTGATTCCAAACATAAAGGACATAATAAATTGTTAAAAGTTTTAATGGCGTTTATGGTGTACAAAATAAAAATTACTAAACTATGGTAAATGAGCACAGTATCATGTGCGAAACATGAATGATTCAAACCAATGGCGTCAAATGGTTATTGATCATTTTTAATAAATTAAGATATAGTTTTCTATATTTAAAAATATATTCCTGTTTTAACTCTATGCTTTTATGGTAAGGTAGTGAATTCACAATTAAACATAGCAATGTGTTAAGAATATTTATTCTATGCCTCCTTAGTGTAAACATGAGGAATTCTATTAACCAATTAGGTTGGTAATAATTGAGCCTTTGGAAGAATTGCCCATTATGCTGAAAGTGTATTTACTTGTGTTTGTTTATGGTTTTTTTGTTTTTTATGTACAACAAGTTTTAAACATTTACATAAATTTTGAGATATTGTATACTTATTACTGCTTTCTTTTATAGAATACTAGCAATCCCGCACTACGTTGCCTGTGTCACAGTTATCTCTGAAATGTAATTATAAACATAATTAAAAAGCTAATTAGAAATTTAAAAATCCGGCTTCAAGGTGCATTTGGACCCCCTTCTGTGCACCCATGATAAAAAATTTCAGACATCCGCATGCTGTAGATTTGGCTGGGCATAACACCCAGACAAACATTTCCTTTTATTATAATAAATAACTGAGATAAGCGGTATTAGATGCATTGTAATTTTTATAAACTAATTGAGTGACACAAACTAAATGTGTGTTTAATAGATTCCACATTTATGATTTAAAGGCTGGTTAAAATTTGCTAAAAATATTTAAATTCATTCCAAACATTTTGATTTTATTATTGTTGTTATTAATCACAGCTTACTGAGAATGTTTATGAAAAATCATAATTTCAACACTAAACATAAAAATTTTGGGGAAACATGTTGCCTCCAACACCTTCACCCAAAATAAAGGTTTTAAAGTCTGATACCCTACCAAAATCCTCAAAAGAGTAGATCTCACAAAAAGTGCAACAATTTTCAGCTAAGATAATGGAAACTTGCCTATGTGGCTATGGAAGAGATCTATTCTAAAAGTTGAGACTCTATATGATAAGTTGTTGTTAGGTAGGGTTGGCTAATTTAGGGTTTGCAATTATTAATTTAATTTGAGTTTTAGTATTTAGAGTTTGATCTAAGCTGTAACAATTAGAAAAATTTACCCAAGGATGAAATGTTTATAGAAGATATTCTTGGTTAAAGTCTTAAGAATACAAGCGTGGGAATACATAGGCATTTAAACAAATAAGATATTGTTAAAAAAATGTTTGTTGAATATTTATTATGTTTTTTTTCTTCAAAATACTAACTATTTTATCATGGGTCAGAGATTCACTTTGTCTTGCATACAAAGGTGTTTTAAAACTATTCAATAATGTAATTCTCCCTAACAGTAAATTAATCAGGGTGGCTAGAAAACATATTTTACCAAATTCCATGACTTTTCCATGTTTTCCAGGCAACATTTTTCAATTTTCCCTGACAACTTTTTTCCTGTTTTAAAGGTGGGTGATAACTTTTGTTTATTTATTATTGATCACATATTAAAAAGAGTTTGTATCTACTAAATATAAGTGGTTTTATCAGTTATTTTAAAAATTAAAATGTTATTTTATTTGTTATTATTAACTTTTGTTTTAGTGTTTGGTTGCAAAATTAATGGGATATTTTAGACATATTTTTTAATTCCCTGACTTTTCCTTATTTTTAGTTAAATTTACTGACATTTCACTGTCATCCAAAAATTCCCTGACTTTTCCAGGTTTTCCCTGTCTGTAGCCACCATGTTAATTTAGGCATAAGTGGGTAAAGGCTGGGTAGAATTAAGTATATTTTAAAAATAATTTAACCTTTTTTTAAAATGTCCTTAAAAACCCCACCATTGTTAAGTAGTGAACCTTTAATGTAAAAGCAGGAAAATGTATATATTTAGTATAGTGACTTAGGCTTTAATCTCAATACTTTTGCTATTTTATATTTAAATGATGATAAATAGGATGGTTCTGTTACAGATACAACATATTTTCCACAAGTCAAAACTAACACCATAGAGACATATGTTAGAGGTTTGGTTATTTTTTCTATTAATAACAACATAACTCTATTATTGAAGTGAAAGAAATTAAAACACCAGCTCTTTCTTTAGTCTTACTTGGTGAAAGAATGCCTAAAATGATGTTTCCTTTGAAGTTCAGAATGATGAAAGAAGAATTTTAAAAAAGAAGAAAGAAAATAATCTTAAAATGAGTTGCAAGTGCATGACTATTTACACCCCCTTTTTTTTTTGTACATAGTTAAACAAATTAACTGTATTTATGAAACATAAGTTAGTGGCAGAGATTGTGTTTAACACTTCATGCATGTATATGCTGTTTACCCTAAAGGGTAGGAAGCTTACCTTAATTGGTTACACTATAGTGTAACTTATAAGACAGGGTAATGCTGTAATCAGCCAATGTAAGATTGATACCTTTCAAGGAAGAGGTAGTATATAGTCAGTTCACCCAGAAATTGTGGCAAGCTTACCAGTGAGTGGTTACACTATGGTGGCGCTTGTAAGAGAGGGCCATCCTGTAATCTGTTAATGTAGGACTGCTACTTTTCAGGGTAAGAGTGCACATATAGTTTTATTAATTATTTTATCTCTAGATATTTTGAACTATTTTGCTCAAAGCTAAGCATATTTTAGAATGCAAGTGTTCTATCTCCCAAACTGTAATTTTTTTGTTTAAAAGCATGGCCATCTTTTATTAAAAGAAATTAAAATACATTTATAAAATAATAAGAAACCAACACTAAACATCAATAACTATATATTTTTTAAAGAAGATGTAACTTTCATCATTGAAAACATCAACCTATAAACATTGTTTTAAAATAAAGTTACTAAAGTGGACATGGAACACTTACATTCTCAGGTAGCGATAAGATGCCATTAGTGGAAAGCCTGGTGACATCAGTCTGGCTAGCTTTGCCTAAGCTGTGAGAATAAAGAAGTCAATATAGTAGTATCCCAGCCATCTTAAAAGTGAGGTTGCGCCATTGAGTGGTTTCATTTTTCCGAACAAATATGCTTCTATAGCATAGTGTTTGAAAAGGTTATCAGAATAATAAAGTCAATAAATGTATTTCTTAAGTTTTGTATTCAAAGATAAAAGTGTTTCAATTCTCAGATAGTGAAATGTATGCAGAAACCTTGGAGCATTGATTTATGTGAACTTTTGGTTAAGTTTGTGGGTGCTAGAACATATGTAAGCAAAGTAAATTAATATTAGGATCAAAACCACTACATTTATACTACACTATAGAGCTTTAAAAATTAAATTTAAACCATCACAAAGCAAGGTCCATGAAATGGGTGTTCCATTAAACATCCAAATTTTTATTATTAAAATCATTTGATCATATGTGCTACAGAGTATTTTTTTGTTTGCTTCCTTTATGTATTGTAGTCTTGCAAATGAATTGTTTGTAATAGGAAGGTCTCACTGTATTGTAATAATTTTTTCTGTGTACAAAAAAAGTAATATGTAACTACTAACTTCATTTTCCCACAAATACCATGAAAACTTAGGTCACTTTGTTTACACATAAGGAATCAACTTCATAATGGAACCTTCCAGTTTTTAAATATCAATTTTTTTAATATGTTTTAAATTCTTGTTATTCATCCATTCCAGAGTGTTTTGGAATAGTTTTATTAGGTTCTCATTTGAAAATTTTCCCAATAAAAGTACATTGGAGAATGGGGAGGTAGAGGCAGGTTCCATGATATCCAACTACTTTCATAAATTGTTATCTTCACTCAGGGATGTCTCTCAAATAAGTAATAAATGTGACAAGAACCAGTAAAAAAGTGACTAAAGGTGACCATGAAGTGAATAAAATTACCAGGAATGTGTGCAGATAATTGAAAGAAGAAGAAAAATGCAGCTTATAAAAACATTTTTTAATTTTTTTAAATAAAATACAACTGTATTCTCTTAGGTACATAGAAATAAAAGAAATTAAATTATTTAAGACGTTTTGAATTTTAAATTTTCTTTTGAAAATTGTTTGCTTCATCTATGGTATTCATTTTTTGTAAGTCTACATACTTGTCTGAAAATCATTATTTTGCATAGCCTTGTGTATCAGTAAGCTTTAATTCAATTTTGTAAGCAATTTATTTACAATTCTGTATATTTTTTTATTATTTTTTTTAGTTAGTCTTGTGTTCAAATTTCTTTTCTTTAATTTCAACATTTAATTTTAAACTATCCTTTTATTTTTTAATGCATTAATTTTCATTCCTCTTTACATAATTTACTTTCTTCCAGGAAGGCTCCTGTATGCACTCATATTCAATTAATTCTTAATTTATGTTAAATTAATGTCTTTCCTAAAAAAACCTTGGAAGTGAGAAAATATAAGCCTTGCTTTCTGGTAAAAATAAAGAGTGAATACAAATAAATGTTCTTGAAAAAAAATGGGTAAGAGGGACTTAAAGAGAAAAAGTAACTAAAAGTGAGAAATGTGACTTGCTTACAAGCCAAACATATGTAATATGTTTTTTATTATTATGTTGTTTTGTAAATCTTGATTTATTCTGCCTACATTGTGGCACAAATGCCAAATAAATGTTTGTTTTATTAACATGTTGAGGTTACTTGTACTGTGTTTTTTCCTGGATTGTCTTAACAAAAATAATGTTTTGGGCTGAATATTTCAATCAAGTTATTATGCTAATTTTCAATCTGATTTGAAAAAATCATAGTACTAGCTATATTTCAACTTGAATTATTAAGAAAAAAATAATGCACCACTTATACAACATAATTTAAAATGGTGTCTTAGTAAATATTTAGTGCCTTTTTTGAAATATTTTTAAAGGGTTATATATCACTAAGAAAAAAGGTTTTATTTCGCTAGCATTTTGGTGTGGTTATCCTCTCTATGAAAAAATTATTTAAGAGCTTACCAAAATATAGGCATAACTATACAAATAAATTAGGATAGGATAAACTTTTTATGGAAAAATATTTATTGAATTTGTTATTTTATCCTCTAGATCAGTGGTGTGCAACCTTATGTTGGGTGCGACCCAGATGAAATATTTTATTTAGTAGACCTCATACCCCCATGTAATTAAAATAAAGAGTAAACATTGATATTTCAAAATACATTTTATAAAATAAATTTTATTTTACATTCATATTAGTTAATTTAAGTAATTAAATATGTAAAAAAAAAAAATCTAGCCAGAAATAGTTTGCAGCATGTATTGAAGAGAAAAACACACTATTAATAGAATAATGGATTAAAATAAAATGTTTGACAGACAATTCTAATGTGAAATTTGAGCTTGAATCTTGGGAATTACAAACTCTATTCTTGGATTTATGTTTTAAATTGCAACTCTTGAGAAAATCTTCAACATATAGTTTAGATCAACCTGTGGTCTTTATTGGGTTATAGTAGAAAAAAAAATTCACACAATTGTGTTGACACTAAGAGAAGTAAATATTGCTGTGCTTTTTTGACTAATAATGGATGTTCATTCTAATGAGACAGCCAAAATTAAGTCAAGGTTTATGCCCTGAACTTTATTTAAAGGGTTTCATCTGCAGGCATTTTTACTAGCTCCTCCTTTTCTTTCAAAGTTAATCTTGAGGAAGAGTTAATGATAAATAAAAATTGATCTCAAACCCGGCCAAGAAAGCGAAGAAACTGCTTTAAAATGTTTTTCAGATTCAAAAAATGTTCAGCGACAATAGTTTTAATTGGTTCAATTTCTTTATCATTCTCTTGAAGAAAGTGGGGCAGGCATGGAAGAATTTCAAAGCATTCATTTTCAACTTAATTTTCCCACAAAGCTAACTTTAATGGAAAAGCTCTAGTTTTACTCACTAAGCATAAGAATGTTTGTTAATAGTCCTTGAAGAGATAAATTCATATAGTTCTTCCTTTCAAAATTATCTGCAAGATAGCTTGTCATCCACGAGATGTTTTGAAAGTGTGGTTTTTTTTATTTCCATGATATATATTTTTATCTCATCTTGCAAATCAAAGATGTG
>JBCFYV010009882.1:4207240-4230341 GCA_039000515.1 Timema cristinae | reverse complement strand
CTTAATAATGGATTAACCTAAATATTTTCAGATGTGTTTGATGTCCTTAAATATCTAACACATTGGTTCCTAAACTGGGATTCGCGAAATCTTCCAAAGGGTTTGCCAAAATATCTCAGTAATAACGGATTTTTAACCGTCTGGGAAATTTTTTGAGGCATTCTACAAGATTCTATTATCGAAGTTTGAATGGGGTTCTGTTCATTATTTCTTTAGACACCTACGCTTACTTTTTTCCACTCCGCCATCAATAGTATGTTTCAATTTCCACAACAGAAACAGGCTCTGTGCTGAAAGGGACTTGAGACTTTATTTATCATCTGTAGTTCCTGACTTTAAAGCTTTGTGCCATCCAAAGCAAGCACATCCTTTTCACTAAGTCAAGTAAAGAGGTGAGTAGCTGTTAAAGCTTGTAAACCATTTTTAAACTTAAATCAGCATGGAATTTTGTGATTACAGAAAGGTACTTCAGTTTTGTCAAAGCAGCAATTTCCAGTGCCACTTTAAAAACATCTGAAATGTGATAATATTGTGACAAAATAATACTACTTTGCTTATTTAATTTGAGTTTTAATTTTTCAGATATATGTATAATTATTTGGACTTATATTTAGGTAGTTTCAAAATCTTTGCATTCTTTTTGGTGGTGTACTCAAAAGTACCTAACAGGGGCTTAAAGTAGGTTAAGTACTAAACATTTTGATTGCAATTAATAACTTAATTTCATAAAAATTAGGTATAAAATTAAGTGTGTGGCTATGGATTTTAATCAGGAGGTAATGCAACTCAGATGTTTGTGAAAAGGGTTCACGAGTTGATAAAGTTTAAGAACCACTGATTATTTTAACATAAGTGTCAGTAAGCTGATTAAAACAATTCAAGTAATATAATCTAATTCAAAAGTACCTAACAGGGGCTTAAAGTAGGTTAAGTATTAAACATTTTGATTGCAATTAATAACTTAATTTCATAAAAATTAGGTATAAAATTAAGTGTGTGGCTATGGATTTTTATCAGGAGGTAATGCATCTCAGATGTTTGTGAAAAGGGTTCACGAGTTGATAAAGTTTAAGAACCACTGATTATTTTAACATATATTGATAAGTGTCAGTAAGCTGATTAAAACAATTCAAGTAATATAATCTAATTTTGGTTTATTTGGTATAGAGCGCTTGCAGGCTGACGTCATTGAGAGATATTTTAAATCCATTTCCTTTTCTTTGGTTAGGCCTAATTTTACTAAAAGCATTTTCTTAACATTCATAAAAAACTTATACATTTATTTTTATATCAATTGGATTTATAACATTACTTTCAATTTATTTATATCAAATTAATTATTAATGCTGAGACACCCACTTTGGTGGGTGCATGGTCTTCTAAGGCGTCAATCTCTATAGCAATAACAGACAGATTGGTGTTCAAATCCCAGTTGGGTGTTTTTTTCTAAATGGGTTTCTACTCTTCCTCCACACAAATGTGGGTGCACTCCCTATAAACACATCCATCCTCATCCCTAGCATATCAACGTAATTAGTGCATATGCATAGAGTTTGTAGTAAGTGGCACTAAAAGATGATGAGCCAATAGACTATATTGAAAATGTTTAATTTTGGTTGGGAAAAGAAAAACATTAATAAACATTACCAAATTCTTAAATCTTTAAATCCATTAAAGAGAAATTTTAGAGAAGATTTTAGTTTAAAACATGCAAATTTATATGGGAATGAAATAGAAAGGGTTTTAAAAAAAATCCTTCAGTTTGGAAATTGCACGATTACTTGTGTCAGAACCCCTTTTAAAATTAAATTAAAAAACAAAACATATTGTGTCCACTAGATGATTCTGAATATGCAAGATATTCAGTTTACCATAACCTTTTTAGGAACTAAAATAAAAAGGAATCAGTTTGTGAAAAAAAGAAAGTATCATCATTATTGACTATTGAGGGGAGAAAAATTTCTAGGGCCACTATACTAGAAAGTAACACCCTAAGAAAATACTTTATTCCAGATTTGAAACTTTTAATCATGTAATAACTAAATGTAAAAGAAAAAATCCAAGTGAAAATACTACTACCCCAAGTTTTCAGTGATAAATTTAATTTTAAGCCACCAATTTAAGATGATTATGTGATAACCTTAAGATAGAATTAATGCAATAAAGAATAAATTTTTTGAAAATAAAGAAGGCTACTTCATAAAAGCAGATTAAGCCAGAAAATTACTTAATGCAAAAATAAAATAAAAACCTTCAAATAAACGTTATGTACTTACCTTTGATCTTCAAAAAGCACTTCTTTTTCTAAAGCTTACTCTACCCAGTGAGTATTATAAAAAAACATGTATATATACATCTTAAGTGTAGGCTACAATCATATTATAATAATGAAGGATACATATGTAGATTGGGATGAAACTAAGGGAGGTAAAGGGTGACAATATTGACAATATATCTCATTCTGTATAGTTAAAAACATAAAGATGATGTGTCAACTTATGAACAAATATTGATGTAATTCGACCTTAAGACTGGCCAACGTTGGAATATAAAGCTGAATATCAAAATGATGATGCAATTTCAAGATATTGACATGTTAGAGAACTTTAGAGACCTACAGTTTTTTGTTTAGGATCACTCTTAATACTCAACAATGCAGCGTTTGGGAATTGGTGAAAATCAAAGGTACTTCAAAATTTAAAGCAGCATAATAGGTAATACAAATGAACAAGATAAAATTCTTTTCAACAAAGAAGTTGGAGGTTGCAGTGTAAAACTAAAATAAAATTTTTATGGGAAATGTTTTTCCTTGAGTGAACATCAGGTGTATTTTCTTCAAGAGAAACTTGCCTTTTCAAGTTCAAGGAAACTCTGAATCTAGGTGTGGAGTTAAAGGGGATACATTTGTGAAAACAATGAAGGGGAAGATCACTCCTCACACCTTGAATGCCATTCAAGAAGAGCTCCTATGTTCTAATCACTTATAAAAAAAAAGGACATGATTGCCTTAAATTAATTATTCTTGTAAGTGAAATGTGAACTAGGCCGTCAATAACATTATGTGATGCAAATCAATCAGTAAATGAAAACAATAGTGTGTTATACTAATAATAATTTCAATATTGCACACAAAATAATACAATTCAACTCAATATCAAAGTTTGTATTCAATGGCCATCTAATATATACATATTTTTTTTGTATTAAAATCCTTAAGTCCATGTTAATTCTTAGGTTCTAGAAATATTTGTTAACAAACAATTAAGCATATCATATTTATCTTTATATCAATAATCCAACACCTTAGCTCAGTCAGTAGCATGTCTGCCTACTGAGCTAAGGACCACAGGTTCAATTTCTAGCATGGTCGAAAAATTTATCATTGGTGAAATGTGAATTTACCCACACAGTGATAAATTAACGGCTGGGGTCGGTATGCTGTGCTTGTCCTAGTCTTAAATTAGATTATAAGGCATATGAAGCTACGACAAACCTAGCAAGATGATAGTGGAAAATATATAGCTTGAATAAAACTGACCCAGACTATAGTAATGATGTAAAGTAAATTTATGTTTATATAAATAGAGCCTAATAATTACATAAAAGTTAAAGATATTTTGAAACATTTATAGCAGAGGCGAATTAAGTCACTTTTTAAACCAAAGATGTCTTGAATTAGTAAGTTAATACAGCTTGAGTAAGTATTTTAACATAAAATAGTCAGTTTATAGAATATTAATAATAGAGTATTAAATTAATGTACTTAAAATAGATTATTACTAACAACTTGATAACATTTTCTCAAATTTTGAAGCAATAAACATACAACTCATTCAAATCCAAATACAGGTATGCAAGTGCTAAAGTGTCTTCAACTAAGCGAGAAAAGTTACAAAGTTACATTAATGTGACTAAAAGTGACCTGAAATGAAAATAATGTGTGCAGATATTTAAAAAAAAATTTAGCCCCCTATCAAATAGGCCGGATAAGATAAACGTTCAACTTGACTTTTAAAAGTATTTACAAAATAAGATTGTATTATATTATGGGTTTTTAAATCAAAAGAATAATACTAGTAAGATCAAGGTCTTTTTTTTGTTAATTTCTTACTCTTCTTTGTAGGACTACCAGGCAAACACTTGCCTGCAAATTATTCTTTTGCCTACAAGTTTTTAAACCATTTATTGACAGTTCTGCATTTTGCTTTTTATATTGTTCACTTCTATTATGTGTGCAACGCGTTTCAATATTTCTTCCTTCTATTGTCATTTTTCTTTTAAAATTCTCCTTTTATTTTTAGCATATTCATTTTCATTACTCTTTTTATAATTTTTGCCTAAGTAGTTTTAATGGCCCCTGTGTGCACCCCAGGCAATAGTTAATAACTATATAGTAATGGGCACTAGCTCAGGCCGATTATTCTACAGATGAAATGCATCTTTTTTTTTTGTAAGATATGTATTTAATTTTGTGCCTTCTGAAGGACTTATCTTGAGATAAACCTTCCTTCAAAATTTGCATTTCAGTGGCCAAGAGATAAGGTTGATTTGATGATTTCTTAACTTTACATAACATGATATTTGATATTTCCAGCTGCATTACAGTGTCAAAATATGGTTACAATATTCATCTAATTGAAGATCTTTACAAACACCTAATCGTAAGGTTTTTAAAATGGTTATGTCATTTGTGCTTAGTTTTTTTGATATTTAATTATAATCAAACAATGAAAATGTTTAAGCAACTGCTAACTTAATTAGGAATTTATAGAAAGCTTGCTTGAGATTCCATTTGAAGTTAATAAAGAGCTTACTTATACCAATAGATAACACTAAATTAGGTAATAATGCCCTAAATATTTTAATTAGCAGAACAATTTAAAGCAGTGAAACTATTTAATCATATTTTAAAGAATACAATAAAATAATAGACGTTTGATATTTTAACTGAAATGGCTGTTATTAAGTGTAGAATGTAGAAAATTTTATGTTGATAATTATGATTCGAGAGTTATCTTGTATCTAATATCCTGGTTAATTGGCCACGAGATGGGCTCTTATACAAGTTTCAAACATATTTAATACTAGCAGCAAATAAAATTCAAGTACAAATGCAAATACAAAATAAAACAAGTTCATGGGGGATATATTTATGTATATGAATTAAGATAATTTTCTTTCAAACAATAAAATCATAAATAATGTGATATTTTAATGTATGAACTGTACTTGACATATTTCCTTACCTGATAAGGCAACACAAAAAATTATAGATGTAACACCTTCAAAACAATGAATCCACTTCTTCCTTTCAGATCTTTGACCACCAACATCAAACATCCTTAGAAAAAGAAATATTAAACTTAGAAACAAAATAGTTTACTCGGTTTACAAGTTTAATTGCTTTTAATTTATATTATTTTAAAAGTGGTAATTTTTAATGAATTCATTATAATTATGTACAAGAAATTATCAAAAATATTACAATTATAGATTAGAATTTTTTTATTTTCCTTTTGAACTTGTTCACCAATTTAGTGGGCTTATGAATATTAGATAAACAGCTTTTTTTTACCGTTTCAAATTTAAAATGTAGTAATGTAGGCAAAAGCAATTGGAAATGGAAATTTTTTATACAAAAGGAATTAAAAATAACATTCGCTTATGCATGTTAAAATACAAATCTTTTTAATTATAAACACTTTATGTCATTTAACTCAAGATGAAAACAAATGTTATTTAACCCTGTTTATTCAAGAAACGGTTTTTCTTTTCACAGCAACTTTGTATAAACTCAGTTTGTGTGCCTGCATTGATAACTGTGCTTGTGTAGTGTAAGAATGAGGAATGTAAAATTTTAGAGAAAATGTACACACATTTGCATAGGATATGGTGATGAGGTTTAAAAAAAAATCACCCTCAGTATTACCAACCGAGATTCAAACTCTGATCTCATAACAAGCTATCTAGTTTAGTGCAAGTGTAATGCATTAGAGCATGTGATGAGGGTTACAAATACTTAAATGACCCAAAACTAATACTTGTTGATAAACAAGCCAAATTCTTAGCTGTTTAGGCCTGCAGAGTTACTAAGGTTTGTTCAACTTTTTTTTTTTTTTGCACCACCCCATAATGCCATCTGGGCTATCCTTATACTTACACAAATTATACAAATAATTATATTACCCTATGCTAGTACTTATTACTATATTATTTTTGTGCACCACATCTTATTACTCACTCAGTTAATCTCCAGTGTGTTTATTAAAGGTGAATCATAAAATAACTGTTTATGTTCACAGAAATAACAAGCTTAGGTCTACTCCTCAACACATAAAACATTGCATCTCATGGTCAAGCACTGCAATCGCTCTAGACGCTAGAGTATGAAAGGAAAAGGGGTGAGAGGAGATACCCATAACGAAATGGCAAAATGGGACATAAGTGGTGGTACTTGGCTAGTATGAGACTTCTGCAACTAAAGTTGAATATATAAGTAGTTCTAACTTACATTAAATACTAAATTAACTCCTCGAAACCTGATATATTTTAGTAGTGTTGTTACCATAGCTACTTGACGTACTACTGTTGTCACTGTCACTTTCATCTCTGAAAGAAATCAAAATTTGTTTTATTTATTTTTTTATCAGACCATAATTTTTCCAATAATCGTATTCTTATTTCTTAATGTGTGATATAGCCTCTTGGCAATCCTAGGTGATACTATTGATTGCATCTTCTGTTAAATGTTTTATTCAAGTGGTTTGAGCAACATTTTTGGCCGCGACTCGTGATTTCACCATGTTCCAAACCAATTTTATGGTGTTAAGGTTACAATGGTATGAAGGTAACCTAATAACACTGTGGCCATGTTGTTCAAATAAATTAGCTATGTAAAATTTTAGTGACTTAAGTCAGCAGCAGACTATCTCAAATAACTCACTTTTCGTCATCTGTTCCTCATATGCAATACTGTTTGTGTCCATTTACAGCTGCATTTAAGCCTTTCATGATCACATTGCTGGTGGCTTATTTATTTGAACAGTATGGTGCATTGTCCATTACAATTAAGCTATTTTTAGAAAGGTTGGGATAAGTTTTTCTTTCAACTACTTAGAAAATTTTTCGAAATTCTTCTCATTGTGACAGTCACTAGTTTTTTTTAATTTGAAAATAATAAATTAATTTGATATGAATCCCTGCTCTGAACCAGCATGAACAATAATCCACCTATGTTCTGCACCATAATTTTTCAATACTCCAGTTGTTAATGGGACTTTCCAGCAGCATTTACTCACAGTGTACGAGGGATAAATCCAGGTTTCAGCCAAGATATACCACAGGACATATTTTGTCCCCTAATTTATTATTTTCTTTCATTCTTCTATCTAGCTCTCCAAACAACTATTTCGTTTTTCTTAATTAAAATTGGTCTTTTATTTTTACACTTTTTAAACTTGGCCCTTATTTTTTTCAATGATCTTCTCAATGTTTCTTTGCTCCCAGTGAAAGTGATTTCTTCTTTTACTACGGCTAATAACTTATTTAAATTTGGTAATTCCTTTTTAACAATGTAAAACCTTTGTGTGAGTCATCAAATGACACACAAGTCAAAATCACCAAGAACAATTTTTCTGTGGCTGGGTTTATGCTTTTTCTCTTGATTGAAAGTTCTGTTTATGTCCCACTTGCCATACTACTTTTCTATTGAATTTTACAAATAGTACACTCTGATTTTCCTGTAGCTTCTGCTGTATTCTTTGTGACACTTTTAACAGGGTGCTTATAATGTCCCAATATATTTTAACTCTCAAAAAAATTAATTACATTTGCAGTAATTGTGCGTCCTTCACTGTAAATAGTTGGTTTAGTACGCTTATTGAAGCTATTTTAAAAACACTTTATGTACCTTGTATTTAAAGTTGAAGGTATCCATAATATTTGTCAAAAGAGGTAAAAATAAAGTAAAAACATGATACTCAAAACTACTGAACGTCTTAAACTATCAAAGTATCGGTAGCTAATCAGAGTTTACACACCAGAATGTCAAGATAACGACTGATGACGTGTATCATTGGTCTCCCCCCCGACATTCAAGTAGTTATTCTTTCCGCATGCAATGTTTACTGTGTTGAATAGTACAAATTTATTTTTGTGCACCACCCCTTAATTTATTCAAAATAGCCATATATTCATACTAATGGGATAAAGTTGAGTAGGGTATAGTTTTAGAAAAATTGTATCTCAGCTGAGGCTCAAACCCTGACCTCCACAACACCAGAAAACCAAACCAGACAGGGTTTAAGCTTTAGCACACAAGCCCACCGATGTGGATGTTAACAATGTATTTTATCAGGGAGAAAAAACGAATATAAAGTGGCAAGGCATAGATCAAATTACAAACAAAACCTAAAATCAATCAAGGAAATGTAATTTGAAGTATGTCATAAAAATACAATCTTTTGAAAAGGAAACAAGCCCAAACATGTCTCTACGTGTAAGTGTAAAATTAATACCAGCAAGTATGTGGATATCAAACATTAAACAATGATAAAAAATCTAGGAAACCTTCTTTAAAAAATCTTGAGTGGTCTGAGATTCACTTGTTTTCAAAGGGCCGGCAATAGTGGAGCAAGAAAACATAAGATCAGCTGTCACCCAATAAAATTTTCCAAGAATTCCACGTGACAAGCCTACACATACAAATTGCACTCATACTCCTACTTTAGCCCCCGCATTTCTTTCAGCCACAACTTCCTACCTGTAGTTAATTTACAAAGTATTGGATAATAAGTGCAAGTGATAGACCAGCGGTTCTCAAACTGGGGTACGCGAACACATTTTAGGGGGTACGGGGCCAGCTCTCAAGGGACTTATGGAAAACCATAATTGTTGGTAGTTACTATTATCTGGTTATTTCTACCTCTCTTTTTCCTCCATTTTCTCTCAGCTGGAAACTGATTTCTGATAATTTTCAGCCTTCTACTTCTGGAAGCGAACCCCTTTTCTGCAGTGAAATACTCCTGTCTACCAGACTTCTTTTCAACGAAAGAAAAGGAAGAAATTATTGAACTATCCTGTGATGAAACCCTAAATCCAGACTCAAGAAAACATATTTGACCAATTTTTGGCTGCAGAGATTGAACGGGTTTCTTCACATCACTGAGCATGCCATTAAGCTTATGATGCCTTCCTAAACAACATATCTCTGAGAGAGTGGCTTTTCATCCATGGTGTACCTAAACCTAAGTATCACAGTAGGCTAAATTTGGAGCCGGACCTCCCCTTGAAAGTTTCAACTGGCCAACCAAACATCAAAAAGTTGTGCCAAGCCATGCAGCAGCCACATCCCTTTCAATGAAAAACTTTGGGATTCATAATATAACAGATTCAGGATTATAATTACAAATTTTGATTTGAAATTATTGTGTTTATGTTTACTTTTTTCTTTATTTTTGAAAGAATTTGCAAATAAACGTATAAAACTTTTTACAGAAATATAATTATTTTCTTAACTGATCATACCAATTCTCAATAAGAGATAATGTTAAGGCCATAACAGTAGGATTCCCTAAATAGTTTTGTCACATTTTGATTACAAATTTTTCCCCCAATAGATTAAATAGATCAATAATTTACCGAGGTCATATTTTTTAAATCTGTCATTTGGAATTTTTTTATTTTGGAGGTACATTAAACTTTTAATCATGGCCAAGGGGTACAATCTAAAAAAGAGTTTGAGAACCATTGTGATAGACAATATGTTAGGTGTTGTGTAAGATTGGCATTTGGAATTATTTTTTTTCTTAGCACAGCGTCTTACTATAAGGCTATACGCCTTTGTACTTTAATGTTGGTGGATTAGGAATGGGAAACCAATTAAGAAAACAACCTCAGTACACCCTACCGGGATCAAACTATGATCTCCCCGTCATCGGCAGTCTAGTCAATTGCTATAGCAGTGCACTAAGCCATGCGATGCAGGTCTGTTGTTGATGTTTTCATTTAATGTATATGTATAGAATATTGTTTATTTTAGTTAATGTAAATGTGTGGTGTGTGTATGTCTCTCTGACTGTGGTACAAGCTGAGTATGCACACATGGAATGTGTTGAAAGTTTACAAGATTTAAAACATTTTGTTGCATGATGACAGTTAAACTACAATATGATGAAATGTTTAGTAAAGTTTGATTTAAATTTATAGGATGATAAAGATGGCTACAGCTGTATAATGTGTTCAGGAAAAGCAGTCATTGTGTATATTGCCTTCTTTGCAAGGGTATCATATGGAAATCAGCATTTAAGACAGAAAGTAAAAAAAAAAAAAAAACTCTTTAGTACAGGTAAAATATACCAAAAATGGGCAAATGAATACAAAAATTCGTCCATTCATGAAACTGCGATTATAACTTCATTTTGGCAGTAGAATTCAAGATTTGAAGACTCCCCAAAATTTAAAGGTGTGGAACACAGTTTTTTACAGAGGGTAAGGTAAGAAGGGGAGATTCCGAAAATTCCCAAAAAATTGAGTGACTCTCAAAGGTATGCAATGGGGTACTTCACTATCAGGGGAACCAACAAATTTTTCAGCGTTACTTCACCAGATATGGTCATTGAACAAACTGCTAATCGAGAGTTCAAAGTGATGGGAAGTATTGTTCAAAGAGGGTTCACTGAGGATGTCCCGAGTTCTTATGTTTTAAGGAAACCAGCAATTTCACACATTACTAAAGCACTTAAAGATTTTTCAGGCATTAAATTCTTTACATCTCAGCAACATGTAGATGCTCTGGACTAGTGTAAAGAGGGACAATAGTGACATTACAAAATTACAGAACTGGTTTGAATTGAATAATCCAATTTTTAATACAGATACCATTGTATTTCTTGGGACAGGCATAACTGGTACTGACTTGATAAACTGTCACATGTCAAAGTAGATTGGTGAGAAGATTATGGCACAATTCGTAGGGGAAAAAATTTGTAGATATAAAACTGAAAAGAAGTGATAATGTTCGATCCCTTGATACAGTGAATTCCTCAGTCAAGGAAAATGAAAATAAAACGTAATCAATAGAGATCTAATGATACTTTAACAAAGAATACTAGTTCGGAAGTAAAGGTCAGATGATCTATCAGACTATTTCAAATATGAGATTGCCCCATATCCTCTATTGATTTTCACTAATTCGGGGATGAAGAAGAACATAAAAGCCAATCTGTATGAGGAATACACCTATGTTTATGAATATGTATTGAAGAAATTGCTTCATCATCGATGGTGGTTAATTATTGCACGCAGTTAAATTATTATTATTATTATTAGCACCGCGTCTTACTACCCGTTCGGGTTATACGCCCTTATCTATACTTATAAAATAACATGTCCTGACTGACTGACTGATTCATCATCGCCGAGCGCAAACTATCAAGGCTACAAGCATGAAATTCGGACTGTATATTCATTTTGTTATGTAGGCACCCACTAAGAAAGGATTTTAGAAAATTCCACCCCAAAGGGGTCAAAATAGGGGATGATAATATGTATGATAATATGTATGAAAGTCCGTCATTTTGAAAGTTACATAAACAAAATTTTGTATTTCGGTTATTGACAAGTTTCAGGAATTTTGGAAATTTTATTTAATATGGGATGAAAAAGGGGGTGAAAGTTTGTATAGGACTTGCATTATTTTTGATCTGAGGTCACGTTATGGTCATCAACGTAACGTAATATTTTAAATTAATCTGTAAATACATATGTATATTTTCGTATTTGTATATAATCAACTTCCACGCGAGCAAAAGCTATCTAGTGCTAATATGTAATGGTAGGGTGATTGTGAGATGAAATGGAGGACCTACAGTTTAGCGTGGGATCCGAACCACGGTGGAGGCCTGGAATTCCACACATTCACAAGTTGTGATTAATACAAGTCTTGTCAGAGTTGAAGGAAGGGTTTGGCAATCAGATAAATTTGTTCCGGGATTAAGGATTGAACCCTGGACCCCCAGCACAGAATTCTGACCCCTTACCCCTGAACCACCAGGTCACCCTTGCAATTAAATGGAATAAAAACAACGGTTTCACTTATGCTGACATGTGCAATTCATATGTACAATATTTAACAGATCAATATAAATATCACAAAATAGTAGTGTTGTTTGAAGGTTACGATGATCCAAGCAACATCAAAATAAATGAACACAAACACGGATACAAACACTTCAGCCCACAGTTTCGCATAGATGAAACTACTCCAATTTATGGCAACCAAGAGCAGTTCCTATCCAATTTACAGAACAAAAAAAAGTTGATCAAGATGCTAACACTTGTTCTTCAAAGCTACGATATTGAGGTGAAACAGGTTGTTGGTGATGCAAATGTTCTTAGAACCTGGAAGCAAAAATGTAGTAAGGGAAACCTTGGTTGATCCAAGAAAAGTCCTCCTGCCTCCTCTTCATATCAAGCATGGTTTAATGAAGCAGTTTGTAAAGGCTCTGTCAAAAGAATGAGTGTGTTTTAAATACTTGTGTAACAAGTTTTCTGGACTGTCAGAAGCGAAACTGAAAGAAGGTGTTTTTGTCGGTCCAGATATCTGGAAACTTCTGAAAGACGAAGTCTTTGAAACAAAAATGGAAGTTTTTGAAAAAGATTCCTGAGAAACTTTCAGAGAAGCTGTAATGAAATTTCTTGGAAAAAATAAGGACGCCAACTTCAAGTTCATAGTGGAAAACATGCTCATCAAATTCAAGGACTTGGATTGTTGTTCAATGAGCTTGAAAGTGCACTTCCTGAATTCACACTTGTACTACTTTCCCGAAAATCTTGGTGCTTTGAGTGAAGAGCAAGGGGAAAGATTCCATCAAGACATCAAGGAGATGGAACGCAGATACCAAGGCAGATGGAACATCAACATGATGGCAGACTACTGTCGGATGCTGTACAGAGAAGAGCAGAAAGCTGTCTACAAGAGAAAAGGCTCAAAAAAGGAGCTTTGAGGATAAAAGGAAAAAGTCAGTATAAGGACTTGTAAGTCTTGGTAAGTGTTGAGAATGGCTCAGCTTAAATTTTTTTGTAAATAAATAATTTTTAACCATTATACATAAAATGAGCCCTTTTTCTATATTTTGATATCCAATTTGTAAAAAATTCTTACATGATAGAGAAAATCGGAGATCATTTTTGAAATCAGCACACCAAAAAACATAAGAATCACCCATTACATTAAAAACAATTTTCAACAACCCAAATTTTGCAGGCCTGTTTAATTAATATCTTTACAAATATCTAGTACTGGTGAAGTTAGCCCAATGCCAACGTGCATGTCCCTAACTTGAAGGTGGGGAGCTTTTAGTATATGTTTTATGACATTACTTATGAGTTATGACATTGTTTTTACTATTGGGGAGAGGGTGGAGATAAGGGCGAAGCATAAACTTTTTTTTTCTAAATTATTTTCCCGCTAGCGTGAAAATGTTATGGAATGGTTTCAGGAACATACTTACAAAATTTCAGATTAACCAATAAATATCTTCCGTTTCCACTTTGGATTCAAAATATGCAAAATTAGCAGAAAATTATGTAAATTTTCACATTTCAGTGACCATTTTAATGTCAGATTCTTTCTTCCCACTAGCGCGGAAAAGTCGGAAGAATATATAAGAAACACAAGTGCAAAATTTTAGAGTAATCAATAAATATATTCCAGTTCCACTTTGAGGTCTAAATATGCGAAATTAGGCAAAAATGTTGAAAACTTAGGGGTCGAAATCTAGCAATAAATGAAAAGCTTTTGCGCAAACATTTATTTTTGGAAGCTTTAAACATTTATTTTACAAAAATTAAATATTCGTAAATAATAATTATGAACATTAAACAATAAATCTTATTACTCACGCAATACAAACTTTTTAGAAATAAGTGTTTTGAGTTCCAGAATAAAAGTTCCAAATGTGCATTTAGTGCATTTCATTCACGTGTTTCCATATTTTTCACTCTATACTGGTTTTTTGTTTCAAACGATGGCATGGCATGCCTTGACTCCAGTCTGGATCTGATGTATCCATCAGACTTGGTCTCTCTGATGACTTCAAGAGAAGCTTCTGTGGTAAGTTTAACTACTCTTTCAACACATTGAGTGTGGCACGGGAAGTTTATGTTTCCCAATGCCGACACTAGACATTCACCAGACTTTATCATTTGCACTATGTCTTCATTCGACGAGTGAGTGGTGATCGGAGGTTCCGTTAGTTGACAATTCTGCCAGACTATGAGATCCATGTAAGAATTAGCTTTAAAGTTAAGTTCAGGAATTTGGAAGACACAAACTCCTAGTCCCGTTTCTTTCCTTGCTTTCAAAATCATGTGGAGGGCCAGTTCTCGCACATTCTGGTCTGGGTCAGCAAGATTTGCAAGGATTATTGCTTCAGGATGACCAAAGTAGCCATTTTTTGGATGATGCGATCCAAAACTAGCTTCAGATTGTCTGTAAGATAACGTGAAGCGTGAATTGTTTTCCAAAGATTTCGTGGTCCATCTGTACAATTGGGATGCAATTTGATTCTGAGCCACGCAGGCGTGTAAACCTTCATGATAAACTCAGCCAACGCTTGTAGTTCAATGGAGGGATCCTGTATACCAATATAAACACGAAAGATTCGATTAGCGGACATGTGAAAGATTACCAGGATTTTTGTGAGACAAATTCTCAGGACACACATCTTTTGTCCCTGCAATGCAGATATCTCGCAAGTATTTCTGGTCTGTGCGCAAATCAGTTTTGTTTGCAGAAGAAACTGCGGTCTCAATTTTCTTAAAAGTCCACAACAGGTAAAAGTTCACAATTCTGAAGCTGTTTTACAATTGGACCACAATACATTTTAGGACCAGATGTATCACCATCCAAGTGCTGCATTAGATACCTGAGCAGTAGCTCGTTACCATGAAGCTGGTACACAAACCAATGTCAGGATTTCTTTCAAAATATTTCTATACGGCGGAAAACACAACCCTTATTTCTCATGTTTACTGGGGTCCCATCACCTCCTAGTGATAACAGTGTGGTGAAATCAATGACATTATTTGCAAAATTTCGTTATAATTTCAGTTGTGTCTTTAGCAGAAGAGGCTATTGGTGACATGTGCCCTACATATTTGAAGCCAGGTTCTTCTATTAGTGTCACATGTTCTTCAAGCCCTCTTTGCTGATGCAGCGTTCCCTCAATGTTCTTCTGAGTTAAAGTTTGATCTTTTAACCGTCAAAATAGTCATTTCAAGTTATTGGTGCCAAATATATTGAAATCTTGGACTTGGCATTCCATGCGATATTTCATTCTTTCCTTTCTTATCTTATGCCTGTCTATAACATTGGACATGCCGTCATGTATCACAACTCCTCAGTCTTCAAGAAGTGCACTTACTACTGTTGTCGCAGCTCTGCTGGACATTCCCATTCTGTTACATGCGCTAAGTAGGGCTGGAAGGCGAGTTGTTCGTGATATACATTTACCAATTACATTCAATTGCGATGAGGTTGAAGGTTTATCAGTAAGATCCTGACACTGTTGCTCATCAACCATATCAGAAAAATAAGATAGCTTCAAATCTTCAAATGAAACAGCTGTGGTTGCGTTTTCACTTTTCTTCCATTTTCTGAACCTATCCTGTTCTTATTCAAACCTGTATGTTCGTTTCCTAAGTTTCTGTGTTGTCACCATATCAACTGGGCCTTTCGCCATTTTCCTTGAAGTCCTCTGATCCTCAAGAAACAGTCTTTCCAAGTCCAAAACTTTCTTTTAACGTGGGCATTTACATTCATTGAGAGATGCACACTTGCAAGAACAAATATCACACAAACGCTAATTTTGTAATTTGGACTTCATATTTTCCGCCCGTTTCTTAGCGACAAATCTCTTCTAGCTCTTGTATTTATCATTATATGATCTAATCATTTTTACTATTCTTTCCCTATAAACTGTTGAAATTGAAGCGGCCTGCCAAATTGTTTCAACCTTTTCAGCCGCATAAACTATTATCACACCTACAAGTGGGTCCTCTTTTTGTATTATTTTTCAATTCATTTCTCACCAACAAAAAGTACTTCATAATATCTTCGTTTGTTGGTAGAACGCGACTACTTAATTCTGCTGGATCCCCAAAAAGGGACAAAAAACATCACCTCTACTGTGACTTTTTATCTTCAGCTTCGTCACATTTTCCGACAATTGCGACATTTCTCCGTTATATATTTTAAGTACACTACTTATTGTTGTTGTTGCTATTATTTTTTATTGTTATTATTATTATTATTATTATTATTATTATTATTATAAGAGTAATTGTACCCAAATTTGTGCAAATGTTACATTTACCCATATTTTATCTTCCCCGTTCCTTTCTCATGGGTGTAAATATGCAAATGGCCAGGACGGATATTAGAAAGTGAAAATACATTTATTTTAAATCCCAAAATATATATTATTGCACCCCATCGTACTACCCGGTCCATCCTTTCACACTTTAATGGTGTGGGGAGGATAGTTTTAGATTAAATATGCTCTACATCACACATATGAAGATTAAGAAGCCATTAGGATGAAAAGACACCCTCTGTCGTTCGATTGTGATTCAAATACTGATTGCCAGCCTCACCAGCAAGCAAATTAGACAAATTTGACGAGAAGAAGACCAGGGGAGCTTCCTTATCTTTCCATAACCTGTGACCTTAATGAAACATATACTCTTATTAGGCGGTAGTGTCAATGCTAAAGAATGAGGTGAGGGGTCTGTGTTTGGGTTTAAAAATGAGATAAAAATGTTAGTTGATAAAATAACCACTACAATAGCCCATAGTCTAGCATGTCATATTTGGTATATCGCATAAAAATGTCTTGTGCAAGGTGATGTTTAAAAACTATGAACACCATAAGAAGTAGCTCAAGCTATTTTAAAATCTGACCTCCTGAATGAAAAAAATCAAATATCTAAATCCCAATTTTGCATCGGAAAATGAATCAGGTTTGTTCAACAGAAAATTGTATTTGGTTTTATTTTGTAACAACTTATATAGCCAATTTTTATTGTTATTTTTTGTTTGTTTCATTCATATTATCCATGTTTATGAATGTCAAATAAGGTGGAAATTTTGTAGACAAACTAGGCCTATAAGTATGGTTATATTTCTTAATGTCAAAGTCACTTGTTTGAACAACACCTATTTAGATTTAGAAAATGAGTAATTCTAATTTGAGTAGTACATCATTTAAAAGAATAAATGCCAAAGAGAAATATCATGTAAGTACCAATTTTATACTAATAAAATACCTTTAATGATGAGATTTAGAAAATGCCCCGCCAGACTGATCAGAATAGTATGAAAAGTTTCAGAAGGTAATGTGTTAAAAGTGTAATTTTTATATGTAGTAGTAAATATTTAATAGTTTAGAAAAGATCAAGATGATTGTATTGAAATATGTACATGTTCATCTATAAAAGTTATGTCAAGTATAAAATTATTATTATTATTATTATTAGCACCGCGTCTTACTACCCGTTTGGGTTATACGCACTTACGCTAATGGGTAATGGTAGGGTGATTGTGAGATGAAATGAAGGACCTACAGTTTAACGTGGAATCCGAAACACGGTGGAGGCCTGGCATTCCCCACATTCACAAGATGTCTTGTCAGAGGTGAAGGAAGGGTTTGGTAATCAGATACATCTGTGCCGGGACCGAGGATTGAACCCCGGCCGCCAGCACAGAAGTCTGACACCTTACCCCTAGACCACCAGGTCACCTGTCAAGTCTAAAAAAAAAATCAACCACTTGCAGTCAATTAGTTTGGAAAATTCAATAGATCTAATTTCTTCAGTTAAAACAGCTCTTAAAAGAAATAAAAATAATTTTAAGAAAAAGGAAAATATCTTCGGATAATTAAAACCCAATTAGAATTAGTCATGTTGAGAAAAAATTTGATTTTGTTGAAAAAGTTCTTATGCACAATTCACTTAAAAGTAAATGAAAGGGTGAATAATTGTGTAAAAATATAAGACTAGTAAAATAATATTAATGACAATCTAGTTTTTAGGAAAGAATGAACTAATCAAAACAAATTGATATATTTGTTTAAGAACCAAGATACTTAATTTTGAATCAAGTATCAAAATATTTAAGTCCCAATCTCAAAAGAACAAAGGTGACTGCAAAAAAAATCTCATTTTTGTTTGCAAAAAATGCCCCAAATAGTATTTGTTTCTTCTCTTGTAATAAATAAAAAAAGCAGTAAAGAATAGATTCCCTGCATAGGGAATAAACAGATGACAAAGTAAAGTTAGCCTTAATATGGATGTTCCCAAAAATATTAAACAAAAGAAACAACTGTTGGCAAGGTTAAACGAGAGAATCTATAATCTATTTGGATTGCCATGGGATAAATAATGGCTGACCTTGCATGTTTAAGTGATATTTGTGGGCAAAGCTTTGCACAAACAGACAATTGGCAACCATTTCCCAAAATGGACACACATCGATTAGCCTTATAAGAGAAAGTGCAATGTGTAGGTACTCTGGCACCAATAATTATGCAGAGGTAGAATGCTAACTCACCCGTCAAGGAAAAATCGTGAAGTCTGCCAGGTTGGATATTTCTCAAACAAATCTGCAGAGAATCAAAAAAGAGCTCAAATTGAGGTCTTGCCCGCCATAATTGGTCAATGCACTGAAAGAGGATGATCCCGACAGGTGTGTGGAGTTTGCCAAGGCTTGGTGCAAGAAGCTTGAAGAAAATCCTGAGCTGCACATCACATAATATGGGCTGATAAAAAGAATTCCATTTTATCAGGTAGCATAACTGTCACAACTGTGTGAAATGGCTCTCCGCAAACCTACATGTGGACATCGAGGTGAAAAAATATAGCTCTGAAGTCAAGATGTAGGGTGGTGTCAGTTTGGATAGGGAATTCGGCCAGTCTTTCTTTGACAGCACGATCATAGGAGACAGTTACCTGGAATTCCTAATGGACACTGTCCAGCCACTACTGCTTCAACAATACAACTTGGGCAATATAATTTTGGTTTAACTCTGATTTGAACTAATTTCCCAAATGTTTTGGGTCAATGTTTAAAGTAGAGCACCATCAACAACCTCGAACATGCAGATCCCAGGGAATAAATAATATTTCATTATTTAAAAAAACAAAAATCTAGCAAAAAAACCTTTTTCCACCACTATAAGATATACCACATAGTGAAAATCCAAACTTTTAGATGAAAGAATAATTATATTTAAATTATTCTATCTTACTTGAAATGCAGTCCTTTGAAACTAAAGTGTGTTTCAACAATCCCTGTAGTTTTCACTCTAGTGCGCAGAACATCTTGTTGAGTTGGTACATAATTAGGTAAGGAGATTCGATCCAAGGCATTCAGGTAATAAGCTGCTGAATCATTCAACTGATACTCTCTAGAGCGAGTAAAGCAAAGTTGGACTCCAGCATCCTGCCATAAGCGTTTCATCAAAATCACTAACTCTGCCGTCAGCTCTCCTTCCTCAGCTGCACAAGCTAAAGTAAAAAACTGTCTTGCATGATCCTGTAAAAACAGTCCAAATTGAGCCATAGCTTTGATGGTTATGTGTGACAAACTATTAACAATATTTTGATAAATGAACCAAATACTATAGGTAGTATACAAAAATTTGCCTAATGTTATGGATAGTTTACTATTCTATTAGAAATAGGCAAAAACTTGTATGCTCTATTATTGCATCTTGACCTATAGCACTAACCCTTAAGCACAGAGTTTTACTACATCCCGAGGGAAAAGGAATATCTCTTAGCTTACTGTCTTATATGATAATGTTTCACTTAAGTACACAAAATGAACTCTTACCAAAGATGCTGAATATGAACAGTAAAAAGAGTTTAGCATTTCAACCGTTATATCACAACAATATTACTAACTAGGGAATGAACTAATTTATAGAAATAGGACCCAAGAATCCTGAAGGATGTATGAGATTCAAGGATTCAAAAAAATATCCAATTCATAATTCGAATAAATAAACTCTTTTTTTTCTTTGAATTATAAAATTGAATTTGTTTTAGAGCTATTTGATTATTACTGATTAAGCCACATCATAATTATACGACTAACTTAACAACCAGATTCCAAACTATTAATTTAATACATAATTGAATGGATGCACATTATAATGAATGCAATGAACCAAAATATGTTAACAATTAGTGAATATCTATTTTTTTTCAGCTAATGCTAATTCCTGTTTTTCAAATTTGAATTTAGATTTGGGATTTGTAGGTAAAATAAAGATTCAAATTTGTAAAATAGTGGGTTCGAACCAATTCTATTTAATCTTAGACAAACTTTCTCATATAGCCCACCTAAGTTAGCAAAGCATGCGGAAAGAATGCAAGCTAAGAGTATAAGAAAAAATGAAATAGGAAGGAACACATCTAACCAGCAGTTAAATGACTGCATTGCCACTCAGATAAATAGAGAATGCAGGAAGAATGTAAACCAAGAGTAAAATAAAGGAGATAGGGGGTACATTCAAAGTCACCAGCTCACCGACTGCAATGCCTGACATAAAGATGCAAAGTTAAAGGTGCTGGACTATAGATGGTACACAGAAATCTGTATATATTAGGATTGCTAGATCATGCCAAACATGGGCAGAATATCTCCCAAATAATTTCACCTTGGGGACTGGAATGCATTACAGACGTTCAGGAAATATGCCATGTTTAACTAGTGTTTTATTTTTTCTAAACTTGACTTAAGCCAAAATGAAGATAATAGGTGGGAACATACTTATCTAGTACTCTCAACCATACAATTTGATATCTATCTATATAAAAAATTAATGAAAATTCGAAACTTGCTCATTTTCAGTGGCCCTTTAAGTATATTGTCACAGTTCTGAGACGAGGGTAACTACTAGATAATCCTAGATACAACCTTTCAGAAATAAATAAAACCCTTTTTATAAGGTCACAACAGAAAATGTTCAGATAATTGATAATTTCTTTTGCTGTTTTGACGTGTTAAAGCTAATGCTTTCAGCCATCAAATATCACAGCCATATCCTCCATCTATGCTTTGGAAGTAAAGAATAGCAAGTGAAAGAAGGAAAGGCAGTTGACTCCATTCGCATGCACTCTTTTAGTTAGATGTTTGCCTTCGCCTTGTTGAGACAACGCACAGTGTTAACTCATAGATTTTTAGGTTTTGGGTGTTCATTAAAAAAAATGTTAAAAATAATATCTACTGTAGCTTTTATTGTAAATAAATGTGTTCACAAACTGGTCCTGTGTTTCCAAAGAGTTGTGTATGCTTTGCCTTCTCACGATAGCTATTAAAATTATTGATTAATAACATAGAATTATATTGTTTGTTTGAAAAATTAAAACTACTGACTATGAACAATAATACAAGCAAAAAAAACCACCCTAAAGGGGAAAAAAAACTAGACTTTGACAATCTGCTCGCCGCAAAAAAATTAGGATGGAATAAGGGAAGAAGTGTTTTATTGATGGAGCAAAGTAAGTACATACTGATTTATTAGTATAAAAACAGGATGATTTAGTTCGCTGTTCAACGGTTGCATGTTAATTGTATTTTGCCGTGTTGCTCCTATATACAAGAGGATGGGGTTAAAATCCTGTCCAGAAGCTTCGTTAAGCTGGTCCTGCGAAGTAAATAATAATTTGAATTCTGTTGAATGAATTAAAAACATATTTTTTTGGTCTTTATAATTATTCTTATAAATCCAATGAGCTTCCCCTCATTCTTTGGTCTATACAAAAAAACATTTCATCAAGAGAAATACCGTACGTATACTAATTACTAACAAAGTAGTGATGGACAATTTAATCTATTAAAATATGTCTAACTATTAACAAAAACCAAAATTTTAATCATTACATGCAAGATAGAATTTAATTTTAATAAAGCTTAAGCTGTGTTATTAAAAATTCATAAAAAATTTAATGTAAGAATATTATTTGTTCACATGACTCCATTATAATAAAATAGGGTACTGGAATCTCTGTTTTAAATCATTTGATTAAATTGTTAGATTTTTTTTCCAAAATACAAGTTTTATGTTACAATAATCAATCCTTGAATACACTTAACAAAATTAAATCATGTGTTGTTTTGCGTGCATATATGTCCTAGCAGTAAAATTCTCAGATGCTTAAACTTTTTGTCTGAGATTTTTGAGCTACATACACGTAGGGCAAAGCATAGTGATTTCTTAGACTTAACCAATTTTTAATATAACATCATTATATTCAATTTACATCAAATATATACTGGTTATAGGAAAAGAACGGTTTAATAAATTTCTGCGACTTTGGTGATTGATGATTAATGACCAAAACACAAAACATTATTTCGGGATAGTAAATTCGGCTTTATTTTTTCTACTGTCAGAAATGTCCAAATATTCTGTTTAAAGGCTTTTGATTTTGTAGTTTTATAGTATTCTTAGAAAATAAGGTTCTTAAAAAGTGAACTTATCTATCCACATACGGTAGTAATCTTTGTAAAGAGAAATGATTTAAATACTAACAGAGGTGGTAACAGTTCATCGAGCCAGTAAAAATCCAATATTCAAGAACAGACAGAAACTATAGATTGCAACTCTATGTCTTCTTCTGAAGAAAGATGAGTTCCAAAATAATTTTATGGTGTAGACTATAATCAACTCTTTGTCAACTTGCAATAAATTTTATTGCTTGAGTATTTCTAGACTTTACATAACTCATGTTGGCCCACCACATCACCCAAAATTTTTTTAAATATCGGTTGTGCTCAGTTTGTGCTCATGTGTGCCAGAATATTAACATTTTAGTGTAAAATTAAGCTTTTTACAGGTTTTTGACTCATCCACATACCAAAAATTGAATATGATCCCACAATCAAATTTGCCAACCAGCTTCAAGAACTCATCACTAAAGAGACCAAGCGACAAAACCTTTCTCCACCCATCGTCCAGAGTCTTCTATCAAAAAATCCAATAACGCCATAATTCTACTTGCTTCCAAAAATTCACAAGATACCATACCACCA